>JANRMT010062850.1:5995434-6008569 GCA_026402145.1 Polypterus bichir lapradei | reverse complement strand
AGATAGATAGATAGATAGATAGATAGATAGATAGATAGATAGATAGATAGATAGATAGATAGATAGAAAAGACATTGTATTACAGATAGATAGACAGATAGATAGATAGATAGATAGATAGATAGATAGATAGATAGATACATAGATAGATAGATAGATAGATAGAAAATGTACTGTATTATAGATAGATAGATAGATAGATAGATAGATACTTGTCCACAGGTGTAAGTGGATTCTGAAATGGCACCTTATATAAAAGAAAAGAAACACCCTCATGGCATGGTGGTGCAGAGGTTAATGGGCCAGTCCCACAGCTTCAGGATACTGGATCCAAATCTCATGGCCAGCCCTTTTCTGCATGGAAATTGGATATTCTCCCTTTGATCAGTCCTGTCTTTCTTCATGGACTCTGGTCTTCCTTCCTTTTGGTTTAATTGGTCATTCTAAATTTAATCCTATGTGAGTGTGCCCTTCAATTGACTGGAGTTAATTCCTGCTTTGAACCCAATTCTGACCTGATAGGTGTAGCCCTTCCATGACACTGTAATATTTTTCTCTGGTTTGATATGTTACAAACAACTGTTGAATTATGTTAGGTATTGCCAAATTTCCACCTGGGTGTGTGCCTTTTTATCTATAAATCTATCAACAGTTGTGCTTGAAAGTTTGTGAACCCTTTAGAATTTTCTATATTTCTGCATAAATATGACCTAAAACATCATCAGATTTTCAATCAAGTCCTAAAAGTAGATAAAGAGAAACCAGTTAAACAAATGAGACAAAAATATTATACTTGGTCATTTATTTATTTAGGAAAATTATCAAATATTACATATTTGTGAGTATCAAAAGTATGTGAACCTCAAGGATGATCAGTTAGTTTGAAGGTGAAATTCGAGTCAGGTGTTTTCAATCAATGGGATGACAATCAGGTGTGAGTGGGCACCCTGTGTTATTTAAAGAACAGGGATCTATCAAAGTCTGCTCTTCACGACACATGTTTGTGGAAGTGTATCATGGCACGAACAAAGGAGATTTCTGAGGACCTCAGAAAAAGAGTTGTTGATGCTCATCAGGCTAGAAAAGGTTACAAAACCATCTCTAAAGAGTTTGGACTCTGAGAACACTGAACAACAATGGTGTCCATGGCAGGGTTGCAAGGAGAAAGCCACTGCTCTCCAAAAAAAATTGCTGCTCGTCTGCAGTTTGCTAAAGATCACGTGGACAAACCAGAAGGCTATTGGAAAAATGTTTTGTGGATGGATGAGACCAAAATAGAACTTTTTGGTTTAAATGAAAAGTGTTATGTTTGGAGAAAGGAAAACACTGCATTCCAGCATAAGAACCTTATCCCATCTGTGAAACATGGTGGTGGTAGTATCATGGTTTGGGCCTGTTTTGCTGCATCTGGGCCAGGATGGCTTGTCTTCATTGATGGAACAATAAATTCTGAATTATATCAGAGAATTCTAAAGGAAAATGTCAGGACATCTGTCCATGAACTGAATCTCAAGAGAAGGTGGGTCATGCAGCAAGACAACAACCCTAAGCACACAAGTCGTTTTACCAAAGAATGGTTAAAGAAAAATAAAGTTAATGTTTTGGAATGGCCAAGTCAAAGTCCTGACCTTAATCCAATCGAAATGTTGTGGAAGGACCTGAAGCGAGCAGTTAATGTGAGGAAACCCACCAACATCCCAGAGTTGAAGCTGTTCTGTATGGAGGAATGGGCTAAAATTCCTCCAAGCCGGTGTGCAGGAATAATCAAAAGTTACCGGCAACGTTTAGTTGCAGTTATCGCTGCAAAGGGGGGCCACACCAGATACTGAAAGCAAAGGTTCACATACTTTTGCCACTCTCAAATATGTAATATTCAATCATTTTCCTTAATAAATAAATGACCAAGTATAATATTTTTGTCTCATTTGTTTAACTGGTTTCTCTTTATCTACTTTTAGGGCTTGAGTGAAAATTTGATAATGTTTTAGGTCATATTTATGCAGAAATATAGAAAATTCTAAAGGGTTCACAAACTTTCAAGCACAACTCTATCTATCTATCTAGACTTCTATAAGGTGGGTTTTTTTGTTCATTTTCATCCTACCCACTGAGAGTTTTTTCAGCAGATAGATCTCAACAGCAGCCTTCTTGCTCGACGAGAGTGCTATGTTTTCGTTTTCCTGCCAAGAGCTTTCATTTGTTGCCGACTCCACTGGGGCCTTTTGTTCCCATTAATAGTAATGACTTTGTTGTCCTTGCCGGACGATGGAAAGTGTTTGATCAACAGACAAGCAGGAAAACAAACATCTTGGAGTGGGAGTTGAATTTCCTGGTGCACCCTCAATGAGATGATAGGAAAACAAGGAAGGGGTAAACAGCCTTGTCCAAAAGCATTGCACTCAGCAGAGTAAGCCAAGTTGCATTTTGGGTGCAACTCTGCTAATCACTAAACAGGCTAACTGGAATAGTTAGTCCCTTGGGCTTCCTAGCATTGCCTTTGCTTTAAATGCTGAGTTCTAGTGAGAGGATTTTCAGCCTTTGAAATCACTTGACAGAATGTTTTATCAGCTCAGGTAGAAGCAACTGACTGAAGTGAGCTCAGGTGAATGTGTGCCCGGATGGCGCCAGCAGCAATATGCAGTATGAGCGGACTAAGCTGATATGAGAAGCTGATGTGTCCCAGCTAGTGTCCACAGTGTGAGTGACCTCAGTGTTGTACCCTGTGTGCCCTCACCCATCTATAGCTAGATTGTCTCAACTTGATGTTTTGCTACTTAGGGCAGCAATGCTAGTGATTCTACATGACTAGTTAGAGAGGTGCTTTATAGGTGAGCAGACAAGATACGAGTGTCAAACTAATTACAGAACATATTTTATAAAATCTATGTCTCATTGTGATGTGCTTCATCTCAGCCACTTGTCCTCCCTGAGATGGTAGCCGTAGCAGGACTTGAGATCTTTAGAATGCAAAGCAGGCCTTTCATCCAGCAGCTGTGAGTGAGGAGAACTCCATTAAGTCAACTGGATAAGCTGATGCCTACTGACTGGCAGTCAAGCTCTCTGTGTGAGGATGTGTAATGAAAGGGTCGAGGCCCTGAGCAATTGCTCACTGATGACACCTTAATATCTGTCCTTCTTTGATCCAGAATGCAAAGCTTTCAGAAAATGATTTAGATTTCAGATGTGTGTTTAATATTGCTGGAGAGTCAGCTTGGGTGTATATTTTGACACTGTTCCCATTTTATTTATAGGCTGAATTTGTACCTTTTTTTCCTACAGTGCTCTGTATAACAAGCTGACACTCCAGGTGGGACCAGTTTAGTAACATGGCACACATTTCCATTGAATGGATGTTTATCCAGATAGGAAGGTGATGAAGACTGTTCCATTGCCCATATCTGCCTGAACCCTCAGTCCAAAAATGCTTTGCCTCATCTTCCCCCACCGGCATTGTGCAGGCAGGGTTTTTTTGTTCCCTTTCATGCCGATTAGCACACTAAATTTCTTAACTTGGGTTGGACGTCTTTTGCAAGCTTCAGTGTGGTGATTTCCGTGTTAAAAAAGGAAGCTGCAACACTCCGTGGTAGGGGGTGGGAGGTCAGCTTTAGCAAACTATCTTAGACAAATTCCCTTTGCTTTGCAGGAGTCAACAAAGGCCGGAATGGTGTGGAGCAGATGATCTGAAAGGCTGACCGCTACTCCTGGTAAGTAAGTGCCTGCTCTCACCTGCTGTTTTGACATCTTATTAGTGGAAGTCAGGATGTTCTGTCATTTCTGTCTCAGACGTAGATAGATTATGGGTGTCTGGCTTTGTTGATTCGTTTGTCTGTGATGTGGTCTGGTGGTTACTGTGAGGCTGTGGGCTTTAGATTCTATTGGAATTTCACTCTGTACTGGCACTGGCACGTCACTAAAGGTGACTTTGTCCTTGCTCAATGAATATCTATGAGAACACCCAACACAGTTTTGCTTTGCATTTGAATGGATTTGGGATGATGTTCACATTGAAGGGCGCAAAATAAACTTCAGACTGATGATCTGGGATTGGCTCAGCATCCCTACATCTTTTAGTAGGAAAACAAGTTCAAAAATGGAAGGTGCTGTTATGAAGAGCCACAGGGTGCAAGGTAGAAGATGGTTGTTCATCACGGGGAATGCTCATACGCACACCAACGCCAGTTAACTAAATCTGCATCCTATTGAAATGTGGGAGACAATTAGAATTTGTGGAAAAAAATCCACACGGATGTAAACTCCACATAGATAGTTAGGAGTTGCTTTAGCTGAGAGGCAACAATTGTAACCATTGTGTCACCATGCTGCCTACTGTTGAATAAGTGGGTCTTTTTTATTCAGGTTTTTAGTTCTTTTCAAAGGCAGGCAGTATGGTGTAGTCAGTATTTAATACGTAAACCCCAAGGCTTCTGGTTCAGTTCCAACTGTGTGATTTGAAGCAAGACACATGACCTGACCGTGCTGCATTTGCACATTTGTAAGAAAAATGCTTGCTAAGGTGTTTAGCACCGATAGGCTCCTGTTTGCACAAAACAAGTGTAGAACAACATAATCAGCCAATGTGGTGACCAGTTGTCCAAAGGGTGCAGAGCTTTGAGCTTTCCAGTGAACTGCACTTCCAAGTGGACTAAATGTAAACAGTGCTGAGACCAAAGAGCACACATTGGTGAGTGTGAGGCACAAGCAGAAGCATAAAAGATTAAGACCCACAAATGGAGGTGCTCTTCAATTCAGCTTCATTGGACTTGTGGCACAGAACAGCCCTGGAGGGTCTCATTCCTGTGAATGGTGGTTTTTAAGGATGCCCAGCTGGTTACAAAAAAATTATAAGATTGCAGAAGCACAGGAAGAGCGCAGCACTGGCAAGTTAAAAACAGAGAAAGGTGTGTTTGTGATTGCAGGAAAGCCTAGGCATGTCATGATGGACCACTAGGGGCCACTAATCATTTAAGTGGAGTGGAGAGGACACTGGCAGTACAGGGGCGTCACCAGAGGTAGAGATAGAGGCAAAATTTGAGGAATGCAGCATTATTCTAACACTTTGTCAAATAATGGCTGGCACTCTCCATGGAGAATGAGGGAATTGTTGTCCTACAGGATATGGGAATAAATCAAGGTGTATGAGAAAATAGTCCATGTGGACACAGTCAGACGTTCACACAAACCCCTGGAGCCGACGAGCAGTACCTCTAACCACTATGGCACCATGCCGAATGCCTATATGAAATCAATCATTATTTTAAATAGTGCTTTTTAGATACTAGGGGGTTTCCAAAAAAATAAAGACCAAAGCACTCGATCGGTGTTGTGACCTTGAGGACTCTACTTCTTGAGAAATAGCTGTTGAGAAATGGCTGCAGAGCTATAAGCAGTGATAACTGGCAGCCATTTCTCAAGAAAGAGATGAGTTCTCAGGTCACATCACAAGTCAAGTGGGTGGAAGTAAAAGTCAATTAAGCATATTTTTGAATACAGTAAAGCTGAGGTTCTGTTCGGTTTGGCTCAGATCTACTTATTGTAAAGTATAGCACCAAACGATCTTATCTGTAGGTATGAATGATCAGGCGTGTAAGTGTTTAAGGCAATGAACTTTAAATCATAAGGATGCTGGTTTAGTCCCTACCTGTCATCCACTGTGTGACCCTGACAAGTCATTTAACCTTCCTAGACTCGTGTATATCTACCATATGCTTGGTGTTTGAAAAGGCTCTGTAATGTTTGTTAGTCTTTACTGTGAGAGAATTAGGAAAAAAAACAACAGAACAAGTGAGGAGGCCAAACTTTGTCATTTCGGAGCTCTCCTACAAGTCAGTGTTGATGAATGGGGGAACACTAGGGGGGCAGTGAACACTGTAATTGCATTCACCACACAGACACAAGCGAGACAGAGGCATAACAGATTACGAGGAGGCCAGCATTATTCCCCCATTGAACAACATAGCAGCAAAATAAGTGAGAGATGCATTTGGAAAGGTAGTTTGAGGAGAAAATCTACACAGACTGTGACACCGAAATCAGGTCCTATAGCTGTGAGGCTATCCACTGTGCCACCACGGCTACACATTCATTTCTTCAACCTACTTATCCAGTTTATGGTCACATGGCTGGAGCCTGTTTATGTGGTATTTGGCGCAAGGTGGGATTCAGACACCAGCTCATTTCAGGCTACAGTTAGGGAAAGTCAGGGGGCAAATGTCCAACTGTTCTGCATAGTTGGGTGTTTAAAGGGTTAATTGCATTGTGTTTTATCACTTGGTGATTTTCATTAGGAATTATCCTGCAGTTGGTTCGATTGTTTGACAGAACTTTCAAGGTGAAGTAGTTTTACTTACTAATCATGGTAACGTTGATTAGCACATGCAAGTAAGAATTTCACTGTACATGTGACAATAAGGACCCTATAAGTTTATTGTTTGTCTTGACGTGTATTGTTTCTTGAGTTCTTTTTATGGTGCTCACTGTGAAAGATGGTATTAAATCAAAAATAAATTGAGTAATTAGTAGGTTGGTTGCTTTTCCAATCATTTCTGAGTGCAGTTATACAAATGTGCAATTTGCCCAGCTCTGTGTAGATTAGGAGCCCAATGACACAGCAATGCCATACCATCTGCCAAGCTGGTACAGCAGGCACTGAGTAAGCAGAGTGGTGAGATTTTTGAGTGGATTAAACCACATCAGGGCGCTTGTTTTACTAAGCATATCCAAGTGGGAACATCTCGACTGCAGAGGCAGTGTGCAGTTTTCCTAGTCCAATAAAAGGTAAGACCAGCTGCCAAACTGTGGCACACCTGAGTGTATAAATGGCACACTTGATTCAAGGGCATTTTAAGTTAATCCAGACTCTCATTCTACCATCTATTTGACATCTTCTTGACTGGGAAGCTTCCTGTTTCTCCGTTTCCGATCTCAGTTTGTGGGTTAACAAAGTCAGTAAATGAGAGGCCAGCATTTCATTTTAGTAGACCTACTGGTTTTCTGGTCATTGTAACATTTTTATTTAGAGACTGTGGTGTCTTACACGCCGGCTTGCTTCTCATGTCTAGACACAGGTACACATGGTGTAAAATCCCACCTAACGTGATGCCATGTGTATCTGCTTGGCTATGTGGCACAGCAATATCACTTCACTTTCACTTTTTACCTAATAAAGTTACCCCAAATAAGGAGGACATTGCACCTATTCCAGACACATCCATCACCTTAGAATACCATCCATCCATTTTCTGGACTAGTCCACCACAATGCTGAGTTACAGGGTGCAGGAGCCAGTACCAGGGGCACTGAGTGCAAAGCAGGGGCAATCCCTGGATTTTATGCCAGTCCATTGCAGGAGTCATTTGGATAAAGAAACTGGAGTGCACCGACCTAAATAAATGACATAGTACAGGTAGTACAGGTCCAAGAAGCTGGGAGGAAGCCATGTTAGCCACTCTGTCACTACACAGTCCACCTGCAAGCTGATAGAAATGGCCACTGGGATCCAAGTCTCATTGAGCATAGAGTGATTGATGTGGTGTTAATTTATACATTTAAATATGGAGTAGTGCAGTAGTGCAGCAATTAATGAGATCCAAAGATCTGAGTTCAGAATTGAGTCAGGACACTTTCTGGGTGGTGTTTGACTTCTTGGGCTTCTTCAACAAATTAAGAAAACAGCAGAATGCTTACATAAAACTCATAATAACTTTACTGACCTCCAAACTTAAAAAACACCAATAACTTCCCATTTCTTTATAACTTGAGCATATCTGCTTCCATAATTATAATTTCACAATTTCTTGGTGTCAGTCAAATATACAAATGTCCATTTTTGCCATCATGTGCTAGAGATTCCTCCTATGGTCTGGAGATGTACAGTTCGGATGGATTAGGGGTGCTAGATTGGCCCTTGTGCTTGTGTGTTCACCCTGTAATGGACTGGTGCCCTGTCCAGGTGATGTTCCTGCCTTGTGCCTGATTTCTGCTGGGATAGGCTCCAGTTGCCCCACGACCCTGTCCTGGATAGCGGTTTAAGAAGATAATGGATGAATGGATGATTTATAGATTAGTGGTTTGTCTGTAATGAAAGATAGGACACATTTCTGGTTTCAGTTCTCTGCTTCTTTAATGTTTCCTCTCCTGGCCATTCCTGTAAATTTGGTAGCCTTTCCTGTGCAAGGTCACCATTTTTCACTGAGTTTATTTGTCTGTAAGGGCAACATGGGAAACAAAGCCGGAAACAATCTAGGGAATGCCAGTCCACCAACGGGCATACTGATTGACACACTGTAGGCTATTTAACAAAGGGGTCTTCTGTTACCACCAGTGTTTGTTTGATGTGCACCCAATCTGTTTCAGCAGCTGAGCACTGGCAGTAACATTCTTCAACATAATATTTGAAATGTGCAAAACACTAAAGGCAACCAGGAGACCTCCAAATACCCCCCCCCCCCCAAGTTCCTCAATGTAATATACATACAACAATGCACTTGTTGAAGGAAGAAATTGTGCAAAATTTACACCACATTGTAAGGAGGACCAAGAAGCCTGCAATTATTTGTTTCTACATTAAGCACTGGGCTTATACAGTATATGTTGTACATTTTATTGTTGGTTTTGAATATTATCTTTAATGTATTCTTTGTTTTATGCAATTTGTGTTAACATTGTTTTATATAAATATTACTTTGCCTGCCTTGGAGTGTCAAAATCATGTCTTTTATGTTGATGATGCAGTTTGGGATAACTTCTTCCTCAGGGCCAGACATTCTAAACTTTTAGAAAACTAGGGTGCTTCGCCCCCTGCTTGCTTCGCTCGCCAACCCCTGTGTTTGGTTAATCGGATATACAATTTGAATTTTTTTTTTGTTTGGAATTGTTTCAATTTCATTATTTGCACTTTTACTTAAAAGCTTCATTAAAAACAATATTTTTTGGAGACATATTGTGACAATGCAACGTATAACTAACTGCCCATGAGTGAATATTGTTTCTGTTTCTCTAAAAAATAATCCTAATTTCTAATGTTTGTCCCTGTGATTTATTGATTGTCATAGCAAAAGCTATTCTAACGGTAAACTGTAAACATTTTAATACGAATAGCATATCACAATCTCCATTGATGTGTAATGATATTCTCAGAATATATACATTACCTTTCTTTTTGACTGTTAAAATTTGCATTGCTTCTCCGAGATCATAAATATACACCTGACCGAATTGTGTATTCTTTGAAATTCAACTTGTCGTTGCTTTAACTGTTCCGGGACCACAGATTCTCATAGCGTATGGTCCATTATTGTGTAAATTCATGTTTTGAGCATTGAATGATGCGAATGCAAAAAGACTTTGTTGTCTACTCTTTGCCTTTTATTTCTGACCTTGATTTGTCCTGCTCTTTTTTCAATTACGCCTCTTTCTGATGGTTAATCACCTTTTGTTTTCCGGAAATGCAATCTTTTCTTTGATACTGTAGCGACTGACATGATAAAGTGTGATAAAGTTTTACTTGAACAATCGCTGACTTCGTAACCCCAAACACTACTTTCCAGCTCCCTCTCCAATCCCTCATCCCCGCGTCTCACCCCCCCCACAGCATACCCCGCTATCAGTCTTCCGTGCTGTACTCCGCCCTCCCTCAATCGGATCGAACAGCCACTTAAAACCAAAAAGGCCTCAGCCTGGCTGGTACGCTACAATACTTTCTAATTTTACTGCTTTTATATTCTGTACCTTTCTCTGCATGTGTATCGCGCCATTGTTTGTTTGAGCCTTTTGAATTCCACTGCTTTCATAATCTCTTATCTGCCTTTTTTACTCTCTAACGCCTTTGGGTGTCTGTTCTCCGTATTGTCCTTATACACTTTATATGTGTTGAGAGCACAGGATCTCTGTGTACCACGTGCTTTTACTGCGGCTGGTCTTTTTTTTGATAGGTGTGCTCTTATATCATATCTGTTGTAAGTAGGGCGTGTCTTGCAAGAATCTCATGTTCCACGTCCCCGCGAGACGGCCCTGGGACAATCTCATGGCACCAAGTCTCATGTTTACGGTCCCCGCGAGACGCTCTGTGGCAAGTCTCTTTTGTCTCGCGGGTCTTTTAAATGTCTACTGAGAACTTCCGAGAAGATCACGTATCGTTGCCTTGCTTTTGCTTTCCAGGATTTCTTTTTATAATAGAGAGAGAGGTACATCATTTACCATTAAATGAAAATATAACGTTCGCATTTAATGCTCATCATTATCATCATCATTTTCCATTTAATTCTTTGAATAATAATTCTTTGCATTTATATAGCGCTTTTCTAACTACTCAAAGCGCTCAGCAATTGCAGGTTAAGGGACTTGCTCAAGGGCCCAACAGAGCAGGGTCCCTTTTGGCATTTATGGGATTCAAACTGGCAACCTTCCGATCACCAGTGCTAAACGGTCAACTGCAAACATCAGATTTAAAAAGTTACTTTCTTGAGGCAGTTTTTTTTTCTTTCTTTTTCTTTTTTAATACCACAGTTATCATCTGGCGGCTCTTAATTTCCTTGAGTTTCCTTCCATATCCTAGGCACATGAATTTCAGGTTGGCTGTCCTAGTGTAAATGAGTGTGGGTGTGCCTCAGCGTCCCATCAAAGGTTTTGGTTTCTGCCAAGTGTGTGATCTTGCCAGAATAGACTTAAGCATGTGTAAAAATGAAGGGATGGTGGGCTGAACTGCTTTCATGTTGTTGTTTTATTTGGCACCCCGGTGCTCTCAAAGTCCCATCACACGGGTGTGTTTGACGCACAGGAATAATAAGGGGTCTCAAACAATAATTCATCATTAATCAGGCCAGCAATAGGAGTTAGGATGTGGGGTGAGAACTGTAGGGGGTGCTAACATCATCTGGGCCAGCGCTGAAATGTTTTACTTCTTCTTCTCTGGTAGATCTTACCTCCAAACATGCACATCAGATCAAACTGCTCTACAGCTAGCTAAATGAGCACTGGGTCTTTCTCTTTCATTATTCTTTCGAATTACCAGAAGATTTTCTCTTTTTAGTCTTTAATGGGCCTGGATAAATTCAGTTGGATGGTTTGGCCAGATTTACGTTGAGCCTAAGCTGCACTTCCAGGAGATTTAGCCTTCTCTATTAACTCACAGCTGCTATTGAGGGGTCCGGAAATGGCAGCATGAGATGCTAGCAGATGGGCAAGTTGGCCCTGACATTTCCACTGAATGTGAAGAGATGAAAGCAGTGTAATTATCTATAGAGTGGCAAATGCACGTTGGCATCCTGATGAGCCACGCATACATGCTGGGAGTGCCCATGGGCTTTGAGCAGACCAGGCCCGACTGAATCTTAAAAGGCTGCTTGAAACTGTCTTGGAGGGCCTGAGTCAGCATGAGGAGCGGACACTTCAGGATGGCAAAAATTCTCCTTCAGCATGCCTCCTGTTTTCAAAGGCTGTCTTAATAGGTGTTCATGTCTAAGAGAGTGGTAAAGCACTGCCACGGCCCATCTCTTGGTAGGACACTTCAGTATTTGGGAGTTTGCACAATCTTAATGCGTTGTCTGTTGTCAACAGTTAAACACTGAAATAGATGAACCTGAAATCTGAAATAAAGACATCATTGTATAACATAAAGCAATGTTTCTCACCTAATTTCTAAATTTCTAAATGACTAATGCACAGCTTTACAGATTATTCTGCAGACTGAGCGATGAATCTGAGTGTCTGGGCTTGCGAATGTCCTGGATAAAAGCCAAGATACAGGTCTTTAACGACCTCTTGGGCACAGCCATCAGCAGTGTGTCTGTCTGCGGAGAGAGTGTCTACCTTGTCGAGAGGTTTACTTAACTCGGCAGTGACGTTCATGTCTCTGGTGACTCTTCCTATGAAGTCATTAGATGGATTGGGAGAGCATGTGGGATTATGGGATCACTGGAAAGGGATGTGGGCACCTGATATCTTTGCTAAAGGATGAAGGTCCAAATCTTTAGAGTCCTGGTGATTCCTGTTTTGCTATATGGTTGCAAGATATGGATGCTTTCCAGTGACCTGAGACGAAGACTGAACTTCTTCGGTACTGTGTCTCTTCAGAGAATCCTTGGTTTGACTTTGTGTCGAATGAGCGATTGCTCAAGGAGTCCCTGATGAGGCACATTACCTGCATTGTGAGGGAGCGTCAGACAGGGCACTGCGACCATGTGAAGCGATTCCTCAAGGTTGATCTGGCTCATGGGATACTCATTGCCGAAGACCCGAGCAGCTGGACCAGGCCAAGGGGATGCCCACGTAATACCTGGCTGTGGCAGATAAATGGACATTTCCAGAGGGTGGGATTGGCGTGTCTGCCTGGGAGGTTGCTAACCGGGATCCCGAGCTGTTTTGTTATGGGGTGGTTGTGGCAACGCTCTGTACCAATGCAAGATCTCCAACCTGGAACCTGACTTGAATCATTTTGTGTGCCCGTATTTATGTTATTTATGCAAAATAACCAGTGAAGCTTTAGGGCAGAGTCCAGTAGCCTGAAGGCTGAGATGGAAGGGCCTGAGCGTTTGTAAAAGTAGTCACTAGCAAAGATGCTATATGAAGTAACACTAGAGTGTCCACTGTGAAAGTCCTTCCCTCCACCAATTATTGAACCCATTCTGTCCAGGTCAGGATCTACCTCAGTGGCATTGGGCACAAGGCAAGAATAAGGTTTGGAGGGATAACCACCCAATCAACATGGTACACTCATCCACAAGCAGCCAATTTAGGATCACTATTTAGCCTAACTTGGGTAAGGCAGCTGGATCACCTGGGGAAGACCCACAGATAAAGAGAGAACAAGTAAACTCCAATCACAGATGCACAATGACTGAGCAGGGGTCAAAGCCAGGGCTCTGGAGCTGTGAGCCACTGCAAGATTCACTATAGAAAGAAGTCACTATAGAAAATAAAGACTGATGTTTTGAGACAAAGATCTGTAGGAATTAGATCAAACAGCCTGAAGTATTTCATTGTCAACTATAAAAAGGTGCTCTATAAATAAAGACTTAATTGAGATGTCATTATTTAATATTCAAGACAGTGAATCTAGCATCTTGTTTTTGTCATTGTGAAGTCTGCATTGTCTCTTTCTGTCTGTGTTAGTACTCCATGATAGATAGATAGATAGATA
>JANRMT010062850.1:5972818-5989636 GCA_026402145.1 Polypterus bichir lapradei | reverse complement strand
TCTATCTATCTATCTATCTATCTATCTATCTATCTATCTATCTATCTGTAATATAGTGCCTTTCATATCTATCTATCTATCTATCTGTCTGTCTGTCTGTCTGTCTGTCTGTCTGTCTGTCTACGTACAGAGAAAAAGAGGAACAAAAAAGTAATCATTCTACATGTGAGACTAGCTTATAATCCATCGTCTAATACTTATGTCTCACTGCTGCTCCAGCTTGAATGTTTCTAGAGCAAAAAATAATTTTCCTTGGCATTCATCCCACTCTGCAGTGGGAGATTTCAGCGCTTCATTTCCTAATGTTTTGTTTTCTTTTGTCACTTTTTAGTTGCTAGAGAGGACTTTCTGGCTCAGTCTGCAACACAAAATAAAGTCTGGGTCCATTAGTATGATTCAAAAATGACATGCATTTCATTATATGCAGCCTTTCTATCCGTCACTTTTTTAATATGGAGCCTTTGATGATGTTCACTAATTGAAAGCTCTTATTTTTCTTCTTGGTCTTGATTTATATTTCTTATTGGACCTTTCACACAGAACATCACAAATGTGCTTTCCTTTCGGCTTCACTTATTGTATTCTTTACTAATCAAACAACAAATAAAGCAAAGTGCACACCCTAACGTGAACACTCGTGTTATTTCTGATAATAATGTCTGGTTATAAAAGAGGGCAAAACAAGTGCAAGCCATTAAAGAGACCAAAGTCCTTGGTCAAAGAAAATAAGATAACAATGTTGACCAGAGGCAAGCATTGGCCTTGCAATTGGATCTCATTTACAACTAGAGCACCTCCAACCCCCAGCTAAACCCAGTGGCTTAATTGTAAAAAGCCTGTACATGTTTCTCGACTGTCTTGATCATACAAGATGCTTTCTGAGGAGGCGATACATAAAAGGAAAAGGGGACTGGCATTATGGTATGGATTTTTTCACGTGGATTTTGTGCAATAATTGCACTTCTTGTAAGGGAGGAAATCGTCATGGCTACCGTTCACACACAGCTTCAATGAGGACTTGGATGCCAGCAGTGCCAGATAATGGGTAAAGCTCTTTTAAAGACAGGAACACATATACCACAAATCAGGCCATACTTGAACAGACATACAGTAGCTGAGAGCAAGAAAGAAAAAAATTAAGTCATTTCAGTAAAGAAAATCAAAACTTAACATCAAAAAAATGTCATCAAAGATTCTAATAAGTACGTTGTCACATGGTGCAGTTGTTTGTATGTAGCTGGAATAGAGCTCTACCTCAAACTGCAAGGCCGGTGTTAAAATTAAACTGATTAAGATGTGGACATAGAAATTTGGACTTATATCTACAGTGAATTGTAAAATTAATCTGCTTATTATACTTGGTACGGTGTTCAAACATTTTAAATGACTTTGATGAATCTTTGCCTTACTGTTTTGTTTAACTAGATATGTGTAGTTGTGTGCATAATTGCTTTATGGTTACATATGTTTCTGTTGTCATACTATATCTATAAATCTGAGATAAGCACTCTCAGCCTGTACTCATTGAAGAAAATGAAGCATGAACCACAACTGATCTCAATTTATCAACATCAGAATTGAAATGTATTTCACGTTTCTGTGCTGTTTGGACCCTGTAGCTTTGTACCCATCTTCTGTTCAGGATCAGGAGAAAGCATATCCAGGCAGCACCAACCCTGAGCGGGACACCTGTCCATCACAAAGGAGCCTCACTCTCACAATCATAATGGACCACACCATTTGACAAGAATGTTTCTGAGGTTTTCCACCTTAATAAAAGGACAGGTGCCTGTTAATCTGTGTGTCCATCTGCTCACAGGGTCCCTGTCATTCAAACAGATAGTGCTTCATAAACATCCGAAGAAAATAAAAATGCATTGTATTTATCATTTTAACAGATGGTGTATCACAAACAAACCTCATACCAAATGCCATATAACATAGATATATATGTATTGTATTTCTCAATCTAACAAGTGCTACATCACAAACAATTTTAGTAAAGCTGTTTATTACTACAAATGTTTGTAATTTGTTGTTGCCAACTGCAATGCATTTTATTACTCCATGCATCATAAATTACATTCAAATCGATGGTGCACTGCAAACATTAAATTTAGGTCTCCATTGATTACTTGCATTTCAACCCATCTTAGGCAGGTTGCACAGTTAGTATGTCATACACAGTTAGATTCTGGGATTGTGGTATTCACATCTTAGTTTTTGCTGTTGCTGCATGGTATTTTTAAAAATAATAATAATTCATTACATTTATATAGCGCTTTTCTCAGTACTCAAAGCACTATCCACACAGGGAGGAACTGGGAAGCGAACCCACAATCTTCCATAGTCTCCTTACTGCAAAGCAGCAGCACTACCACTGCGCCACCTGTGAGGATTAGGGTTAGGGTTAGGGTTAGGCTTAGGCTTAGGGTTAGGGTTATGCTGTTTGTGTCATTTTTAATTAATGAGGATTTAAAGGAAAGACTTGAAGAAATAGTCATTAGTTGCATTCATTAACTTTTGACTTTAAAAGCTGTCATGGATGCTGTGCACTACTGGGATTTTATTTTAAAGCATGACCTTGAGGTCCTACAATTTCCAAATGCCGAGAAGCAGTGAACACATTTTAAAATATAAAATTATAACATAACATAGCATTCTCAAACCCTCCTGATCCAGTTCTGGGTCGCTGGGGGCTCAAGTCAGTCCAAGTAACATTTGGTACAAGTTAGGAATCACTTTAGATGTGCCCTGGTCCATCACAAGGCATGTTTACAGACACATCCACACTCATACGGGGACACTTTGGAATTGCCAGCCTAACTAACCTGCATGTCTTCAGGAATATTTGGAAGAATAGCTGAAAACACAGATGAAAACTCTTGCAGACATGGAGAAAACATGTACTCTCCACATACAGTAGTCACCAACTGGGTGTAGGATTGGAACACATGAGCCAGAACCATTAACCACTCTGCCACCAGGCTGCCCATTTATTTTAATTCAGACTGCCCAGCCAACCTGAATTGTTTTAACTATTAGCTGAAACAGATGCATGGAAATAGTAAAGTTGGCAGGTCCCATTCTCCATTATGGATTGTGTCTGCCAAAATATGTTTCTAACATTCTTACTTTAGAGGAAAAAGCCTTTAAGTGTGACCTACACTTCATTTTTGAAAATGTATCATAGAGGAATCAATCCAGACAATTGTAATTTACTTCAGAAACAAAGAAGCTCTTGTTTGTGTTTAAAAATATTAAATAATAATTAAGGTCAAGTTTATTGTCGTATGTACACGGTATAGTGAGATTCTTACTTGTCTGTCTACTATTACTAGTGACTACTGTACAGTGCATTATGAACAAGAGACAATAAAATGACAACATATATTGAATACAACATAAGAAACACACATTAGGTAGACTCATGCAGTTATCACTGCAAGAAATATGACATGAGGGTAAGAAACTATCCTTGAATTTAAGGCCATGAACGCTGATGTCCCTGCACCATTAGCCAGAATGAAGAAGAGGGAAGTGACTGAGCAGGATTGCTGAGGTTTTTAATAATGGCCGGCAGACAGCAACACTAAGTAAGCACTGTGCATGTGTAAAAGTATTGCATAAAAAATAAAAAATAAAAATCTTAAGTACAAATTGGTACTCTTTTTTTTATATTTCATATTCCAATTAGCATGGTATAGTTTTCCTGCCTCATATCTGTAGTGTCTTGGCTTCAAACTCTCAGCCAGCTCACCTTCTATATGGACTTTGCATGTTCTCCCTATATTGATTACTTAGATAAACTTGAATGTCTATGTTGATTATGTAAAACAATGAGAAATGGTTATTAAAACTTAATTATGCAAATTAAAAAATAAAAAAGATGTAGCAATTCCTCTGTTTTTCATGTATTGGTAAGCAATCTGAAACATTTTTGTTTGTAACTTATTTAGATTCGCTTCCCAGGTCCTCCCTGTGTGGAGTTTACATGTTCTCCCCGTGTCTGCGTCAGTTTCCTTCCAAAGACTTGCAGGTGCATTGGCGATTCTGAATTGTGCTTGGTGTGTGTGTGTATGCGCCCTGCGGTGGGCTGGTGCCCTGCCCAGGGTTTCTTTCCTGTGTTGGCTGGGATTGGCTCCAGCAGACCCCCGTAACTCTGTAGTTAGGATATAGCGGGTTGGATAATGGATGGATGTATTTATTTCAACAACTTTGTTGTACTTTTTTGATGGATGTTGAAATCATTACCTTGAAATCAGATATTGTCAAGTGACCATAACAGGCATCAGAGATCTCCTCAAACACAGAAACCTCAGCAATAGAAGACAAGTGGCAATGTGTAACAAATTCCTAATGTGTCATTTTGGGAGCGAGTTTAGTGTAGTGGCCATCAGCTGACTTTGTAAACATCACAAGAACAATTATCACATGCACACAGTAAATACATAAGGATTAAACAGGCTTAGAAAATGGTATAAGATGAATATATTTGTGAACATAAATATGACTGTATTTCTTAAATAAAACATTAAATGACAGACAGACATAAGAAACACACATTAGGTATGCTCATGCAGTTGTCAGTATGTATACAGTATATACGGTATATGCTAGCAAGCAAAACAATTATAAAGGGCATTGAATCTGAGTCTGGCCACTATTTGTGTGTAATTTGGATATTCTCCCTGTGCCTACGTGAATTTTGCTCTGAGTGCTCCATTGCCTTCTGTATTCTGAAGACATTTATATTTGTTGAGCTGTGAGTCTAAATTGACCCAATATGAGTTAGTTTGTGTGTGTGTATGAGTGTGTGAGGATGCCCTGTAATGGACCAACTTCCTGTCCAAGGTTGGGCCCTGCCTTGGACCCAATATCATTGCAGCTGCTTGCCGTCTTTACCACTGTAAACTGGGCAAAGCAGGAACAGATTAAGGCTTGACGGAAGAATAAGGAGTGGATCGATCAGATTTTCTCTGTGACTGTTGTTTGAAGATGTTTTGACTTTCAATGAGATTTTTGAATGCATGTTTTTTTTTTTTTTTGCCAGCCATGTAAATTGTCAATTGTCTTCCCTTATTTAAATGTTAATATTAATAGAAAAAGTTTAATTAACAAAGCCATTAGCAATTAACTTTAGCCAAATGTGATGGACTAGTGGCTTGTCCATGGTGGGTTCTAACTCCTCCTCATTGCATGTTTGAAAACTGGATTAAGCAGGTTTAATAAATGGATGGGTTTTATCAAGAAGGGACCCTCCCTATCCTCAATGTGCTTAACATTAATACAAGACTGAATAAATAGCTCATGAGAAATGATCCCTAGTAGCTTGTGTTTGTTTAGTATGAAATTTGCTATTTCCTTCATGCAGATCTGACTGTTATGTATACTGTACTCTGACACATTATTAAATATACAGCTATACGAGTTTATGATACGAAAAATAATTTTAAGGACACTAAATCTCTATACATGCAAAACACCCCAGCGCTACACATGTTATATCAAATTAGCCATTCTTTATCCTATATGGTGCCATTAAAAGCATTCACCATCCCAGAGCACTCGACAGGGCGAACCAGATTAAAATATGGTGAATCCAGGCTTCAGGTCAAGCACCATGACTGGATGCATATGGTATTTGAAAATCATTTGCACAACCCACATCCCCAAAGACTTTTAGGTTTAGTTAGCTGGCGATTTTTGACTGTGTGAATGCCTGAGTGAACCCTATGATGCACTGGCACCCTTTTCAAGGGTGTTTCCTGTCTTGGGCCCAGTGCTGCCAGTATAGGCCCCAGCCCCTGTGACCCTGATTTGATTTGAGCAGGTTTAAGAATTCTAGGCTATGTTAACATTCTACGGTCAACATTAACAGCATCCCTAAGCACTTTACAAGTAAAGATAAAGCAGCTCAGGCAGGATAAATTAGTTGATTTGGGGAAATGGGAATTGAGCTGTCTCACACCCTGCGCTAACTGGGATAAGCTCCAACCCTGCAACACAATCCCCCAACCCGGCGTTTCTTGTTCTGCTGGTTAGAAAATGACATGACCTAATGCTTCACAGTCCTGTCCCCTAGTACTAGACCATACTTTAGCTACTGCGTTGCCAAGTTTGACAAATGAACAGTCCAGCATCTAAAAAGGCTAACAGACTCATACCTAGGGCATCCTTCCTTTGGATTGCTGGTGATAAGCACAGCAGGCACATTCCGACCTGACATTGTGAGGCACTCCAGGCTGGATTCAGGATACCCCCTTGATAGTCCCAGGTTTGGCTGAATTTTGACATTGACTGCTGCCTCACCAGGGAACACCTCATTGTTCTCTTAAGTAATACTGAATTATCCTGAAGCCAGTCTTTCTTCTCTGCTGACTTTGCATCATTATGGGTTTTCTTTCCACTGGGTACTCTGATTTTCTGCTTAAAGTTGTGACTGTCAGGTTGATTGGCATTTTTAAACTGGACGTTTGTGTGTGTGAATGTGCCCTGCGATGAGCTGTCCAGTGCTTCTGTGATTAAGCAAGTTTGAGAATGGTATGTTAAGAATAATGAACCACTAACGTTTTTCTATTCTACTTAATGCCAATAAGTACAAAGTAAGCCAAGGCATATTTGCTTTTAAATTTGAAAATGATTATCCCCATGGGCCCTTCCATGTTAGCGTACAGTTGAACAGTGTTTGCTCGGTGCCCCCAAGCCCCAAGGTGAATAAACAGGCCCCAGATGTAATGATCCTTTGTGTTTGCACATTGGTGCCATCTAGAGACCAGGCCTTCCAATAGCCCCAAATTAACATCTGTACCCCACCTCCCAAACCCCTCTGATAAGGCATCATTCCAAATGTTCAATTCAGCTCTTCAGTCGTACTCCAGCTGGAAAAGCACACAAATGTGGGGAGTGTTGTGAAATCAGCCTTTTAATCACCGTCCTGGGAGGATGTAACAATGGTTGGCAGCAGCACAAGATGGAGAGGTCCAAGGCAGCAATTGTGTCAAACAGGAGTGGTAACAGAATTATGGGAGACAATGAGTATGAATTTCGTCTGTGAGCTGAATTCTTTGTGCAGGGCTTTGTGAGCCGCCATCTCTGAGGAGGGTGAGCAAATGAATGATGGGGGCGTGGGTGGGGGAACACATCTATAAAAGAGATTTGACTTACTACAAGCACTTAATTATACTTCAATTCAAATAAACTTAGAGTGTCACACATTATGACAGTAAAGACTAAGGACTAGTGCTGTCTCTGAAATGGCTGCTGCTTAAATTAAAAAAAAACTCTGATGGTTCAGGTATGATGGCACAAACTCTGTGCCCTCAGTCCGGAGGAGATACAGGGTGGTCCAGATCTAATTATGCAGATCCATATCATCTGGACGACTTTGATTTATGTGGGGGTGATTCCAGTTCGGCGCAAAGTCGATTCTTCATGTCGTCAGTTAGTACACTTCTCGATGGTCCGGGATTTTTCGGGTGATTTTCTGTGTAATAAACTTAATAAGTTATAGCCTAGTGAAAATTGCATAATTAGATCTGGACCACCCTATAGAAAGCAACATGTGGAAAGAAAGTACAAAAAGGGATCTAAAAGGAAGAGAGATCTGAAAAGCTTATAAAACATGACAGGGGCATAGAAATATTCAACCATTTATTTCACATATTCCATACTAATACAGGAGTCAATTGAGATAACATTTGGCCCAAAGAAGGAACCAAGCCTGGCCAGGATCCCAGCAAAGCTACACTGCATTGATGATGGGGTGGAGAACCCTCAAACTCCGCTCAGTTGGTGAGGAGACCAAGGAATGAACTCACGTTCCATGACACTAATCACTACACATCCATCCATTATTTAGACCAGCGGTGAGCAACATATGTTATGGAGGGCTGCACTGGCTGCAGGTTTTTGTCCCAAACCAGTTGCTTTATAAGAAACCAATCCTTGCCAATAAAAGACCTTATTTAATTTCATGGCTTGTTGGTATTGTATTTTAATTCTGCCATGTCAGATTACTCTTATAGTGCGTTTTTCTTCCTTTCCAAATGATTTGAAACCTAAAATGGATTGTTAATTCTCAGTCCTTCGCTTTTTTCTCTTAGGCTTCCCTCCAAACCAAATAGTGCATGATAAATACCCACAAGTGTAAATGTAAAAAAGACAGATAAAGAACTGCATCTTAATGCTGATAAGGAGCAAGTAAAAACAGTAAATGCAGCTGTTTAAGATAAAAAAATAAGAAGTTAAGTGTGGGAAATCTTAACAAGAAAGAAAAAATGAAGTATATAAACACTGAGCAATAAATGCTTCATCAGCAATAATTGACTTTGAATTAAGAAACTGGGTAGAAATAAAAATCTGCCACCACTGCAGTCCTCCTGGTCACCCCTAATCTAGACCCATCCCTTTGTCAATTGGCACGTGCGCGCTGACCAGATGCTTCCACAGGGACACAGGCAGCACAGCCGATCCGCACTGTCTGGTATTGGAAGAAAACTGAGCTGTTATGACTGATGCATCTGGCAGCACAAGCCTGAGGTGCATTGTAGCTCAGGATGTTAAAACAGCCATGATAAAATGACAAAATAGCAGTTTAATCATGAAAGTCCATTATCAAAACAGGAGAATCAAATATCAGGCAGATGGTCAGAAACAAGCAGACATAGGGACAGTGTGAGAAAATAAAAATGTGCAAATCTATAAGCAGCATTGAAACAAAATTAGAATTTAAAAAACTGAATCCAAAAAGGAAAAAGTCAAAACATACAAAAAACAAAACAAAACAAATTCAAAATAAATGAAGACGCAAAAGGAGCTCTAGATGAAGGTCATAGGAAGAGCTAATATGTAAATGTTTCATCCAAGGTTTCCCTTATTTGTGCTATCTCCATTGTGACCATAAGTGTTTTTGAGCAATCAGCACATATTGTGCTATGATACAGGGCTTACAAAACTCAGAAATAGGTGGTCCACCACTTGCAGTGTCTGGGGGTCCCCATAGCACAATACTATAGACAAGAAGCAGAGAAAAGTTAATAATAATAACTCTTTGCATTTATATAGCACTTTTCTCACTACTCAAAGCGCTCAGCAATTGCAGGTTAAAGGCCTTGCTCAAGCGATTCAAAACACATTGCTCATGATCAGAAATTTGCATTTACATCAGAAAAATAACAAAAAACAATCAATTAAAGACAGGCAAATAAATAAACTCATCAAACGAAAACAATTCAGGATGGAACATTGATTGCAAAATCTGAATTAGTGAATAAAAGCAATACTTTTTAAAAACAAAGTCCTTAGTATGACACCCTTGTTTCCTTCTGGAAAGTTAAGACGTCTTCTCACTGTGTCCTTTCAAAAATGTTTAACACGCCCTCCATGTCCATCATGGCTTATGTTTCTTGTCACTACATATTTCTATGATTTTTGCAATGAACAAGAGGCAGGGATATGTGTTTAGAAGTGATCAATTACGTCCTAATGGGAGATCTGCACTAAATACTGAAGCAGAAGTGGTAACAAAGTGATAATCGACTATTTAGATGGAATTATTTTTTTTAAAAGCTAAAATGTACTTTGGCAAATGAAATCAAAGAAACAGGGGCTTGAGCTGTTGTGGCCACCCCATCCTGCACATCCCTGCTGATATACGAATCATAAGGATCTTTTGTTAGGGTGTCACAAATGTATGGCCAGCTTGATTACCCTAGCATTCCTGTCATAAGGAAAACTTTAGAGAAGTTACATGTGTTTTTACTTAAATAAACCGTCAGCTACCAAGAGTTCTAGAATTATATTGGTCTTCTTCAGATTTTGCTGATGGCTTAGTCTTAAAAATCTGACTAATGGCCACATTGACTTTAGTTATTTGGAGGTCAGTGATGGTGTAGTCAGCAGGATAACACTAATAGCTCTGAAACAAGAATTGATTGTTTGCATCTTACTCATGGTCTCATCTTTGGGACTTCATTCATTACTCACTCATTAGCAATTCACTAATATTTAGGGTTTTAGGGTCTATCTAAATGTATACTCAGTAGAATCAGGATATTAGAATATTACTGTTACTAATACTGATGGTTTGGTCATTAGGACCTCACAGATTGCCCTTTCATCAGTGCATTGTCTGACCATTATGGGATTCACTAATAGTCTTATCATAAGTTCTACCCTGATTTTATAATTATTTTGATCTGAGTAATAGCCTAGTTTTGACAATGTCATTTATAGTCACCGGGTGGCTCAGTGGCACAGTGGGTAGCGCTGCTGCCTCGCAGTTAGGAGACCTGGGTTTGCTTCCTGGGTCCTCCCTGTGTGGAGTTTGCATGTTCTCCCTGTGTCTGCGTGGGTTTCCTCTGGGTGCTCCGGTTTCCTCCCACAGTCCAAAGACATGCAGGTTAGGTGTGCTTGGTGTGTGTGTGCACCCTGTGGTGGGCTGGCACCCTGCCCGGGGTTTGTTTCCTGCCTTGTGCCCTGTGTTGGCTGGGATTGGCTCCAGGTGACCCTGTAGTTAGGATATAGCGGGATGGATGGATTGTTAGGATTCCTATTAAAAAGTAGTACATTTTCAGCCTGCAGATCTAACTATGCTGAATGAGAGAAATATGAGAAGTGTCACTTATAGCTTTAGAATAGTGGAGCTTAATTACAGAGTCTTACCATGCTCTGAACAGACCTCTCACCTTCTGATCATTTGAAGACCTGCTTAAAAATGTTTGAATAGACACTGGAAAGAGAAAGCTGGCTATAACATAAATAGGCTACATCTGTAATGACATTTGACCATGGATGTGCATTATACATATGGAGGCTTAGGTCAGATTTAAAGAGGAATGACTTACTAGACTGGGGTGTGATTACTGTTGTCCAAACACAACACTTTCCATGTCTCAGCCATTTCTGTCTCCTCGGTCACAGACATCTTACATTTCGCCAGAAATCTTACATCTTGGTAACATCGTGCAAAGGGTTTTTTAAGCTCTTTTTATACAGATGCATATAAAGTAATACTTTAAAAATGCTCAACTCTGTCTTTCCACAGCTGAGCAGCTAGGTCATTTAATATTGTGGTAATATTCCACAGAAACAGAAAGCTAAGATCAGTCAAGTAGGAAAGAAAATCATCCGATGGCCAAAAACCAGGTCAAGTGTTGATTTTTCTGGCTCTCCCATGCCAACAAAATAAGCAAAAATGCACTAATGCAAAAATGAGGCCTACACTTCTGAAACTGAACCTCACACTGGAGTACTTGCAGGTCTCCTTGTTCAAAAACAGCCAAATCAGGCTTTAACCCAAAACTGGCCTTTCCTCCAAACAACAAAACAATTAAAGGGTAAAATCCAGATATAAAACAATCCTATGCAATGTTCAAATAAGATTCACAAAGGAGTGGAGGAAACCATAAAACCTCTGCCCCAATAACCTAACAAAAGTCCTTGAAAATATTAATGATATATTAACAAAAATATATTTTCAAAAAACAAGCAAAATGTAAACATAAGTAAAAAGGGTTTAAATAGGCAAACCAGAGCACCAAAACAAGTTTGTCATCCAAATATCTTAATCTGTAAAACCAGAGAAAAATAATCAAAAGCAGAAAAAAAAATCCCATACTAACACTGCTGTTTTGGAGAATTCCAGCCCTCTGATTAGAATATATGAAGCCCTTTTAATAAACCTGTATATAAAATTAAAAAAACCAAATGTGGTCATCTTTCCACAGCTGAGCAGCTAATGTGGTAATAAACTACAGAAGTAAAAATGCAAGACTAGCCTATAGGCACATGCAGGCCAAAATCAGCAAAAGGAAATAAATAAGAAACTAATACCATCCATCCATCCAGCCATCCATTATCCAACCCACTATAGCCTAACTACAGGGTCACAGGGGTCTGCTGGAGCCAATCCCAGCCAACACAGGGCGCAAGGCAGGAAACAAACCCTGGGCAGGACGCTAGCCCACCGCAGGGCACACACACACCAAGCACACACTAGGGACAATTTAAGATCGCCGATTAAATTAAAAGGGAGTATAGCCTATGTGAGTAACGTTTTAATCCACCATATTCTCCGTCTCTCTCTTTTCCTCTCACACTGGTGCTTCTGCTCTCCTTTGGTACCAAACATGACAAGGTCTGTCGCCTACTAGGGACCTCTGCCTTAACACCAGCACCTCTTGTTGCTGTCTCTCTTTCAGTGTGGTTCACTTTTAGAGGTACTATGCTGACTTGGCATGGTCTTCTTGTAATCTGAGCAAATGCTAGATTTCCAGTCTCTGTTATAATTGACCATTTTTCAACCCTGACAATAATCTGAGTACTTTAATTCACACTTCATTTTATGAAGGCCAATTGATCCACATTACTGCTGTGATGAGTTCCTATTGAGCATCCTTCCTAAAGGCACTAGAGCTACCAGTAGCTCGCAACCCCTTTCCAAGTAGCTCGCCAAAGGGTTAATGAATCCTACGTAAATTTGAAAACTTGATTAGTCACACTGGTGGGGGGCCATCTTTCCAAAAAATCATATCACGATCCTTTTAACACAAAATCACGATCCACAATCTGGATTGCAATCTCTTTTCAATGTGACATACACTTAAAAGAATATCTCAAACTCATCAAGACCTAAGTGACACTTTATTTTAAATATCAAACAAAGTTGAATTCAATTGTTCTCTTATTTGCTACCTAAGTGGAGTTAAGTGAGCGAGGTGAGTGAGTGAGGAAGGTCCCTCCCCTCGGCCCGCTATGTGTTTCTTGGATTCGCGCTAATAAATCATTACCGCAAGCCAACTACGAGTGATACATAGCGAAATGAGACAAGTCGCAAAATCAACCGGAATGTTCAAGCAAATTATAGAAGAAAACCTGATCTAAATCCATTAAGTAGTTCTCTCGTGAAAAGCATACAGACAGACAGACAGACAGACAGACAGACGTTGGATTTTATATATTATATATTAGCAAACCTTCAAAATAATGTGCAGTTAAAGTCTCAACAGCATTCTCACCATTTCTGGAGCTTAGTAGATCCAGATAGCTAGAAGAATCTTCACCAAGCACCTCTGAAAATGTCTGCTTTGTTTCGGTCTCCATACCTCTGTGAGTCTGCCTTTTCTCACATGAATGTCATGAAATCAAAGTTCAGAACAAGACTGAGAGATGAACATTTAAATGACTCCAGAAGAGTGAACCTGAGTGGCTCCACTCCGCCATACACCTGCCTCTCTTGTTGACTCCATGCAGTGCCAGTCATCTCACTAACTAAAAAACACATCACACATGCAACTGGACAAGTGAATGAAGTGAAACAGTGACATGGAACAAAATGACAAATGAATGAGGAATATCTGTGTGTTTGGAATTGCATTGTTTTGTTTTGACAACATTCATGTTTTAATTCAATAGTGTGAGATACACTTTTCTAAATTGTCCCTAGTGTGTGTGTGTGTGCCCTGCGGTGGGCTGGCGCCCTGCCTTGCGCCCTGTGCTGGCTGGGATTGGCTCCAGCAGACCCCCGTGACCCTGTAGTTTGGATATAGCGGGTTGGATAATGGATGGATGGATGGATGGAGATACACTAGAAAATGCATACAGACATACAAAATGCACTTGCAGGTAAACTAAATATTTTTTGTAACATTTTAATGCAAAATGTGAGTTGTGGACACCAACATTTTGTAAATGTGCAGACAAAACAAGCTTATTCAGTTTATCTGGGTTGAAATAAGCTATGAGAATAAACGTTAGAAAACATGAGTAGCTCTCGGCCATTTTCATTTGGTAACAGTAGCTCTCCGGGGAAAAAAAGTTTGGAGACTCCTGCACTAGAGAATACATGCAGGAAGAACTCCATACATACACGGATATTGGATTGTGAAATAAACACAGATTGGTTCTTGTCTGTATCTTGCCAGTAATTGCTGTTTGATTTATCTGAATTTGGAATTCTATTTGGAATTTGTGACACCGTCCAGATCTCTGAGTCCCATCATCTTGTCATGAAGTTTAGGCCAATCTAGTTTATTCTTCATCACTACAGGATGTGGGGTTGACCCTCTTCTAACCTGGGCAAGCACTTTGATTCTACGTAGAGTTTACAACTCAGGTTGAAAGAAGGTGGGCTACATCAGAGGGGTAAAGGATTTAAGCCTAATTAAACTGGCCTTGTTGGGAGTGTGGTATCTCCCGTTAGTCTACAATCTGCTTCACCAAAGTAAACTTAACCAAGATGGTGCAAACAGATTTGATGTGCCTTGCTCATGTGGTAGAGCACCAGATTAACAGTGAAATGAATACCATTGAACATACAATAAGTTTGACAAGTGAGTGAGTGGAGACTATTGTGTTCATCAAGCTTGTTCAGTTAGCTAAGAGCTCTGCGGTCTGAATATCTCACCCAGATACCTTAAAGAGTTGTCAAGGCTCCTGCTTCAACTACATGACTCGACAGTTTACTCCACACCCTGTGTGTGAAGAAGGCTAATGGTGGCTTTTGTCTTTTCACTTTGGTCATTTCTTGTTTTCTAGTGTTGATCATCCAAGGCTCAATTCACTCCATGTACTCTGCTCCCAGTCCTCAAAGCCTCTTATCGCTTCCAGTTGTTTAGCTCCACCAGCTACAAGACTCTTTCCCCACCTCTCACTGCCCTCCAGCCTTAATTTGCAAACCCCAAGTCAACAAAACTTTTTCTTTTGTTTTTTCTGAACAAACAGCAGCAATGCTTTATACTTTGAACTTTTCCCAAGAAAACAGTACTTGATTATTTTTAGTTTTTCTTTAACTGAGAACTGCTTTGAAGAAAATGAAGCAGTACTGTTTCATCTGGGGACTTTGCATGCACACTACCCACTGCCTGCCTCACAGATGTGCACCTCACAAATGTCTAGCTGGCACGCTGCGGGGTGCAGAGAGCACCAAGATGATTTATAAACATGCCTGCCATTTTTGGATCAGTTTCTAAAGTTTTTGGTCTGCTGTAATAAACAAGGAGGAAATACAGTGACCAGCCCACCATAACCCTTAACCTGCTTCTATTTACAAAGTTTAGACAGAAGTAAGAGATTGGCCTATATTGTCCTGAAGTCAGAAGTCTGTAGTAACTGAAGGCCATGCTTGCAATGAGCTCAAGTACACCTCTGCCCAAATCCAGAGCTCGCAAAAACTTTAGTTAACAGTCATTCAGCGCAATATGCAATAACAGACATTATGTTTGTCTTTTTGAAAAGTTTGTAAACTTTTGCCTTAGTGCCATGTTGTACCCATCTAACAATAATACATGCCTGCTTACAAATCTTTTGTGTCTCACATTGACAGATTTTGCCATTCTCTAGTTTAATGCTAGAATGCACTCAAGCACATACTTATTCACACTCATGCATCTCCCATATGGTACAGTGAGTATCATACATGGAGTTACAAGTAATGGACAAAAACTTACTGAACTTCACGTGACGGGCAGAATATGGCTATGTTTGTATTAGTGGTAGACCTGCCCCAGTTTACAATAATGGCCACAGGTACAAAACCATTTCTTTCTGGGCCAAGTATCTATGACTCCAGTCTTTAGATTTTGCAAATCAATCTGCAAATGAAATTTCATTAATCATCTGCCATAATACATAAAAAAGTTTGTCAAGTCCCACAGTTCAATTTCCTCAGAATGGGCATCAGGCTTAGTTCAAGGACTAAATGCAGTACAGTTTAATGAATGCCGTGGCTGGGCTTCCTCCACACTAGCCTTTTTTACACTGTCATCACTCAGGGTGGAGTACATCAAGACTTGGCTCCTGCGTAGCAGAATGGGAACCTAATTTGTTGTTTATTACCGAAGCAGTTTGCCAGTCCTCTTTCTAGAGATCTTTGCTGTTGAAATTGTTCATATGCAAACATAATACTGGATTTCAGATCGATGTCATTGTTCTGTAAAATAAAGATGTGACTGGGTGGGACTGGGGCTGGGTGTTGAGCAGATTCTAAAGACATTACAAATTAGATAGCAATGTCTTTTTTACCTCATCTTTATATATAATACACTACCATGGCTGTTCGTTTGTCTGTCCAGGGTTTTAAATCACTTGTAGCTCGCAAACCATTTAAACTATTGACCTGAAATTTGGTACACATATACTATGTGACATCTACTATCCGTTTCTGGGGTGATGATTGACCTCCAAGGTTATTCCTCTTTTTATTTTAATTTTATTTTATTGTAGAATTAACTCTCGGCAGCGACCAGCAGGGTGTTCTCATTCCTACCACCTTCGCCGTCACTTCCCCTACCTCTTCATATCATACTTGAGGCAGATTGAAGACTTAAGTGTCAGCTTACGTGAAAAATTAAGGAAAATGTACTAAGTAATTGCAACACAAACACGGACTTAACCAGTTTTAACGTGAAAAGATGCTGACGAAAGAAGAGAAGCAGCGGGTCGCTAGGGTGGAGAAAAGAAGAGCTGCTCAGGAAGCAGCAAGCGCATCAAACGCTGAGCAAACGAATGCTAAATGTACAGAGGAAGAGGATGAAAACTAGGAATGCTCAAGTCAAGTGTATTCACTGAACGTTATCGGGCAATGAGCTGTTACTGGTTCTTTATAATACATTTAAGACAAGCTATCTTGTACATAGGTTGAAAGCTTCTGGAAACAGCTCCTCAAAAGTACATGTACCGTGTGCCACTCTTTGAGATTGTGCCGACAAGTCTCTCTGTACAGATTTCCTTTACAGGATTTCTTGTGAATTTCCCTTTGAGATTAATAAAGTATCTATCTATCTATCTATCTATCTATCTATCTATCTATCTATCTAT
>JANRMT010062850.1:5931833-5959565 GCA_026402145.1 Polypterus bichir lapradei | reverse complement strand
AAAGCCCTCACTGACTGACTGACTGACTCACTCACTCATCACTAATTTTCCAACTTCCCGTGTAGGTAGAAGGCTGAAATTTGGTAGGCTCATTCCTTACAGCTTACTTACAAAAGTAAGTTTTGCGGAAACAAAGCACGGTGTAAACCTTAAGTTTAAATTAAGTTCATAGACAGGCTGCCACTGGCGTTTGTCATGCCTATGACGAATACGATATTCGCGAGATACAAGTTTAATGAGAAGATGCATTGCCGGGTCTGAGCTAACATCGCAACATCGCGAAGATAGCACAAGCACAGCTGAGAATCTTCGATGCATGTACTCCGAGCGGCTCATGTGAACTGACTGTGAACGCAGTACACAGACAATAAGCAAGAGCTCCAAAGAGCGCTGAACAAAAAACGCATTACACAATTGAGAAGGCAGCAAAAGAATATGAAGCGAGTGACGCATACAAGCATATTCATAAGTGCAGCTACTGCGGAAACAAAGCACACGGTGGAAAAAGTCAATGTCCAGCTAAAGGAAGACAGTGTAAAAAAAACCCGTGCATGCAGTGTGTGATGTCTCAAATAAAGAGGAAGACAAGCTGTTTATTGATGCAGTAAGAAAGGAATCGATGAATGAAACCTGTTATCTTTACAACAGCTGACAAACACGGAATGTAACTTGAACACAACACATCCTCCAAATAGGAACCTGATTGAAAGAAATAATGATCATCAAATCCTTGATGACAGCAACACTCATAACAGTTACAAAACAATTACATTGACAATCATGTTACGTTATTTTTAAAATGTTTCCTTTTCTTTTTCATTACTTCTTTAACACACTACTTCTCCTCTGCGAAGCGCGGGTATTTTGCTAGTATTTATACTGTATATATATATATCACTCACTCACTCACTCACTGACTCATCACTAATTCTCTAACTTCTCGTGTAGGCGGAAGGCTGAAATTTGGCAGGCTCATTCCTTACAGCTTACTTACAAAAGTTAGGCAGGTTCCATTTCGAAATTCTATGCATAACGGTCATAACTGGAACCTACTTTCGACCATATATACAGCCATAGCCTGCAGCTCGGTCGCCGTGTGAGGCGGAGTTGCGTCCCGCATCATCACGCCTCCCACGTAATTGAGTGCCTGCCCTTATAAGGTAAATATTTGTGGGTGAAGGACTGTGCTTATGCAAACGAAGATGAGATGGTCTAGTGTTTGGCACAAACTCAGCGAAAGTGCGAGAGAAACTTTTAAGTGCCGGGTCTTAGCTAACATTAAATAAAGCCATGGACATCGCAAGATCACACAAGACAGCAACTCACGTGAACTGACTGTGAACGCAGTACGTAGAGAACAAGGAAGAGCTCCAAAGAGCGCTGAGCAAAAAACGCATTACACAATTGAGAAGGCAGCAAAAGAATATGAAGCGAGTGATGCATATAAGCATATTCATAAGTGCAGCTACTGCGGAAACAAAGCATGGTGTAAACCATAAGTTTAAATTAAGTTTATAGACATGCTGCCGCTGCCGTTTGTCATGCCTATGACGAATACGATATTCACGAGATACAAGTTTAATGAGAAGATGCGAGGTATAAACAAGACTTTGGATCACTTTGTAATGGAGTTAAAATTGCTGTAACGGAGTTAAACTTGCGGGTGAAGGACTGTGCTTATGCAAACGAATAGGAAAGCAAGGTGTAAAGCTTAACTTTAAATTAAGTTCATAGACACGCTGCCACTCACGTTTGTCATGCCTAAGACGAATTCGATATTCATGAGATACAAGTTTACTGAGAGGACGCAGGGTATAAACGAGACTTTTGACTACTTTGTAACTGAGTTAAAATTGCTGGTGAGGGACTGTGCTTATGCAAACGAAAATGAGATGGTCAGAGATAGAATAGTGTTTGGCACAAACTCAGCAAAAGTGCGACAGAAACTTTTAAGTGCCGGGTCTGAGCTAACATTAAATAATTGTTGGTGAAGAACTGTGCTTATGCAAACGAATAGGAAAGCAAATGTTACGTTATTTTTAAAATGTTTTCTTTTTCATAACTTCTTTAACACACTTCTTCTCCGCTGCAAAGCGTGAGTATTTTGCTAGTATATATATATATATAATGTATATATATATATATACATAGTAGCCCACAAACTTCCTACTACCCTGAATTGGAAAATCCATCCATCCATTTTCCAACCCACTGAATCAGAACACAGGGGTCTGCTGGAGCCAATCTCAGCCAACACAGGAACCAATCCCAGGCAGGGTGCCAACCCACCGCAGGACACACACAAACACACACTAGGGCCAATTTAGAATTGCCAATCCATCTAACCTGCATGTCTTTGGACTGTGGGAGGAAACCCGAGTACCCAGAGGAAACCCACACAGACACGGGGAGAACATGCAAACTCCATGCAGGGAGGACCCGGGAAGCGAACCCGGGTCTCCTAACTGCAAGGCAGCAGTGCTACCACTGCGCCACCGTGCCACCCAAATTGGAAAATAAATTTGAAAATGAAGTTACATAGAGAGGAGCAGTGTACTTTCCCAACTAAGAGCAAATTGTTGAGTGTTTTATATACAACATGGTTACCCAACTTTATATAGATAAGGTTCTTGGGAAAAAAAGATGATGATGTTCTGCAGCCTTTGTTCTCTGTGGGCTATTCTATTCAACTGCATGGGTTCAGGCTGAATTGGGTGTTTTGTAAACAATTATGTGAGCTTTATGAAAGACAAATGACTATAATGTACAATGGCTATGTTTGCTTGGTGACAGCACCATGAGAGATGCTGTCAGACTTCTTCTTCACCAACCCTTACCAGTGGGGGGCCTGGGCCTCACAAACATGTAGCACAAAGGCAGTTAAAAGGAAAACATTCTCATTAACTTAGAATAAGAAGGTAAAGTCATCAGTACAAGTGTGAAAACAGCATGGTGTCAGTGTAAGACATCCTACACCGTGGTAGAAACTGGAATGGTGGACCAAAAGCCCCAAGCTAGACCTTAACAGTCTGAAACAACAAAGTGGGTTATTCCGATCAGTTTACCTCTCCTTGTCAGTATGTTTGAGCTGCAGTCTTATAGTTCAGCTAATTTATACAGTGTGTGCTTTTAAAGATGTTGTGTGTGTGTGTGTGTGTGTGTGTATATGTTTGTGTATCGGTCTGCTCACTGTACTTGATGTTGGGATAAAACCTCAAGTACAGTAAAACCTCACTTGTTCTTTAATGCCCTTTGTTCTGCTGCCTGCTGGTAAAAGTACTGTATAAAAATTGATTGATTGATAAGGGCACTTCTCACTGATCATCAAAAGGTTCCTAGTAAAGTACACATGAACACAAACTGGAGCAACACAGGCTAAGAAGATACAATGTAAGATAGCTGAAATTCAAGATAAGTCATAGAAAGTGGAACTGGGATCGGTCCTGCTGATGTATGCATGAAAAGGTGCCCCCAGGCATGGTGCCCTCTAATGAAATTTGCTGAAAGAGGCATCTGATTTTGAACGTGCAGCCAAATCCTTTGCTAGCTTTGTTTATCAAGTGTATGCTGCCCCCTGCTGGTTCAGATGTCTCCCTGACTCTGCATTTTCCTTGACACTCCACTCCTACTGGTTTCCATGACTGCGTGTAAGACACATCCAGTAATGTAGTTCAGGACATGGTTGTAGTCTAATTGTTCCTCTACCATGCAGTGAAAGCTCAGCCAACTAAAACAGCTAAATAAAAATGCATTTTTAGTAGCGGCTGCTCACTGGTCCCAGAATAAATGTTCTAAAGCCCACATCAAATAGTAAGCGTGAGCAACACTTGAAAAAGAAAGAGCCATAGATCTTGACACATTTAAATAGGTTTTTCAACTTTTAAACCCATCATTTGTATATGCCATATAGTGACTTTCAAAACCATTACCAATTACTATAGAAGCACCAGGTTTGTGCTTCTCTAATCGCTTAAAATGCTTATTAGGTTTATTTTGGAATTATGAGAGATGGAAAACGGGGCTTTCTTTCATCTATCCTCGCTTATCACTGCACAGTTTAAAGGTTATTGAACCCCTTTAGTTCTTGATCTGATCCAAATTCAGTTTAAACATTTGGGGCCAGAACATACACATAGAATGCAGGAACAAACCCCAGATCGGGTGCCACTCCATCACGAGACATATCACATGAGCCACAAGTCTAGTGTATCAAAAGGATGTTAGATGGACTCCTGGAGGCATCAGATTTCCTTCATTTCACTTTTATTTACATACGGAATATTTTTTACACTTACCTGACCCTGTTGGGCAGTTGAGCAAGGCCCTTAACCTGCAATTGTTTTGTCCTGAGTATGACATTAACCTGCAAACAGGTCCTCCAACTTACAGGGAAAACTTGGGGGTTGGTGGCAGGATTGGCAAACCAGCCACTATAAAAAAAAAACCTCACAGAGGTCCAGTGTGGCGCTGAGGTGTCACGTGTTGCACGGCTGCACTCGGGTCCCAATCCGGGTGGTTCATTATGTGGTGGGTGCGGCAATGCGCTGTAATCAGCACATGCTGCCAACCTTCTCCTCCTCCTGTGTTTACAGCACTGGGACTCTCCTATTTCAAGATTTCTCTTGAATTCTTTTCTCTTCTCGTAGTAATTGTTCTTTGATTGTGGCTTTTCTGCTTATCCCTAATACTGTTATTTGACATATGTCAGTCAGTCAGTCCAACCCGCTATATCCTAACACAGGGTCACAGGGGACTGCTGGAGCCAATCCCTCCAGATTGGCAAGGCAGGAAACAAACCCTGGGCAGGTTGCCAGCCCACCACAGGGCACACACACACACTAGGGACAATTTAGGATCGCCAATGCACCTAACCTGCATGTCTTTGGACTGTGGGAGGAAACTGGAGTACTCAGTGGAAACCCACGCAGACACGGGGAGAACATGCAAATTCCACTCAGGGAGGACCTGGGAAGCAAACCCGGGCCTCCTAACTGTGAGGCAGCAGCACTACCCACTGCGCCACCGTGCAGCCCTTATTTGACATACTGTATGTTATTTCTTATATCAGTTTTTATTCACAAGGCAAGAGTTTACTGAATAGCCAGTCATAATAACAAATACTGTGCATGTTCTTAGTTATGATTGTATAGATATATCTCATATTTTATCTATGCTATTTATATGTGTATTTCTTTTTGATAGTATTGCATTTTGTCTCTATTCTGAGGAGAAGCACAAGTAAGAATTTCATTGTACTGAGTAACACATGATCTTGAACTTGAACACTTTCACTCTTTCGCTCCCCACCCAGTGCGGGTTGGGCAGTCTTTTGGCCTTGGAATCTCTGCAGATTTTGTTTGTTTCTCCAGCCTAAGTGGAGTTTTTTTTTTTTGTTGTTTTTTCCATCCTCCTGGCCATCTTTTTTTGTTATTTACTATTTAATATTATTGCTTAATCTTATTTGTTTTTCTTTTCATGTAACTTTCTCTTTGTTATCTTGTAAAGCATATATATTTTGTGCTATATAAATAAATGCTTGCCCATAACTGAAAATGTGTTTTCCTGTTGCTTTCCCTTTGTATTGATTTGGATGTTGGTGGAATGGAACAGCCATTTTAAGCATAATGGTTTCCTTGTAGTATGTGGGGGGGGACAGAGGAGATAGCCATCCTGAGACCCTTGGTTTAGGAGGCCCCTTGTCCAGCCAAATTTCCCCCTTTTCACACATATGTAAAAATATAAATATGTGAATGTTGAAATATTTAAAAAAAAATGGCACATAAAAGTTTTAAAATTTTGGTAGCCACTAACCCCAGGCCCCTGTCTCACTGACTCCACAGGCCTGTCATATGCCCCAGATCCACAACCTGCTCACAGGATTTAAATTGGCTTTTATGAAACTGATCAACAGAAAAAGACTCTTTAAAGTCAACATGAAAACAGATCTCTGCAAAGTGAGCTAAATGAATTACACATATCAAACACACAATAGTTAACTACATAAATCATCACTGGTGCTGCCAGTCAGTTTTAGAAGTTGGATCATCAGCTCAATGGAGGTCTCCTGTTTGACGTTTAAATTGATTGTAGTATAAATGCACCAGACTGCATCTGGAAGGGCCAACTTCTAGTGAGTCAGTGTGGTGGCCTAACCTACACCATGAAGATAAAAGAACATTCCAAGAAACTCTTTGAAAAGCACATGTCGGTGGATGGAGACAAGAAAATATCCAAGTCAGTGAATAAGAGTCTGGTTATATCAGTCATTAAAAAATGGAAAGAGTATGTCAGAGCTGTAAATCTGCCTAAAGCAGGCCATCCAAAAAAACTGAATGATTGTACAAGAAAACCAGTGAGGGAGGCCACCAAGAGAATGATAAGAACTCTAAAGGAGTTAACAATCTACAGAGGCTGAGATACAACTATTGCCCGGTGCTTCACCAGTCACAGTTTTATGGGAGAGTGGCAAAGAGGAAAACACACATGGCATCTCAAATACAAGGCACATGGGAGAATTTGAAGTCATTTGGAAGAATGTTCTATGAGATTAAAACAGAGCTTTTTGACTGTCAGACACTGTACATGATCAAAGAAAGCACCATCTCCACCATGAAGCATGGTGGTGGCAGCATTATTGTGTGTAGCTGCTTCTTCACAGCAGGCCCTGTTAGGCGTGTGAGGGTACAGGGTAAAATGAATACAGCAAAATATGAGGAAATCCTGGAGGGGAATCTGATACAATTTGCAAGAAACCTACACCTATGGAAAAGATTTGTTTTCCAGCAAGACAACAAACCCAAGCATAAAGCCAAAGCTATAACAGGAATTGCTTAAAAACAACACTAATATCCTGGAGTCCACATCTTCATTTCTGGCTGGATTTGAAAAAGAAAAGGCTGTTCACTCCTGATCTGCACGTAGCCTGACATAGCTTGAGCAGTATTATAAAAAGGAGTGAAGAAAAATGGCAGAGAAAGGCCTGAGCACACAGACTCAAGGTTGTATGGCTGCCAAAGGTGAATCTACTAAATTCTGACTTGAAGGGGTAAATACTTATATGATTGATTTATTTTGCTTTATATTTGGAATTAATTTAGATTACTTTGTAAATATCTTTTATTACTCTGGCATTAAAGAGTCTTTTTCGGTTGATCAGTGTCCAAAAAGCCATTTAAATTAAATCCATTGTGATTCAGTGCTTTTAAACAGTAAAATGTGAAAACTTCTAAGGGAGTAAATACTTTTCATAGGCAGTGGAAGTTCACTTTGCATTATTTAGGTGCATTGTTGTAAAAGTGACATTGATGCGAGCCTGCATGTTTTTTGCTACTTTATCAAAAAAATCAATGATTTGGGATTGGCTCTGGCATCACCAAACCTTGTACCAAGAACATTCTAGTTCTGAAGATGGAACCTACTTTTTTCTATTAAAGAGTTATGGTTGGTCATGGCATATTGAAACAGCACAGGGTACAAAACATGAAGCCAACCCCAAAAGTCCGTTACAGGGAACCCTCAAGCTCACACGCACTCAAATTGAGCAAACCTGCATGTTAAAAAGATGTGGGAGAAAATTAGACATCCTGTTGAAATAAAACAACCACACACGCACACACAAACACACACACACACACACGCACAGGAAAGATGCTCAACTGAGATGGTTAGTAAATGAATCCAGATCTCTTAATCCGAGGGCCAGCTGCACTAACCAATATACCATCTTGCTGTTCATTTATGTTGACCTTTTCTAATATGACGTGCTGTACAAATGCAAACAGTACAATGTAATGGCTAAGGCACTGATGGCTGCAGGTTCAATCATCACCAGTCTCAGGAAGTCACATAAGCTGCCCATCTTAAAAGAAAATATAGATAATATTGAAATGTATCAAGATGAACATAGATCTAGATGTTTATAGTGTTGTATAAATAAGATGTGATGAATTTTTTTTTCGGTTGCAGATCTTCAACGATGGGCTGTGTTCATTGTAAAGAGAAGAAGTCCTCAAAGTCTCAAGGGGTCGCAGCAGATGGCATTCAGCAGACTGATCGTTATGGCCCCGATCCTACCAACGTAAGCCAGCAGAGCCACTTCACCAACATTCCCAACTTTAACAACTTCCAGAGCACACCGGTGCCATCAGCCACAAGCTTCACACCCTCTAACCCATATCCTTCCAACACACTGCAGTCCCGAGGCGGTGGAGGAGGAGGTGGCGTAGGCAGCATCACAAGTGAGTCAATTTCTCTGTCTTTGAATTCAGGTTGGGTGGTCCCTGGCTTTGCAACAGGTGGCAAATTTTAAGAATAAATATGAAGAAGCAGTTTCATTATTAAAGACAGGCAACACTAAGACACAATTAACAATGTTACTGGCATTTACAACTTGTCTATAGAGTTTGAAGGTGGAATATGCTAGAAACATTAAAGTAGATTTGAATCAAAGTCAATCTGCCCAGTGATTCCAGCTTTTAGGTCTTCTCTTTAGTTTCATTATGAACTGTAATGTCATCAATTGATTTGTTAGCTGATTTGTGGTGTTAATCTGCCTTGAACCAAGCATTGTGTCTTGTTGCTTATGGTTTGGGCTGTAAATACAGAGGATGCCAGTTCAGTCCCCACCACTAGATCACAATGCCAGTACTTTCCCTTCCTCCCTGAAGATGTCTACATGTCTAAGATGTTTTACACCAGCCATCCAAATTGCTTAGATCTTCTGGTTAGTTGTCTCTTGTTGTCCCTTGTACCAAGTGTAAAACTAAGGGGGACAGGGCTTTTGCAGCTGCTGCTCCTCGCCTGTGGAACTCTTTACCTCATCATATAAAGGAGTCGTCTACAACTGAACTGTTCAAAACGAGATTAAAGACTCATTTCTATTCACTTTTATTCCATGACCTTCAGTAAAACTGATGGTTTCCTCATTGTGATTATGTAACATTACTTCTATTTATTATTTATTTTATTTATGTTCATATATTTTATTTCTATTTATGTTATTTGTATGTTTTTCTTTAATTCTATTATTGTAAAGCACTTTGGCCACAGCATTCCTATGTTGTTTTAAATGTGCTATATAAATAAAGTTGACATTGACATTGACATTAACAAGATGTATAAAAATCGTGACTTTAAACCTGCCAAACACTTTGTGATTATGTTTACAATGGAAAGGTGTAGATACAGTAAAACAAAGAATTGGTTGTGCTTTGTTTCTGCCTAGGTGGAGGAGTGACTCTTTTTGTGGCTCTTTATGATTATGATGCCCGAACTGAGGATGATCTGAGCTTCAGGAAGAGTGAAAAATTCCACATTATCAATAACACGTAGGTATCCTTCACCTCAGTGCATTTATTATGATGAAATCCTGTACTGGGCACAAATGAAGGTGATTTAAAACAGGACAAAAACCCTTTCAGCAATGCCTTCTGTTATAAAAAGGTTAACTTATCTATCTACTTAGCCATTTTCTGAAGCTGCCTTTTTCACTGTAAGGCCATGGGATCCACATTATCATAACTAGACAGAGCACATTCCCTCACATTGGACCCATTTAGAGCCACTAAGTAATCTAGCATGCATACTTTTAGGTTGTGAGAGGAAATTAGAGAAAACCCACACAGGCAAAGAGAAAACATGATATCTCCACACAGACAGTGACTGGCTTGGGAATCAAATACCCAGAATTGTGGCGCAGCAGCACAAACCACTGTGCCAAAATTCTTGTCTCAAATGCCTAGTTGGATGTCCTCTTTTCTGACCACTTCAATGTATTTCTTTAATGGATGACTTTACAGTAATATCCTAGTTTGTGAGGTACACTAGCCTGATGGACAGCAGTCACCTGTCCCACTGCTTGATAAGACCTAGTGGACAGCACTGCTGGAACGAGTGGTAGACAGTAGGACTTTAGGGAACTTCAAATCTCAACTTGATGTTATTTTGGAGTATGGAGGTGAACGGGATGGACAGCATTGCTTGGCTGAGTGGCCTGTCCTCAGCAAAATTGTTCTGATGTTCTGAAAAATTGGAGTAATTGACTTCACTGCTAACCTCTGTTTAACTTGGGTCGTCCATCACATTTGTTGAACATTTTGCTTCCTGAACAATTATGGGTGTCTCATATGGGTTTTGGCCTGCTGATCATAATTGTCACCTTTAAATTTGCACACACCACATTATTGCAGTTGTCTATTTTTGTGATTTCCTCTCATATTATAACTATGCATATACTGTACAGTACAACAACAACAACAACTGGAATATCTGTGGTGAACTGAAAGTAGTTGTGCTGCTTCTATGAATTCAGCTGAGATATAACAAGTCCTCTTGTTTCACTGGCAAATGGGACAGTCACACTGAAGAGTCTCGTTACATTAACAACAACTGGCTGCTCCATAAATATTTGGTTTCAGGGTAAAAAAGTGTAGTACATAAACCTCTTGTTTAACCAACAAGGATATTGTAGCCTCCCCTTCATATACAACTTGGACTCTCATTTAAAAATTAGTGAAAGTGTTGAACAAGGAAAGTGAAAGATTTCACTTTTTGACACAGATGTTTCCAGAAATACAGTAAATGAGGCCAAGATTAAGGGAGGCCTTTTGTGTTGGTCCTCAAATCTGACACATCATCAACAATAAACAGTTCAAAGATCTACTAGTGAGGCTGGGGAGAATTGCATGGAAGGCATTCAAGGGTGTTGTGGAGAATTTTCTTAGTCACTAAAAAGAGACAAACTACAGGTATGTCCAGCTGGGTGACAATATGATTCAGGCATACAAAATAATGAAGTGTAAAATTACATTAAAGATTAATTTTCTGCGTTCACACTTGGACTTTTTCCCCGCTAAACTTGGTGCAATCAGTGGCAAACATGGTGAAAGGATTCACCAGGACATTGCAGTGATAGAAAAGCAATATCAGGTGTGGAAGACAGCGCCCCGTACACAGACAGACAGACACCAAATGTCTAAAACACACACTGCTTATTGCCTTCTCTTATTCCTGCACACAACACAGTGCTCTTATCAGCCCAAACTCAGTCCCTTCTTTCTTCACTCTTCTTCTTCTCTTTCTGCCGCCTTTACTCCTCCGCACACAAGCTCTGTCTCCTTCCTCCCGACCCCGGCTCATCTACTGGAGTGAGGTGGCCCCGTTTATAATGCCCTGGATGTGCTCCATGCACTTCCTGATAGTCTTCTGATGGCACTTCTTGGTGTAGTGGAAGTGTCGTTATGAGCACCCGGAAGCACTCTGGGTGTTCCTGGAATTACTTCCGGCAACACTTCCGGTTGTGGCGAAAGTGCTGTATTCCAGGGCTCCTTAATCCTCCGAGCGTCTCCTGGTGGTGGCCGCAGGCTCCAACAGGGATGAGCTTCCCAGCTCTGTTTCCGTGGCCCCTATTCAGACCATGGGCGGCTGCCCTCTCGTGGCCCAGGAGAAGTATTGTCCCTCTCATGGTCCTTCCACGCGTCCCAGCAGGGTAGGATCCCCAGCCATCTGCCACACAGGGCAAGTGAAATCCATCAACTCTGGCCAACTATTGTTGGACATAGAGACCAGATGCATCAGACGTTGATTACAAATGAAAATCTGTAGCAATACATTTTTAGCTCAATTGAACTAATCCAATTACTCATCATCATTTAGTGATTAAACATGCTGAATTCAATAAAAGTCATTGTTAAGAGTAGGCAGCAGACCATTTTAAGAAATGAGACAAAGTATTCATGAGTAAAGGACTGCCTTAACTGATAAAAGAAAATCAGACAGAAAAATTCAAAGATATTAACACAAGTAAAGTGAACGATATAACATAGCATTCTGAAACACAAGAACACAGAAGGCTTAGAGCCTGTACTACCAGTTCTGGGCACAAAACAGGAATGAAACTTAGATGAGGCACCAATCCATTTTGGGGCCCACTCACACACACACACACACACACACAGGGGAAGTTTGGCATAGCAGTCCACATAGGTAGGATTTGAAACCAGGACAACAGGTCAGTGATAGGACAGAATTAAGCTTATATTTGTTCAATTGCTTTATCGGTTATGTGTGTTTAAATATATAAGGCATTTTATACTGTAGTCCCTATTAAAGAAAATAGTCTAAGTGTGGCAAATTAAGTATGCATTTGAGCTGTGCGTGGTACAGTTTTGTTTTATTCTGCTCCAGGCTGCCCTTGACAAAGTGCCATGTCATTGCTGCTTGCTCACACACACTTTCTCCCATTCTGATAGAATTTCCTTTCCACTACTAACCACATTCCCATTTTCTTATCTATAGACACATGGATTGAGTGATAGCCTATGCAGGTTCTTAAAACAGCAGAATATATTAGGGAAAAAAGAAAACAGTACATCAACCAGCAATTGCTGTTACACATATGCACCACAATGCCTCTAATAATTCACTGAAAATTGAATTAAAAAAAACGATTCACTGTTTAGTAAGCTGTCCTTTTTAGTTCTCTTGTTCCAAGAAATTTTGAAATAGTTGCACTTTTGCCAAAACTTTAAAAACTTGGGTTTCCTTTGCAATTTTCTTTTAAATTCATCCTTTTCAATAGAGTTTGTTTCCTTAATTTTCCCCAGATGCTAACAACACTGAATGCTAAAGGGGAACAATTACTTGAGCGCCATGTTCATTTTGTTTGCTCATTTGCAGGAAACCTATCTTAATAAACAGGCAGTTAAAATGGCAGTGAAGCAATTGCTCCGCTTTAGCATTCAAAACTGTTTGCATCAGTTCCTGCACTGCTCATTGCTAATCATCAGCATGGCAAAGAATAGAAATACTTAACCTGATGTCACATTATGTGACTGATCTCATTGCTGGACCATGTTAAAAATGACTAAAATCACAGGACGATTCAAAACTAGCAACTGCTTACCAGCACAGTCGTGTTTAGACCTTTTCTTGACAGCCAATAAAGCGTTGCTTGATGGAGCCGACGCAATAAGGAGGGCTAACAGGAATGGCGAGGTCACTTGCAATCTTAGCCCTTAATTTTCTTTTTTGTCTTTTGTCATCGTACATAAAACATGAGACATCAGACAGATGAGCTTCACTGGGTTCTTAGTACCAGGGTCCAAAACACCTGCATTCCTAATGCTTTTTCGCCGTATTATATTATTCTGGGTTAGCACTCATTGGTTGTCAAGCAGTCATGCACACAGAGCCCATCCCTGCGACTAAAGACAAAGTAAGGCACCAGGTGTGTCACCTTATCCACCTAGTTTGTGGCAACTGCCGACTGCCTATAACTCGTTAAGATTATTTAACTGAAGGCAACAACTAAAAAGTCATCTGATGTGACATGGCTTTTAGGAATTTATTATAAATATTTGTTGGCCTGGCAACTAGACGATGGGAACAATAAAGAATGTTGCATGCATTGTGAGATAGGTTAGAATAAAACCTTTAACCATGGGAGTCCCTCTATTACATCATATTATATTAAACATGGCGAAGCACAACCACGACAAGACAAAAAGACGTACTCATAGATAGAAGCTGCAATCCAGCGAGATAATAAAACTGCTATTGAAATTACTTGAGAAGAAAATGCCTTATGTCCCTGCGTTGTTGGATGAGACTTCACTTTGGCCACTACAAAACTTTGTTCATGCTGAAGGCATCCTCCCATCACTCCCAGCACACTCTTGCTGCCTAATGGGGATTGTAGTCCCTGGACTAGTGCTGTTTTTTGAGTTATCCTCTCCTGCCTTAACCCCTCTCCCCATTCTGACATATAGCTTATGTTTTAACCTGGAACAAAGGCAATGCATGTGTAAAATTTTATGAGAATTGGTCAGTTAAACAAACAGACAGACAACCAGACATCCAAACAGCTTTAGATTTTATTTATAAACTGTAGATTATAATATATTATATTATGGAATATGCTCTCGTCCCTCCACAACCCTAAACCAGATCAAGCAGGTATGAGAATGTTATGCTATACAGTATCTGTGATTTTAACTAATAACCTTATTTTATGTACACCAAAAGCAAGCTGTACATGAGATGTTGTGGTTTAGGGGCCAGTTTTGTTAGCAGCACCCAATTAAAGTGGTCATGTTCATCACATTAGGGGCTCCATTACAGGGTGAATCCCAAATGGCTCCACATATGTTGTGGTGCGATTCAAGCACTTTCATTTCCCACAGCTACGAACCTCAGGTCCATCGAAGCCAGCCAAAAATTTGTGAGAGCAGTCATGCTGGACATTTATGGTGTCGTAATATAATCAAACCTGAAGAGTAATTGACATTGAACGCATGCTCAGATGATCCATCTAAATACATGCGGTCAAGATACTGTAATGACTCATGAGAAGCTAGATACTGAGCATTTTTATAATTAAACAAAATTGAATTGGAAGCCAGCATCCTTTAAATTAATAGCCTAAATTTGCATGAAAAACCTAGAACATCTGCGTTGGCTTCAAAAATAATACTAGTGGTTTGTAGAAATGTGCGGCCAGTTAATAGGTTGAACTAAAATCAGATATCCTGTGTAGTTGTGTGTAGTGGTCTTTCTAACACTGCTTTTCTTTTTATCAGTGAAGGGGACTGGTGGGAAGCTCGATCTCTTGACACTGGAAACACCGGCTACATTCCTAGTAACTACGTGGCCCCTGTGAATTCCATCCAGGCAGAAGAGTAAGTGCTGGCCATTGAGCCACTCTAATCTGTTCTCACTCTTTAGTTGTATGTGTGTGTGCAACACTTGGAAAATATTGTCCTGTACATTAAAATGCCTTGAACCTGAAACAAATCATGGAAATTACAAGGCTAATTGGTAGTTTCCAAAATGTAATTTACATGGTCAATTAAGCAAACACCTACAATAAATTAATATCATTGGCTTATTAAGTAGCCAGACCATCCTTTGCCTGCAGAACAGCTTTACTTCTTCTTGTATTGCCATCATACAAGTTCTGAAATGGGTGCAGTAGGATATTGCACCATTCTTCAAGATGAAAAGCCTCCGGTTCTAAGAGAAATAAAGGAGGTGGAAATCTATTTGGATCAATAATGTTTAGTTGTGGTGATTGGGATCTGAATGAATGGCATTTGAATTCATCCTGGTGTCCATGGCACCTCTCTTGAATCAGTTCACCAGTGTGTATGAGGGCATCCTGAAATCATGAGAGATCAGTATTTGCACCATAGGATGCTCCTGGTCCTTTAAAATGGTCTCATAGTCCTTGGAAATTATAAAATCATGCAGAGCAATTATAGGATCTAATGACTTCCAGAAGATGACTGTACATACTGTTATGAATCTCTAAGTCAAGTCAAGTCAAGTTGGGGAGCATGAACTGGTATAGTGCATTGCCGTCCCCACTACATGGCAAAACAACTTGGGATCCTGGTTGGCAACATGCCCAGGCAGACACACGGTCCAGTCCTACCTTCCGGAAATGACCCTCCATCAGCCGCAGCCAAGTGTTACGTGGGTGACCCCTTGGCCTGGTCCAGCCACTCGGGTTCCCAACAATGAGGATCTTATGAACCGGATCACCCTCGAGGAAATGCGCCACATGGCTGTAGTGTCATAACTGATGCTCCCTCACAATGCAGGTAATGTGCATCATTCGGGAGTCCATGAGCAACTGCTCATTTGACACAAAGTCAAACCAACGGTACGCAAGGATTTTCCGGAGAGACACAGTACCAAAGGAGTCCAGTCTTCGTCTCAGGTCACTGGATAGCGTCCATGTCTCACAACCATATAGCAAGACAGGAAGCACCAGGACTCTAAAGACTTGGACGTTCGTCCTTTTGCATAGATATTGGGAGCGCCACACACCCCTTTCCAGCGACCTCATGACCCCCCCATGCTCTCCCAATCCGTCTACTGACTTCACAGGAAGAGTCACCAGAGACATGAATGTCACTGCAAAGGTAAGTAAACCTCTCAACAAGGTCGACACTCTCTCTGCAGACAGACACACTGCTGATTGTTGTGCCCAAGAGGTCATTAAAGGCCTGGATTTTGGTTTTTATCAGGACACTCGCAAGCCCAGACACTCAGACTCCTCACTCAGTCTCTCAAGTGCCACGATCAGAGCCTCCATTGTCTCCGCGAAGATCACAGCATCGTCAGCAAAGTCAAGATCCATGAATCTTTCTTCCCAACAGATACCCCACAGCCACTGGACCCCACAACCTTGCCCAACACCCAGTCCATACAAGCATTGAACAGAGTAGAAACAGGAGCTCCTACTCTGATCTCTAACCATGTTTAATAATTTTTTTGAAGGTAGGTATCCTTCTAGCTTTCTCCAAGTGTAAACCAATCTGGATGTTGGAAATAAGGTATAAGATGACTCATTAGAACATTTTTCTTTCTTCTGTCACTAGGGGAAGCAGGTTGTATGTTCCTTACTCCAGCTGACTTTATTAAGGAAGCTCTTTATAATGAATTTATAATGAAGCACTCTGTGCTAGTAAGATTTTAATGAATTTTTTAAAAGGACTTTAGAAAACAACACAATCAAGACTTTTAAACCAGGAATTTCATACTTGTGAACAGTGACACCATGTAGTCCGACTAAACAACTACAGTGTTTAGAGGGAACTGGTACCCATGCATTTAAGACAAGGAATTTCAAAAATGTTAATAGTGACACCCAGTGGCCAGTCTGTAAACCTACAGTGTGCAGTGAAAAGAGGAACATTTTCTGTATCTTAAACTGATTGAGAGTGTTGTTGTCAAACATGCTGTAAGTTCTGCACACTCACCCAACTACTTGGTCAGTTCATTTTACGAAACTAATGATGGGTGTCCAACCCAAATTCATCTATTCCTAGATTGGACTTTAATTTGAGTCAAGAAATCCTGTGCTTTTGGGAGCACTGTAAGACTTGTGGGAAGGCTCCCCTGACTATTCAGAAGTGTAGAAAAATAAGTGTTTAGAGGTAACAGACATTACAAAATTAGATAGTTGTTAACAGGACAGAAACTGTCCCTTAAAACCTGCATTATTTAAAGTGAGTGGTACTCAACATTTACAGCTGACATTTAAAGCTGCACTAAAGCAAAATGTGAGCCAATCAGCTCCAATCTCAGTTTGATTGACATGTAAACCACACCCCCTTATACTGCCTTCACTGCTTGTTTCAAAGTTAGAAAATGTAGGCAATTCATATGCTTCAGGTGTGTTAAGTAACTCAGTTAAAGGTTTTGAAAAATGGAGCATTCTTCATTGTTTTTTATTTACTTTGCTAAAAACAGAAATATAATATTTATTTTAAATATTTATGTAATAATAAATCATATTTAAAATTATCAGTGATAGAATGCAATTATATGTCTTATATAGATAGATAGATAGATAGAACTTCATTCCGGGAAAATGTAGTTTTTTATAAACAAATAAATAAATAAATATTATTAATTGTTGGTTGCGGAGGATTTGTAGCTAATAATTCATATCAGTGTGAAAAATTCCCCATGGTAATCATGTGGTCCTGTTAGTACTGCAGTATTTGCTGAATACTGAATCATGGCTTAGTACTAAAGAACATTTAATAAATTAGATGTGGAGAATATTTTCATGTTGTAAGTAGATGATTTGCATTAGAAAATGATGTAGCAATCTGCAGTCCTAATCTACCTATCTGGCCAGCACTATGCAGTATTGTCACTTTTCATGAAATAAACACACATCATGTATGCAATGGTAAAATGGCTATTTCATCATGTGGATTTGGGTAATTGTGTGCCCTGAACAAAATTGCCATCCTAACAGTACTCCACTGTAACGTGAACACCCCTGGCATCAGCAAAATCTGCCATGTTCTGCAATCCTTCACACTCTTCAGGATCACTAAGGTTAAGACAAGCACTTATGGCTCAGGCTGCATTGGGCTCCTGTTTAATGTTTTTTCTCTGAAAGTCTCCACCATTATTGTCAAATTTTCTTGAGGCTCATCAATGTCAGATAAACTGCTACAATTCAAGTGTTTAGCCCTGCCCATTTTTTATTTTTCAGGGCCTTTCAATATAAATTTGAAATATTAATCTAATCCATAATTTAAGTCATTTCTTTCTTTTAGAATCGATGATTTCAAAAAGTCACCAATACTTTTTAAATTAGACTTTTTTAAATTGGTTGGCACGGTGGCGCAGTGGTACGCTGCAGCCTCACAGTAAGGAGACCTGGGTTCGCTTCCCAGGTCCTCCCTGCGTGGAGTTTGCATGTTCTCTTTGTGTCTGCGTGGGTTTCCTCCCACAATCCAAAGACATGCAGGTTAGGGGCATTGGCAATCCTAAATTGTCCCTGGTGCGGGTGTGTGTGCCCTGTGGTGGGCTGGCGCCCTGCCCGGGATTTGTTCCTGTGTTGGCTGGGATTGCTCCAGCAGTCCCCCGTGACCCTGTGTTATGATATAGCAACTTGGATAATGACTGACTGACTGACTTTTTCAAATTAAAAATGTGTACAGCACACTCTATTTTAATTAGCATAATGAAAACTGAACTTTTCTTTTCTTCTTTTCTCCGATTCTTGTGGATGGATAAACAGACAGGACAACAAAGGAAATACACCCTCAAAGCTGCCACCATAAGAGTGGTTCATAAATAGTGATGAGCAAGCACCAAAGTGTTCGGGTGTTCAGGTGTTCGGTCTGAACACATCGCGATGTTCGTGTGCTCTACCGAGCACCCGAGTATAATGTAAGTCAAAGGGAGACAACCAGGCACCCCCTGCTCTGAAGAGGGGAGGGTGCCTGGTCCATTGGAAAAGGTCAGAAAGTGACAGAAACACCACCCAAATGGACCGGGAACAGCATGGGGACGATGTCTGGATGCATCTTGGACTCCAAAGTTGCTGCTGGGAACCAGTTTGGCCGAGTTGTACACCACTTTTACAGACTAACAAAAATACGCCCAAAACCCCCCAAAAAATCAATTTTACAGGAAAAATGACGCTCTAAAACATTATATGCCAGTGCCTGCAGGTGAGCTGACGCTCTAAAACATGATGTGTTCCAGCCAGCCAATCACTGTAATGCCAGCACCTGACATGGCTACTGGCATTACAGTTAGGGCAGTACTTACCTGCCCCTTGATTGGCTGTCTCCAACCCGCAAAACGTGCAGGGCGGAGACTCGAGCATGGCGCACGAGCACATGTGGTGCTCGTTCGAATAGCGCCATGCTCCGAGCATAGTGATGCTCGAGCCGAACACATGTTCGCTCATCACTATTCATAAACCCTGTTTCATTATACTTCTTAAATATATTGAGAAGCAATATAACATAAAACTAAACAGACAAATACTGAGTGTCAAAACATGTTGCAGATTTTCTTCCGAGTGACTTTAAGATATAATCTAGAAGTTCATAGTGCAAGTCATGCCTGCCTGTCATTTTTGTATACCGTAAGATACCTATTGGTCATCTTTGATTATTTAGGCCATAACTCTGGCTCTGGTCAGCTCCATTTAGTTTGTATCAACTTCCATATTTCTTTAAAAAGAGGGGAGTCTCTTTGTCTAGGGACTGTGTCGTCTGTCTTCTTTTTCAGACGGTGTGCACATCTATATGAAATAATGAGATAAGTGGTGTAAGCCGGCAGGCCGATCTTATGTGTACCTTTGTTCAATAACCTCTGTTGCTCTTTCTGTTTTTCCATCTCCATTATTAGGTGGTATTTTGGAAAGATGGGGAGAAAGGATGCTGAAAGAATGCTGCTGTGCCAAGGCAACCCAAGAGGAACATTCCTTATCCGAGAAAGTGAGACCACCAAAGGTACCTGAAGAAAAAGCTGCCCGACTGGCTGCTTTTTACTGCTTTCCATGAGCTACACATAAATTTACACACACATACACAGGATGATGCAACCAGCTTTTGTTTTATTCTTGTTGTAATATTCTCTGCTTCTTCAAAAGCATTCTCCTCACCAGTCATTTTTAAATATTCCTTCCTGTCTTTAGGCGCTTACTCTCTGTCCATCCGTGACTGGGATGAAGCCAAAGGAGAACACGTGAAGCATTACAAGATCCGCAAGCTGGACAGTGGTGGCTATTACATCACCACACGCTCACAGTTTGAAACAGTGCAGCAGCTGGTCGAGCACTACACAGGTAAGGCACCCTGGCTGGCCACATGCTCACAAAGCAGAGTGCTTAGGCTTTGCCTTGAGGGTCATTTAGGGTTCATTTGATTGCTGAGCTTTTCTTGTACTAGACAGGTCATCAAGATAAATCAGAGGCCACAAAATGGCCTGTCCACACCTATTAGAGTGATCTGTGTAAAACATTGGTTCTGAAAAATTGCTGGGTAGCCGAGAGTTTGGACTAATGTGGGCAAAAGAAATATCTGTACTGTTCATTAGTTAAAACCAGTAGAGGTAAACCAGGAGGTAGAGAACAACATGAGTCAACATGACTCACTTGGAAGAGACAAAGTGGAGCTCTTAAGTGATGAAGCAGTTGAGAGAGAGGGGGGGAAGCTTCATTTTCAGATAAGGCTAATGAGGCAGCCATCAGTCAGTTCAGAAAACTACTATGATTCTAATCCTGCTGTGAGGGTTTATATTCTACCCAGTACTCTACTGACTGCTCCTGGGTGGCATCACAATCTGAATCAAGAAAGTTAAGGGCATGATGGTTGCTCTGGATTGATTTGACTTAGCTTGAAGAATACTAGAGCAGTCTGTAAACTGAGCAATCCTGTGTCCTGTGAGCCATCCTGTGTCCCTACTGACTGCATCCATATAGGATTACTTGGCATATTCATGTGGCACAGCTAATCCTTTTCACTCACATCTGGCTAAATGACTATATGGCACAGATGGCTGTGTCCACTTTATTTGGTGGAGTTGTGTGGAATGACTGGCTCCTTCCATGGAGTTCTGCTGCAAGTGTATTTGGTACAGCTGGTCCTGTCTGCTCAGCTGCTTTTGTTGTGTGTGGCACATCTGTCTGTTTCCATTTAGCATCACTTGGTAATGTCTTTGTGGTACAGCTGGTAATGTAGCAGCTCTTCTTTTATGTCTGTCATCTGACAATGTCCACTAAGCTGCATTTGACCAAGGCCACACAGCCTATCTTGGCATGACCAGTCAGCTCTGTCTGCATGCAACATTCAGCCGGGTCTCGTTGTATGTCTTTGTCTGGCCATGTCCACTCAGCTTCTTTTGGTCCATCTGTGTAGCGCAGCTGCCTGTGTGAAACTATTTCATTTTGCAAGTCTGTGTGGCACAGCCAGGCATGTCTGCTTCAGTCTCTTTAGCATTTCTGTACGGCATAACTGGCCATATGTACTCAGCTCTAATTGCATGCCTTTGTTACATAGCTGGTCATGTCCACTCAGCTTCTGTTAGTATGCTTGGATGGCACAACTAGCCATGTCCAAGAAGCTTCATTCTTCATGTCTGTAGACACAGCAGGCACTATCTGTTCAGCTCTACTTAGCATGTTTGTAAGCTTTAGGTGACCATGTTCAAACTGCTTCTTTGGCCTGTTTTTGTGGAGCAGTTAGTTCTTTTTGCATGTGATTATGGGAAAGCTGGCTATTCCCACTCACTGTCTTTTGACATGTCTAGCAATTTGCTTACCTCCTTAAGGTACTGTACATTGCTGGTCCACACAGTACTGCTTGAAATGTCTTATCTGCTGCTGTTCCGATCACCTAATCCCAGTTTCAGTCAAGCATTTTAAATATTGGTTGAGTTTGGCACAGCTTGTTCTGTTTGTTCAGTACCTGTCAGCGTATTCAACTGGTCAAGTCTCACCATCCACAAGACCACCTTGAACACAGATGCCTGTTTTGCTTTTGATTAACATTATTTGTTGGTGTTCTACCTTTTTTTTCTTCTTCCTCTTGTCTGTTCTCACTTTTCTGCTCATTTCTTCCTAACTTTTATTTTTTATTTTCCCAAACTTTTACTTCCTCTCATTTCAATTCCTCACTTCTCTTTCTTTCTTTCTTTCTTTCTTTCTTTCTTTCTTTCTTTCTGCTCCTCTCCCTCAGAGCGTGCTGCAGGCCTGTGCTGCCGCCTCGCCGTCTCATGCCACAAGGGGATGCCCAAGCTAGCTGACTTGTCTGTCAAAACCAAAGACGTGTGGGAGATCCCGCGGGAGTCACTGCAGCTGATCAAGAAGCTGGGCAACGGGCAGTTTGGGGAAGTTTGGATGGGTATGAACCTGAAAACCATGCCATCCCGGACCCCAGGCCAAAGAAACAGGAATGGGCAGGGTGCTGGGGCAGCACTGGAAAAGCAGAATGCAATCTAACTTGCAGCATGTTGTCCATAACCCAAAAGTAGAGTCCAATGTTTCTGTTTCTGCCATCCTAGGGTCCGGGAGGGTATCTTTGCATGCCAGTATGTGTCACCTCTTTTTCCATTACATCCATTCCCCCCAGGCAGTAACGATGGTTTGTGCACCTACCTAACCAAGCCTTGCCCAAATGTGACCCCCCAGACCATTGGCCTGGGTAGAGATGCTTGGGAGATATCACGGGACACCCTAAACTTGAACAAAAAGCTGGGCCAGGGCTGCTTTGGAGATGTTTGGATGGGTAAGGCAAATATCTATTGCACTTTTTGCTTTGCTTTAGAAGATTAAATTTGGCAATATTCTATAAGTAGCTGTTTTTCTACTATTATGCACACTGTCATACCCCTGAGATCAGTTTACCCCAGACCAAAAAGAGTCCAATGGGCCCTGCCTACTGACTTGTATAGCCATTCAGTTACCGCAGTGGTGTCAGCCCTGGTACTGAGGGAGTTTCTCTTCCAGGGCTTATGGGGACCTGTTCAGACTGACACTTGGTGTGATAAAGTGTGAGATTGGTGTGACAGTCAATTGTCACCAGCTAGCACCAGAATTATTATGGGCAAGACTTGGTTCCCATTTTGTTTACTTCCCATTCATTCATTCATTCATTCATTCATTCATTCATTTGTTCACTCATTTCATGCATGCTATCCCCTTAAATAACACCATTCACCTGTTTTTAAGCCATATTCAGACAGCTCATTCCTCATTACATGTTACAACATCGTGTCCAACATGAAGCACAGCAGCACAAAATAAATTTAGAAATACTGTAGCACATTGAGACTGCACATGAATAAACAGAGTAAAAATATGGAGTGGTGACATGCATGACAAGATCTGGGAGCAACTTCAGATCTCAGACACATGGGGACAGCTCGTGGATGGTTGATGAAAATGGAGGTGGACAATCAATGGCAATCAAGACCTCCTTGGACATCCTGGCTGGACCCCAGTCAAGAGAATTAATTGATATGGCTAATTAATCAATCAGTTCATAAATATGTTAATTAGCAGACACTCAATTACATTACTCAGTCTATAAATTGCAGTTATTAACTTGGTAATTAGCCAGTCCATTAGTCAATCAATTAATGCCATAATCTATTCATCTGTTATCAAACAAGGATAATCCAATTCAGGGATCCAACAGTAGCTCAAGATAGATTAATCCACCAGATAACATAATTATAAATTTCTCATTCTGTTAAATCAGTTAATTAGTTGCCGAGCACAGAGGCCTGCCTGCCTGCCAGTCCCGGTCTAGGTCCTGGCTTTACTTGATAGGTTTCTGCTACCTTTGACTCTAAAATGGAAAATCTATAAATCTATAATAAAATAATTTCTGAAAATGAAGGAATAGATGAGTTAATTAATAAATGAACTAATTAATTTGGTAGTGATTAGCCAGTGTATCAATGCAATATAATGTTTTTAAACCAAGTTCAGAGGCACAGGAGGTTAGAGCACCAACATCTGACACCAGGCAGGAATTGACACTGGTCTGGACACCAGTCCATCGCAGGGCCCACCTCAGCACCCACACGGACACAGCTTAGATTCTCCAATTAGCCACATATGCACATCTTTGGAAATAGAGAGGAAAATCACACAGATATTATTGAACGAAGGATGCTGAGTCTGTGAGGCAGCAACCCTAGCAGGTGCACCACCTTGCCACCCAGTTTATTACTATAGCAAGTATTAAGTGAATTACATAACCAGTGAATGAGCTATTCCGTTAATTAATGAAATCATTTTTAGCAACTTAAATAACTGATGGCCCAGTGTATCAATCAATTATTAATTTGCTAAATAATTGACTCAAGTGTTAATTCCATCTGCCCATTTTAAATCTCTTATTTAGTTCATGGTTTTAGGGAGAGGGTCCTTATTAAAGTATTAATTAATGTATTAGATAATTAATTAACTAGTGGACCAGTCAGAAATCAATCAGCTAATGTATTTCTCATTGAGTTAATTAGGTTATTAATTACTTCTTCAATTAACTGCTTACTTAAACATTCAATCACATTATTAATTTTAGTTCCTTTTTCACTGTTTTAATATATTGATCAGTTACAACCCATTTATTTTATATTATTGCTCTTTTCTGTATATGGTGCCATGTTTACATAAACATTATCTCCAAACACATGCACCGTGTTTATGGCCAGGATGGCACAATTTAATGGCAGGTCAAGTCACTTGTGATAAGCCTCATGCAAGGAAAGGCTGTCTGAGAAGAGAAAATTACGAGGAGAGGAAATCAAAGCCAAAGTTGAAATTAGTTATCTGTGCTATCGTTCATCACAATCAAAATGCTAATCAAAGAATCATAGTAAGGAAAACAAAAACAAAAGTCATGAACCAGGAAATCTAAAGTACCTAAACACACGCTTACAAAAAATAAGAAAAGGTTGTCAGTTGCAAACTTTTAACTTGTCAGGTGCCACAACCTCCAAGGCCACGTCCCTCAGCAACCAGGAGTGCATCCCAGCAAGGAGATGTAGAAATCAACATGGCAAATCCGGAACTCTTTGAAAACAATATTATAGAAAGAAAAGAATGAGTGTGTTTACAAGTACACACACAAAACCAGGTTAAGATGAGTAATCCGGTTAAGGCACAAACCATGTTTTCTTAAAAAAAAATCCCGTTTACATGTGTGAGTTCACTTACGTAGTTCTCCTTTGGCAAAATGTTCTAATGGCATTAAAATGTGCTAAAAGTAAGATTAAACATCACCAACGGCTGCCTATGTCTCCCGAGATTGTGCTGCTGAGCTTAGCACTGTATGTTGAGGTCATCAGCATAAATTTAGCAATTTTTGAAATATTGAGATAGATCGTTTCAACCAGGAGAAGGAATAATGCAATTGTCTGAGCATTTGCCTTAGGAAATTTATCTTTGTGGTCTCTTACACTGCTTTCTTCTCATGGCTGCTGGATGCATGTGTAACGCAAAGACATGCTCAGGCTCAAATAGTGCAACAGACATGCACAGAATACAAAATCCTTAACTGCAACTGCGGTAAGGGTGTACATGGCCACTCGAATGGATTACTTGCAGAGAACTCTACATGTGTTAACCCGGTTTATCTGAGACAAATATCTCGATTTCTCTAACCAGAATAAAAGTAAACATGGCATTTTTGAAAGCATGTTTCTTTGATTATTAAAGTGCATGTAAACACATTCAAAGTCAGAAATGAATTATGATTGCAAATAAAGAACAGCAAAATAGTCTCAGAGGGACTTGTAAAACATGAATAAAGAACGCCAATCCTAACCACTTGCTTAGTATCACTTTAGTGTCACGTGAGGATTTCCCATCCATCTTGTACCGTGGACCACACAGCCCCCCCATTTTGAGAAAAGGCAATATTTGGACTTTTTTTCTCTGTCTCTCATTCACCACCTATTTTTATTGTTTTCTCCTGCAGTCCTAGCTTGCCCACTATGACAATTAAGCACTACAGCCCTCTTGCAGTCAATTTCTCCCACACATTCCCCATGTCATTTTTGTCTCAGAGTTGTTAAAGCGTACTTAATGAGTAATTCCCAAAAACTAATTGTGTCCCATTATTCTCATTTCCATCCTGACCGCCGTCAGCCCTGTTTGTTATTCTCTGCATGCGGCTTTTGAGTAAGACACTCACGACTCCTTCTGGGGGCCCTGTCATTTCTGTTCAGGCATGTGGAACGGCACCACAAAAGTAGCGGTGAAGACGCTGAAGCCAGGCACTATGTCACCCGAGGCCTTTCTGGAGGAGGCCCAGATCATGAAGAGGCTGCGACATGACAAGCTGGTGCAGCTGTATGCTGTTGTCTCAGAGGAGCCCATCTATATTGTCACCGAATTTATGAGCCAAGGTACTGACAACAACTGGTTCTGTGCTGAGGCCTGGCACATATCCTGTGAGTCATGACACGAAAGCCCATAACAGGGATGTTGATTTATTCATTGTTACTATAACTCAGTACTGCCTACCGCAGACACATGACTGGGCTAGGCTGGAGGCTCCTCTGCCACCAAGAATATCTTGCACATGGATAAATTTAAATTTAGACACAAGCACTCTACCTCTCAGCTTATACTTTGGAAGAATGGCCACCAGGCTCTTCTCCCTGCTTAATCTGTAACTAGACTAGAGGTAACACTACACTGTCTATGAACTTCTAGATTATAGACTGTACTGGGGCACAATGCCACACTACTTATATCGAGACTTTCAATAGATAAGAAAGAGGCTCCATTGCCTCCCATTTTAGACTCTGCTGGCCACTTTATGTTTCTTTACACATTTTTAGACAAGTGGTCCACTGAAGTAGATCTGGGGCTTCCCTGCCTCCCAGTTTAGACTGCTTGGACTATGGGTTACAGTCTTTCCACGATTTATCTTGTTATTGTACAAGAGGTTTAGATTATTAAGGGAAACAGACCACACTGCCTTACAGCATATCATGTGCTTTGACAATGAGATCCTACCCATCTCTCTAATTCTTTGCATTCAGTGTGAGGCCACAATTAGCTTTGCTCAGATATTATACAACTCCGGGAAACTACTAATGTACCTTTTTTTAAATCAGGAAGCTTGTTGGATTTCCTGAAGGATGGAGACGGACGGTATCTTAAATTACCTCAGCTAGTGGACATGGCAGCTCAGGTAAATGATTTGTCGCATGCAGAGATGTGCACTCAAACTGTCAGGAGCTGCACGACAGTGACCTCTGCTGTTCCTTCCAAGCTCTACTTTCAGCTTAATTTCACTCTGCTGCCTGTGTCTTTGTGTTCTTTTCAGATTGCAGCAGGGATGGCCTACATTGAAAGGATGAACTACATCCACAGAGATCTACGGGCTGCCAACATCTTAGTGGGTGACAATCTAGTGTGCAAAATTGCAGACTTTGGATTGGCTCGACTGATTGAAGATAACGAATACACGGCACGACAAGGTGAGTGACCAGATCTTTTGATCCAGTGCTGCTGTCCTGCTTAGTATTTTACATAATTTGCTGTAATCTCCAGTCTGGAACATGAACAACAGAGAATGACTCTGTGTGTCACCCTATCATAAAGCATCAACTAAGGTTAGAGAGCTTCACAAAATTGAGAAAACAAGTAACAATCACAATATCCTATTTATACTAATGTCTTTCTTTAGTTTTTTTCAGCTTTGGCTGCTCTGTAACTGATTTGTGGTATAATAGCATCTACCTTTATGGTTGTACTGAGACACTTGAAAATACAGATGACAGATCATCGTCACGCAGCAATGCAAACAAAAATGGTGGAACTGGCACCAAAGCATGTGCTGCCATACAGTATTAAAACTTGACATCAGACTCCCAGCCATCATTCTGTATTATATTATATTATATTATATTATATTATATTATATTATATTATATTATATTATA
>JANRMT010062850.1:5897942-5929628 GCA_026402145.1 Polypterus bichir lapradei | reverse complement strand
GGGTCAAACACCGTATTAGTATGGTGTTCCTAATAATCCTTTAGGTGTGTGTATATATATATTAAGATCAGTGATTTTAGAAAGTTAACTCTAAGGAAAACATGAAGAAATGTGTGGTAGTGTCTATGTGTTGTCTGTGTATATAAACTCCTCACACTTGACTCATCTTGATAAATTTTAGGAAGGATTAGTGCTGGTCAAACCCAATTATGATAGGTAAGATAGATACTGTAAGGCAGAAGATTGTTCTTTTTTAGAAATGCCACTGTGTGCCCCTGTCAACTCCTCATCTGCAGTTCCCTTAGAGCAATTACCCACTTATAAAGGGTGAGTCATACCACCGTACGTGACAAGCCCATTAAATGCTTTGGTTCTGGTGAAGATCATGTTGGAGGAGTGCTTTAAAAATGGCTACCTTCTAATGAAGGACATGTGCAAAACAAAAACACCAATCTTTTGTTTATTTTATAAGTAGACTGTGGCCATAACTACAATTTAAAAGCAGCAGATAACAACAAAATGTCTTTAGTAAAACTCATGAGTTTAGGTCATACAAACCTAATAATAATCATCATCCTCATCGTTAGTATGTTGTGGCACCACTGTAGTGTCTGGTTAGCCCAGTTCCCTCCTGAGGTCCCAAATTTATATCCCACACCAAGTTTCTGTCTTTTAGAAGTTCCCATTCTCCCTTCATGCTTGCGTAGGTTTTCTTCCTAGACCTTAAAGACTTTGCTACGTTATTTCGTGATTCTAAGCTGGCCCTCTGTGTGTGTTTCTGTGCATGTGATGGCACTGTACTGGGCTGGGACCTTATCCAGGGTATGTTCATGCCTTTCATCTGCTGCTGCCTAAAACTGACTGCATTCCCCACGTGATTCTGAACAGAATTAAGAGGGTTTGAAAATGTTGTGTTACAGGTACATTATTATTATTATTATTGTTATTGTTGTTGTTTAGTGGTAGTAATAATAATAAGTACTTACAAAACATTTATTCTCAGAGCTGGCAGAAATTGTGAGAGGTTGGGAAAGCACTCATTTTTAGTAAAATTACAATAATCATCATCATCATCATAATCCTGCAATGAACTTGTGCTTTATTCAGTGCTGCCACCTGTCTTGTGCACAGGATAGGCTGAAGCCTCCCATAACCCTAAAATGAACTAAGTGAGCTTGGGAATGTTATAATAATAATAATAATAATAATAATAATAATAATAAAGTGGTACCTATTAATTGCTATGGTATCACCGTGTTATTAACAACAACCAACCCATATTCAAAGATAACAATCAAAGATCAGCCTCTAGAATGTGTGTAAAGCTGCTTACACATGCCATATTGTGGCAGCATGGACACTACATTTTAGCACAAGAGCTGTACAGAGGAAGCAGTCATCTTCCAGAATGTTGTTCTGTAATAAATTGAAAAATAAATAAAATTAATTTGGAGTTTCCATGCTGTCAGCCAGAGTGCAAAACTGCAAAAATAATTGCAAAGGCATAAATTAAGACAGGTTATGTTTGCACTGTATAATGTAGTTAGGTGAATTATCTGTGTAGTTTGGCCTCCATATTACAATAAAGAAAGTGCCAAGATGAGCAACAAAAACTAATGTTAAGTCTTAAGGATGCAAGCTATCAGGAAAGATTGAAGGAGTGATTTTTTTCAATCGAAGTAAAAGTGACATGATATACAGTAAGTGTTTAAATTTAGAGACAGAATAAATAGGGTGGATGCCAGCTGTTCCTTTAAAGTCAGATCTTCAGTAAGAACATGGAACACAACTAGTATTTGCAAAAATGTTAGGAAGTATCCATATTTAAAAGATTCTCACCTATCTTGGCAAGGGTGCAAAGTTGGAACTTTGAGTATAGTGCCTACAGGATGTCTCATCAGCTGCAAAAGCATTTGGCTGTTGATTTGTATTAAGGTGAACATTATGTACCAGAATATTGCTCAATAATGAATTAGTTACTTCCATAAGCTTTGCATGTAAGACAAAGCAACTATATACAGAGTGCAAAGGGAGCTCCAAAGTAGCACTAATTTCAGACCCTGATCTGTGAATACACAATTACGACATAATTATTATATGAAAATGATGCCCTTAAAGCCCTGTTCTAAATAGTAAAAGAACATTATTAATACTTGTGATTGTATACTTAAATTAATCAAATCCTAAAATATTTTTAAATGAATTACTTTAGCTTGAGTTTTATCCAAAGAATTAGAGAACACAAGCCAGAAACTAAGTTCAGATTTTTCTCATTCAATATTTTTCATTTTATCTTTTTAAATTTTAGGTGCCAAGTTTCCTATCAAGTGGACTGCACCAGAGGCAGCACTCTACGGCAAATTCACAATCAAGTCGGATGTGTGGTCCTTCGGGATCCTCATGACAGAACTTGTCACTAAAGGCAGAGTGCCATATCCAGGTAATGGCTCTTACAGTGATGTGAAATTGTCATTCATTTAATTATAGCTGCTGTTATAGGTGCCCACGACAGATGGCTGTGTGAGCTGAGTGCTGACCGTGCAATTCTGCTGACTGTAGGTTTGCCATTCCTGATTTTAAGCAATTTTTTGATGGCATTGTGGAAAGACAGCAATGTGATATTACTATTCACTAACCATCATCTTTAAGAAGGAACTCATTCTCTCAGGCTGTTCCTGGGACCGGAGAGGGGAGAGAGCTTCATCCTCAGAACTTTTTTAAAAACACTGGCTAAGAATGTGACTACTTAACCTCCAGTACAACAACTGGATTAAAAGATTTAATGAAATAGTTAACTGTGATTCTTTGGCTTCCACATGAATCATATTAGCCTGTATTCTAATAACACTGGTGCAAATGAGGCATGGGAGTTGTCAATCATGGATAAAGGAATAAAGCATTGGCGATTAATTGCACAAAGGGCTAAGACAGCTGGAGACTCTCCATAGCAGTTCAAGGCCAAGGAAGTGTCATTCTCGGCAGTGACAGATAAATCGAGGGGCCTCATCAGTATGAGACTGCAGGCAGGGCAAATCCTGACAATACGTGCCTGCGGTGGACAGTAGATCTTATATGTTTGTGGGATATCCTGGAAGGGCTTTAGCCAGGAGCATTGGCATTATAAAGAAAGAGACAGAATGAGAGAGAGAGAGAGAGAGATGTTAAGAAGGAAATGTCCAAGGTGTGACCTACAAAGATATACAACCCTGCTAAGAAGCATATGGTACTGTGCTGCCACAAGTAGCATGGTTAATGTTATAGAATTCTAGAACTTATTGCATATGGCAAAATAAGGGGTCCAAAGGATGCATGGAGTTAATAAAAAGATATCTTGCCTGGTATCCCTGATGCATATATAGGGATGTCCCTAACCTTAAAGGTCACCTCAAAAAGTGGTTTAATGTCACACCCAGACCAAGAGGTTGTTGACTGCAGAATCAGAATAAGAGTTGTTGGTAAGCACAGAAGGAAGAACAGTTAGAATTAGGGACAAACAGAGGAAATAGCAGTAAAGAGGCTCATGTGGTGCTCGAGGTACGGTTTCAGAGTGTGGACAAATGTACATGCCAGCCCATTAGGGAATATTTTAGCTGTTCTAGGATAGCTCAGAGAGTGATTAGGGGCTATTGCCAATTAGAAATGAAATCACAGACAAATGGGGCTGTAGCTTATAGTAATTATGGATATAGTCAAAAGGGGTATGTCTACCAGCAAAGCTGTACACCTCCATGGCTCTTCAGTGCCTGAGTATACTTTGTCTTCATCCCCAGTGGCTACAGACCTGACTAGCAGCTGTAAAATGAAAACTGAATGTGTCTAAGGGCATGATTTAAAATATCATAAATCAATAATTTTCTTTTAGACACATAAGCCAAAAAGACTGTCAGAGTAGTACAGATGACATTAATTTATCTTCTTGATGTTTCCCTTCATGGCAGGAATGAACAATCGAGAAGTCTTGGAGCAAGTGGAGAGGGGCTACCGCATGCCGGCCCCTGTAGGCTGCCCAGCTTCACTGCACGAACTCATGTTACAGTGTTGGAAGAAGGACCCCGAGGAGCGTCACACCTTTGAGTATCTGCAGTCTTTCTTAGAGGACTACTTCACCGCTACTGAACCTCAGTATCAGCCTGGGGAGAACCTCTGAGTAGACCACTTGGGAAAGACAACAGCTTCACCACAAATGAGCTTCAAGCACCAAGGACCCTGGAGTTCTTACTGCTGACACTTGCACAGACCAAGCTGCCAGCTACAGGCCTTTCAGGATCTACTAAAACAGATTAGTGAAACAATGAACTTCGTCATACTCATTGGGGCCTTCGCTCTGGTGGTCTGTTGGGGTAACAAAAGCGATGATATGTACTCTCACCCCATAGGCTCCAAAACTGAAACTTCTTATTGACCGTGCAAGACTTTTGCCCTCGGTTTGTGTCACATTAGAGTGCCCCTTGTGGGAAGGATGAAGCGAGGAAGTCTCCCTCCCCTTCCTCCTTTTTTTAGCGATTTCCTGCACAGACACTGAAAAACTGTAGAGAGCAACCAAAAGAGTTATTTTTCTCTTTTCCAAATTGCACTTTTTTCCAGCAGATATTTTCTACTTCTTAAAACCTGTTTTGTTTCTTTTCACTAACAGAGAATTTCCCTTTATATTGTATTTTATAAGCATTTACCTAGAGCTCTCATTTAATATTACAACGGTTGTGATGTTTAAAGTTATTTAAGTTATGCTTTACAAAGTGGCTTTGTTGTGGTCGACCGCCATTGTTCAGATTATTCACTTACTGCAAAAACAAAATGTCATCTCTGGACTTTTATTGCAAGTGCTTTTATTTTATTTTATTTTATTATTATTGCATCAAGCTTTATAAAACATCCTGTAAGTGGCACTGGAAATGTCTGAGTGTGTTACAGTTCAGTGGGCAAAATGTGAAATGGTGTTCTTTAACAAAACCTTGGAGACTTTGGGCTTTACCTTTTGAAACTGAAGCAGTTTCCTTTAACTCAGGTCTTATCTGAGTTGATTTTTTAGCATTAATTGTTGACCAATTTTATGTGGCTCTAGTTTACAGGAAAACATCAAGTAAAGCCTAGTGTTCTAGGGTCTTTTAACATTTCCATTAATTTTGGGCTGTGAACTTTTTAATGTCCTATATGCCTTCTCCTTGCACCTGTCTTATAGGCATCTCATATTGTACTTGGGTGAATAATTCCTTTTCATTGGTAGACTGTGGGGCATCTGATTAAAACACAATATTTGGAAAATACTGGTCATCCGTGAAAAGTATGTTTTTTTAAAGGAGTTTGAACAGTTTGACATAGGATGGTCAGCGACTTAAAGGTCACAAACCTGAATCTATGGGCAGAATGTTTTGCATAGTTTTGTCTAAAAGATTTAATGATCCTTACTTTTTTCCACACCTAAATTGTCTCTTTTATGCACAAAGAGCTCTTTGGCAGCTAGGCCAGACACAACAGCATAAAGTCGTAATAGTTAAATTTGCTCTTTGTCATCATCTGCTATAACACTTCGAGAATAAACGTCATGGTCAGCCAGCCAGTCACCTTAATATATTCCATCTGAGGTATTACTAAGTTTACAATCAGAGGCATTTCGTAAGATTTCCTTGTTCATGCTGTAAATAACGACTCGGTAATTTCTTTTTTCTCAATATCCAGTCGCATTTGAAGAATTTTCATTATACTAACTGTGAGAACATATAATCTCACTATGGAATTCACAGCCATTTTAAATTTACTCACACGGTGTTGCTTCCTTCATTATTTCCCCCAATATGTGAAGGTTAAGTCAACTGGCAACTCTAAATTGACCCAGTTTGAGTGATCGTGGCTTGTGAATCAATCACATCCTGTCCAGGGGTTGCTTCCACTTTGAGTCCAATGCTGACAGATTTTTCAAAACTTACTTTGTTAAAAAAATGAATACAGTATGTTATCCCTTCACAATCTTACAATCGATAATCATTTCATCTTATGTACTGGTTAGTGGACTCGATCCAGTAATAATATGGCTTGTTCACACATAAACAGACATTTCTCAGTTTCTGGGAATCATACTAGAAAATTGGTCAGGTTGTGTGTTCAAGAATATCAGCAGCAGCTTTCCTTTACACATAAGCCTGACTGAGCAGTTCAACTGGTAACATCCTAGTGTCACCATTTTGTAGTAGGAAAATCAAATGTATGACCTGGAAGAAACCTCAAAAAAAAGTTTCAGTCCTACCTGTACCCAATAATGTGAAGATATATTTGAGTTTAACATAACATAAAACATTGTTGTCTCCTGCCCTTCTTTCTGAGGCTTCTAAACCCACCACTTCATAGCTAATTTTACAATTATTGACATATGTTTCCTCTTAAAAGCCATCTTGTTTATTTTCATCACAAGCTTCCACATAATTAACATATTGGATATCAAGTGACACTTTGTAAGGCCTGCAATGAAAACTATGTGGCCTTACCATTGCAGTATCCATCCAATCAAAGAAAAATGGGAGACCATTATAAGAAATTCTCATGTAGGGATTGAAATTTGGTTTGTTAAGTTTGACACGATTGTATAGAATGTTGCTTTCTTCAAATATATTTCAATAAAAAAGAAAGACGTTCATGCATCAATATCAAATGTGATCTAAATCCATAACTCATACAATTCAGAATATTACGGTCAAAGTCACTTTTATTATCCTAATGGGAAATTTGTTTTCAGCAGTAAAGTACAAAAAAATAGGATACTGTTACACAAATTGTTATAATCAGAAAGGGGTAATGAGCTAATAACAATACACCATAATAATTATGAATTCGGTAGAATCCCTGCAGCTACTCATGATACTCTACTTCATTCATTCATCCATATTACTTAGGGCCATCATTTGATCATGTATCAGATAGCAATTTGCAGAATATTAAGACCAATGGCTCATGATGCTCTATAAAGATCACATCGAATGGTTTGAGACTCCAGCCCATACAATATATGAGTTCCCTATGAATTCTTCAAATGTCCATATCCAAGCAGTGCCATAAACACACACAATTGTAAATCACTGTGCTTTGCTTTTGCTAAGAGTTCTTTACCCTTGTTAAGCTCTCCTCCTTTCTCCAAGCAGCACTTCCTATTTTTTTTTTATTTTGCATATCCACTTAGTCACGTGTGTTTGCTCTATAGGGCTTTATAACCCAAACATGCCATACCGCCCAGTATAAAACATATTAAATTTCTTCAAGATGAACAATCACTATTTTAGTTGTCATAGGAGTGTCCTATCTGTGAATATTTCTGACAGCATTTTCTTTAGCCAACAAAGCCAGGATTTACTCCTATTTTTTGGAAGCAAACATTAAGATTACAGAGACAGTGTCACGATTTATTGAGTTAATAAAAACATGGATGTATGTTAATGTATACATTTATTGGCTCACTTTTCTTATAGCATATCAATTGACCACACGTTCCTTTAAGCAAATTATCAAATCTTCAGTTGGTCTCTTTGCAAAACAATGATTTGAGTTTATCCTTAGAGTTCATTCTCTGATGACTTTTTTTATCCATTTTGACAATTTCTCAGCAGGATAATTTAGCAACAGGACTACTCAATTCAGTCCATGGTGGGCCAAAGGCTGCAGGTTTTAATTGTAATGCATCTCTAAATCAGATTGCAATTCTTTGTTGTGATTAGACCCCTTCACTAGTCCGATGTCTTGTTGTCCTTTTTCTGTGCTCAGAATGTGACAACAATATAAAATATATATAAGCTGCCGATAAATACTGTGATAGGTTTGTCCACATGGGTGCATTTCCTGTATTTCTTTGCTGCTATTCTTATATAAAACTGATTGACATTTACATTAAACAAGTTCAGGTGTGAAGAATGATGAAAATGTGCCTTCTATTTAGGGCCAACAGTCTTTTTACAGTGAGAGGTAAAGGCCTGATGGGAAGAGGCTTCCTCTAATAGTGAAATGATAGTTCAGGAAGTCAATGAAATACTGTGCTCTGCTTGCCACTGAGTTGCCTCCCTGACTGCTCCTCTTTCTAAAAAGCACTACTAAGATTAGTTTTCCTGCCTCATTTGTGGGTTGTCCCTATGTGTCCACCTGCAGGTAGAAAAGAGCTGTTAATTATGCCACTATCCTACTGATTATATGATTTAGCATAACAAGCTCAACCTGCTTAATGCAATTTAGGGTCATGGGAGGCACAATGCAGAAACCAGTTCTGGGCAGGATGTTAATCTATCACAGGCAATCGTGACATTTTAACACATAATACAATTTTCTCAATTCCTTAGGTTCTTTTTTGTATTTTGGACTAAATAAAATTAGGCTCAAAGCCCATTTTAGCATAGCCATAAAATTTTGGTAAGTGTTCTTATAAGGCCAAATCACTGTCAGCCACAAAATGAGACCCTTCTCTCTTTGGCTCAGGTAGCACCCCGAGCCTAAAAAAACAAAATATATTTCTGTGAATTAAAGAGCTTCAAAAGAACTCAGGTTTACTAAACACTGTCAAAAATTAATATGAAAAAAAAGACTGTGTGTAATCACCCAGATTCCTGAACTCAGAAATTTGGGAACCTTATTTAATCCAAAAATTAAATAAGGAACACACCTCAGTCTTTGATTAAGAGCTTGGCTTCAACAAAAAACTTGCATGCACTGTGGCCCTCCTTGGAGGTAGTAGAGTAGTCCGAGTTTAGGCCCAAACACTTATATTTAAGGAGTTTCTTCCAGTGCTCAGAGAGGAGGTGCTGAACAATAAGTTAAACCAATTTATTTGTACTGCATATCATATGATGTTTGTCCAATTGATTTATTTTTACTTCTGATGTTGGTAAACAGAGGTATAGGATGGATTTTACAGAGAGTACCTTCTACTGATATTCATTTCTGTCTGGCATTGTATTATTTTCTAGAATCCTCTTACAATGTTAATAAAGGAGTGTTGAGATTGCCCACTTAGTCATTGGCTTATATACTGGTTACTGGGTTTAGTTAAGGGTTCTTGGGTGGGGCGGTCAGCGGTCTTCTCATTTTCCTCTGCCTCGTGTGTTTTCATTTCTGTTCACCCCAGTGATTGGTGCTCTCTGCTTTGGGTGAGAAAGATGAGGTGACGTTTCAGCACTGTTTGAAATTGTCCATTCCTGTTTGAAATCTTATGCTCATGTGGTTATTTGAGATCACACCTTACCTCTCTTGAAAATGCCTTTTTTTCTAGTGTGTAAATAAAAATAATGAATACATTGTTTCTGAGGAGTCTTTGGTTGTTTTTCTTGAACCTTTTCAAAGATGCTTTTTTGCATGAGAGTTTCTTCTTCACATTCTTTCCAATTTGCATTTCTCTGTGTTTGCTGCTGAAACACCTTTGACCTCCTTGAATCTGAATCATAACATAACATTATTGAAAATTCTCAAACTTGCTTAATCCAGTTCAGAGTCACGAGAGGGACAGAATGATCATACTCACACCCACACTCATATGGGATGTTCTGAAGTCTTCAATCATCTTCATATGTATCTCCTATATAGCACTCAAAGAATACGTCACAGAGATACAACAAGCCTTAGACCAGCCAAAACGATCTCCTGATTTCAATTTAATTGAGAGTTACTGAAGTCAGAATCCAGCAGAATTCTCTCTCTTTTACTTCCTTTGCTCCTTGCAGGCAACTTTTGACCACCTCCTCCCAATGCCAATCCCAACAGAATGAAGTTAGACAGCTCCCTTTATGCTGGATCCAGGAGTACTTCTGGTGCCACAACTTTGCACCCAGAGAACATTTCCTGGTCAGCCCAAACTTGCATAAAACAAGGGATTCCTTTTCCAGCAGCACACTCTAATAGCACCAAGGTAAACCCAAAAGGGCTGCCCTCCTGAACTGTGAGTCCCATGAAATCCTGCATTTTGTCCAAATTAGGACCATGCCCGTGGAGCACTGCCACTGATCATATTGGGGAATGAATTATTCTTTGTAGGCGTTCTCCACCAGTCCATTCAGGGCCATTTTAACAGCATTATAGGCCCCCAGGCAAAGCAGTGCACTGAGACCCCTACCTTCATAACCACTCAGAAAGTCACAACATACATAGATTAGCATGGGGCCCCTATGCTCGTGGGCACCTGGGGCAACTGCCCAGTGTGCCCATGCGTTTAGATGGCCCTGTGTCCATCCATTGTACTGTATATTTTCCACTGCTGAGAAAGGGACTAGGAACCACTCCCCCATTCCTTTCGGGATGCCAGTCCATCCATTACGTCTGTCACAACCCCTAGACATCAAAGTGAGAACTGAGGAATCATTTGACTAAATCCATGTAATGAAGATATAAAAAATAAATTCATAAACTTAATATCTTAAACTTTTATACTGACTATGTTTTATGTGAATGTTTAGCTGTGTTACATGCAATATGGTAGATTATAGATTTATAGGTTTTTTTGTTTTTTTTTTATTATCACAAGTGTGCAGAGTACAGAGAGATTATTTCTATATATGCTAATAGACATACAACATCTCACTGTTAACTTAGGGCTGTCGTCTCCTCATTTAGCACCGACATTACGAATCCAAAATTCTTACCTAAAATGTGATGACTTCATGACATGGCATAACTTTATCTTCACCTCTCTGTCTTAACTATTTCTCTTATAAAATGACCCAGATGGGTTTGACCTTTTTATGATCGTTGAAGACGACTGTGCTGTTCAATCGCGTTTTCAGCCGCAGAACACATCAGTGTATGGCATACTGCCGATTGCCTTAATCAAAAGTTCCGTTTAACTAATCATACTCAATGTGCTAAAAATGATAATTTTTATATAATTTAAAATAATTTTAAATAAGGCAAAGGTACGCAGCTTGTATCCCTTGCTGGAGTACAACTCTCTATTCTTGTGTGCTTTTTAAGTCAACAACGGCACGCGCATGTATTTCCTTTGATTTAATTTCATTGACAAGTACAGCTGAATGAGTCTGAGAAAAAAATTCCTTGACAAGCCACTCCGCACTCTTTCACGGGCTCTTTCTGGTTAGTCGACATCAACAGCTGAGGAAGGAAGAAAAAGGTCGCCCGGTTCTTGCCGCGAAAATGAGCGCTGGTTGGAGGCGGGAAGACGGGGGCACGCAGCGCACTGCAGTTCGTACGTTCCCGCTCATTTACCGCCAAAAGCATCTGCCTGCGCCACCACAGCAAAGGAAGTCGGAGGAGAAGGTGGAGACTCAAAAGCGCTCACACATCTGTCTGCTTCCTCCGGGGCTCCGAAAGTAGCGAACCACCAAGATGTGTGCACCCTAGGTAAATAATAATAATAATAATAATAATAATAATAATAATACAGTGTATTTATAGCACTTCTTTCCCAACTCAAAAGGTTTAGATAGCAGGTAAGTTGTATTTCTATTTTAAAGACGTAGTAGTGACTTGACTTCTCTGATCTTCCAGGGAAAAGCATTCCACAAGGTTGAAGTTTAAACAATGAAGGCGCTACATTTAAAAAAAATCGTACAAATATGATAAAATGTACGGCAGCAATAGGAATATTTTACCGTATTTTTTTTTTTTACAATGATCATTTTTGTATTTATTTGTTAACAGTTTATTTCTATATTACTACTTGAATTGCTAAACAAAACTAAATTTGTATATGTAAAATTGATGCGACTTCGTTAAAAAGGAGAGTACATACTGTAACATTAACATACGTTTTTCAATAAAAATCCATTTTTTCACAGTGTGCACCCAAGCAGAGGACTGACTTCAGGTAATTGGAGTTGTAAAAGATAAGAGGGATAACATGGAGCTTGGTCATCTAGCTTTGTAAGTTAACAAAATATTTTGTAGTGAATACAGTGAGAAGTCAAGCAAAATGACACCTATTATTGGCTAACTAAAAAGATTTCAATATGCAAGCTTTCGGGACAACTCAGGCCTCTTCTTCTGGCAAGATGTAAATACGAGCTTGAAATGGGGGTCAATGTAGTTCTCTCAAAGTTGGCGTAGTGTTCTCAGCGCTTGGTGTGAGATCCACCAGAGTTCTGGACATACCGCAATTTTCTTAGAGCAGACTTTGGAAGAGCGTATAATAAAGCGTTACAGCAGAAAAGCATCAGTTAAACACTCAGCTCCTTGGTAACCCTGCCTACCACCACCCCCCTACCACACCCTTTAAAAGGACTCACCGCTGGTCTTTCTGGTGAGCACAAGCAAAAAGAAGCTTATTTTTCTAGTTTGCATTTGTAATACTGGAGGTGCCTCAGTGCATCTTATTTTTCCTACTGTTTCCCTAAGCATTAAATGTGTCTTTCCCACTTTCCTTTCCTGTGGGATATTTTAAATGGTTCCATGAATAATGTTTAACCTGAAGTGTATCCTGCATTCTCTGTATTTCTCCTCTTCAAATTTCTCAATTTTTGTTGTGAGACAAAATATAAGGGAATTAAAGTACCATGCAGATTCATTGTACTAGATAGGAGAACTTTATGAAGAGATCCTAACGCTGTATTTTCACAAGGAGTTTCATCTGGTTGTCACTTTTAAAAATGCACAGTTCTCAGTAAATACTTTCTTCTAGTATGCCTGAATTATATACAATAAATACTGCATACATATAAAGGAAAAAAAAAGGTTTGTTTCCATGGTCAGAGGAAAGAATGTAAAAAGCATAATGTTTCACATGTATATCTTTCATCAGGCACACCTGCAAGAAACACTAACAACAATTTGTTACTAACCCTTACCTATTCTGTTTCTCTTTTTGGTACTCAAATGTGGCACTTGGTGCCCCTGCCCACCTGCCAAGCTGGAATCATCAGGTAGATGGGTCCTTTCGTCGGATTAGCTGGCCCAGCACTTACTCAGCTGTATTTAAAATGGCCAATAGGGGGATGCAGCTTAATGGCAGAGGTCTCTAGGACTCTGAACACATCCAAATCATGTTATGTGATATCATCTACTGTTGAATTCTGCTCTGTACTTGTAATATTTCTATTGCACTATTAAATTGTATTAAGGATTATGTATGTTCTGTGCTGTGTATTGTATTGTATTTACCCCCTTTTTTTGACATACACTGCACACCCAACCTACCTGGAAAGGGGTCTCACTTTGAACTGCCTTTCCCAAGGTGTCTTCCATTTTTTCTCTAGAAGGTTTTTTTTTTTCTTTTTCGGAGTTTTTCCTTGTCTTCTTAGAAAGTCAAGGTTGGGGGGCTGTCAAAAGTCAGGGCCTGTTAAAGCCCATTGCAGCACTTCTTGTGTGATTTTGGCTATACAAAAAAAATTGCATTGTATTGTATGTCAAAGTAAAAATAGATCTCTGCAAAGCAGTCTAAAATATAAAACACAAAATAATCAATCACGTAAGTATTCACCCTGATCAAATCAGTATTGAGTAAATGCATCTTGGAAGCCACAGGTGACTGTGACTGTGTGCACAGGTAGGTGTAGCCATTCCTGCAGCAGCTTCGGCTTTATGCTTGGTGTGGTTGTCTTGACGGAAAACAAATCTTCTCATAAGTTGCTGTTTTTTTTGTAGACTGCATCATGCTTATCTCCAGGATTTCCCTGAATTCTGCTGCTTTTATTTTCCCCTCTACAGTACCCTCCCAAACCTTCCAGGGCCTGCTGCAGAGAAGCATTCCCACAGCATGACACTGCCAACACCCTACTTCATGGTGGTTGTGGTGCGTTTTTGGTAATGTGCAGTGTTTGGCTTATGATAAACATGCCATTTAGCATGATAGTCAAAAAGCTCAATTTTGGTCCAATCTGACCATAGAACATGGTTCACTTCGGAATTATCCACATGCCTTCTTGCAAAATCTAGCTAAGATGTCATGTGCATTTTTTCTCTTTGCCAGTCTCCCATAAAACTGTCTGGTGACGCTCTCGGGCAACAGCTGAAGTCTGCGCAGTCTCTTCAATCTGAACCACTGCTTGTCACTCCTTCAAAGTTTTTACTGCTTTCTGACCTCCCTCACTAGTGTTCTCCTTTGTATCATTCAATTTTTTGGATGGCCTGCTCTAGGTAGATATACAGATGTGCCATACTCACTCCATTGCTTTGTGCCATTTAAGTACATGATTTTAATCTTTCTACTTTGTTTTTCTTTTTCTTTTTTTTCTTTCTTATAAAACAATAGCAGCCACAGCTTACTGAAATGACATCTCACACCTTCTTAAATTGGGTGTTCAGGTTTTTGCACGTGCATGAGACTTTTTTTCACATCTTCGCGCCCGCTTTTTTGTTACTTCGGGGGCGCGCCCCACAGGTTGAGAACCGCCGCAATACATGTAAAATTTATTAAAAATCATTTAAATTAATTTACCCTTATCAAATAGCCCTCAATACCCCAGAATTACACAACAAAAACACGACTTAAGGAATTTTTGCAAATGTATTAAAAACGCATGCTCAGACCCTTTAATCAGTGCGTCGTTGAAACCCATTGGGCAATGATTATATGTTGTTACTAGTTATTAAACGCAAACTTCGCTCACCTGAATTGGGGGATTTTCTGGAATTCTTCTCTGCCGATCCTTCCGAGCTATGTCAGGTTAGATGAAGACCATCGGTTGACAGCTATTTTCAGGTCTCTCCAAATGCAAGTAAAACACAAAACCATGTACAGTATATAAAAAGAATTTATACGGTTTGACAATGTATACCGCCATGTTAAGGTCAACCTATAACAAAAACTCCGAAGCAGCACTCATAAACCAGTATTAAGTGTGAGAGGAGGCGATTATGACAAATTAACCTTTATTTAGAGGCAGCGGGCACGTCATCACAATGCACATAAACGTAAAAGTAACATTTTCACGTGCAATCGAATCTTTTCGCATTTTTAGGAGTTTGCCTCATGTCCATTCCCTATTCTTTTCCCCACGGCGGCTGTCCCAGGAGGAAAAAAAGCAAACCACAAGCTGCACCTCTTGGAAGACAATATTGCAGGCAATGGGGCAAACATCAATACCTGAAAGAAAATTCGAAGCGATGACTTTAATAAAAACATTATTTGCTAACAGAATACACGCACACCCTTTTGTTTTCTTTATCCAGCGATCTAAAGGTGTCCACTAGAATTCAGATTAATTGCTGTATTGGAAAAAATCCATAAGTTACTAGTTTTGTCGAAAAATGCGGTTTTATTTAGATCGTTTCTGTTATTTAAGTTTTATGTAAAACACGTTCAATAAAAACGTAAAACCCAAGTAAAGTATGAAAAACAGTCAGTGTTAGTTGGGGGTTGGGGTGTACTTTATACGGTGACATATACAGGGTGCGCCGTTCCAGATTTTACTATTGCTTTGTGTCATTTAACCACGTTTCTAATACTTCTTTCCTTGATTGTATCCATTGTTTTCTTTCTTTCTTTCTTTCTTTCTTTCTTTCTTTCTCGAATAAATCAATCATAGTCATAGCTTACTGAACTGAAACTGATTCTGAGTCGGGTCATCAGTGTTTTTTGCCTGTGCGCTTAATGCACTGAAGACGGACAAGTAGCACAAGTAACTGACACAGCCTGCACCGCTATAGTAGCTCCTAGCTTATCTAATGGAGCCTGTGTACGTAAGAGACAGCCTTCCCTATATGTTCCTCGATCCATGTATTTATTTTGGCACACCTGATGTGCATTCGCAAGTCGCGCATACATTTTTGAAGTTGACACAGCCGGTATTTATTGATCGGATCGTATATTTTTTGACGTTTCCTTAATGTTTGTACCGGTTTAAATTTCGTCGCGCGTAATGTATTTGACGCATTCATTTCGGCAGAAGGTTGTATTTTATTGGACGTTTGCATAGGTTCGGCGCCAGAAAAAGTTAAGCGCTGCCAAGTGGATTTGGGGTGATGGGGTGAGATGGGTGACTACAATACAAGTAAAGCTCAAATTACTTGGGCTTCACTTATATGAGCCAATCCACCCATTGCCCCTTCCCGGCTACCCTGACTTGGGTTATTTGGGTTTGAACATGTTATATCAAGGCGTGATTGTGGTGCTCTCTCAAGTGGAGTATAATGAAAGGAAGGATGGATGGCTGAACAATTGGGTTTCTGAAGACCACTGCTTTGTTTGAACCACCGCATTCATCCTATGGCACCATGGCCACAACCACCCTAAGATGCAAAAATGTCAGAAGGTCTCTTCTGTTTGCAGTTCGAAGTCTGTTTTTGGTCCTTTATGTGTGACCATGAGTGCACCAAATTGATCAGAAGAAGTCTAATCAGCAAATTCGATTATGTTAAATGGACAGTTACAGTGTTAAAATAACTCTAAAAGTGTATACTGTACATGCAGAGTGTTTCCAAATAAAAACTGTAAATGTTAATTTAACGCTGAAAATGTCGCCATGTGAAGGGAGAGTGTGTTTGCCCTCGTAAGTGCAGCGGAGCCGATTGTTTGAACACTTATAATTAGCTTCTGTGTGCGCTGTTCCAAAACACTGAATAAATAAACTGCACTGGGGCTCTGGACGGCCGCAGCCGCTGCGTTCCCACCATCTGACAGCAGACCGGACGCGAGCTGACAGCATCTTTACTTCAAAGTGGCTCCCCGTCACTAACGAACAATAAGTGTCAGCCCATCACCATCGGAAAAGGCTCTCCTGATAGCAAGATTAACGATGGGCTGAATGAGGCACTTGATCACCACCGAACAACTAGCCCGATGACCAGCACTCGTCAGTCATCCCTGCAGTTGTCACTTTCAGAGAAGGAGAAGCTTTGAGAAGACATGACAGACATCCTGATCTCAATGAGTCCCGTTACTTTGTTCCAAGGAGTCTATGTCCTACTGGTCTCTATAACCGGTATCCCAGGTATGTGGGGGTTTTGGGTGCGCTCTCCTCTATTTAGTTTTTCAGTTTGGAGCAGGTTGGGCAACATTGAATTGCCTAATAAAATAAGAAGTGATAAATAAAACGCCTGCAGAGGCCTTTCGAGGTTTATTGCATTTAGCAGTTACACTATGACAGAGAGAAATACCTTTACTAAATGAACAATTAACTGTACATTTATTTAATAGAAGAAACACAACCAAGATCCAATAGTTCATCTTTTTGAAAATGAGAATTCTATTCTTCTGTTCATTTTCTAACCCTGTTATCTCGTACTGGGTCAGTGCCTATCCGGACAGCCCTGGGTGCAATGCTGGAATCAATCCTGACCGAGGGTATTAAGGAGACCTGGATGTCTTTGGGTTCAGGTGACACAACATACTCTCAAAACTGCTTAATCCAACTTAGTGGGACTAGCATTAGGTGCTAAATATGTTCAAATATAATAAGGGAAGGATAAATGATCAACAGAGAAGAGTAAAGCAAAGCTCCAAAATCTGTGGTGTCTCAGAGGAAAGAAACCTGTACACATTAATTGTCATTAAGAAAAGACAAGTTGTATCTATTTCTGCACTTAGGGTTCAGGGTCACATGTAGAATATGCAAGCTTCATGCAGATAGTGATGATATAATTCAGACATGTTGTTTTTTAATGGTGAAGTAGAAGCATTAAAAACAGTTCCACATTGGATCTAATATAGTAAAACTACCCGAAAATATCAAGAATTTAACAAACTGCATATCAGGACAACTGTTAACAAAATAGAGCAATCTGTCCCTTTAAACGTACAGTAAAAGCACCATCCATCTGTCTTCTTTTACAGTTACAGGTTATTTGATTATCAGATGTGTTTATCCAAAGCGACTCATAGTCGAGTAAACATTAGCCTAGAGGACTCTTTGGGAACAAGTACACTCTTAAAAATAAAGGTGCCAGAGTGGTTCTTCAGAGCGATACCATAAGGGAACCATTTTTGGTTCCAAAAAGACACCACCACATGAAGGTTCCAGAAACAACCTTTAGATCTGTAATCTGGGTTCATGAGAAAAAATACAGCAAAAAGTCCTGTTTAGACTTTGTTGCAGGCACCTGAAGTAGAAAAAAGCAAAACCTACACCATAATTCACTTTTAAAAGTATTGAAGTAAAGGATTCTAAGATAAAGCAGTCCATTTTTATATACTGCACTTTTTACAATGTACACTATTACAAATTATCAGAGATTAAATATTGTTTGTGTGTGCTGCATTGCCGAGCCAAGTAAGACATTAAGCACAGTAGTGCTTCTAAAAGTGTGTGATTTTGCAGATGTTTGGAACATGTGGTCCCAAGGTTGCTTCCTGTCTTCCTTCCAAAGCAGCCCTGAACTGTATTAAGTGTGTTTTAGAATGAGCGAGTGGATACATGTTACTACTTATGACTTTCTGCCATGTTATTTGAAATTCTTGTGGATCAGATGCTTGGCAAGGGTTTACCAGCAGTGGAAGTTACACCATAAAATAAATAACCATGAAAAGATGGTAAATGATTTGTGAAATACTAACAGGTTTATGATTTTAAAGAGACTCTCACTGCATACAATTAAACAGCCCAAGTCCAAGTTTGCTTAATCTGATAGTGTCCTGCTAGGTAGAATGCAATACTTTAAAGAATTCTACATATCAGTAAGCTTTTTTAAATGGCATTGTATGAGGAAGTTGGGAGTGGCAGAGAAGTACGTAAGAGTTGTACAGGATATGTACGAGGGAAGTGTGACAGTGGTGAGGTCTGCTGTAGGAGTGACGGATGCATTCAAGTTGGAGGTGGGATTACATCAGGGATCAGAACTGAGCCCTTTCTTATTTGCAATGGTGATGGACAGGTTGACAGACGAGATTAGACAGAGTCCCCGTGGACTATAATGTTTGCTGATGACATTGTGATTTGTAGCGATAGTAGGGAGCAGGTTGAGGAGACCCTGGAGAGGTGGATATGCTCTAGGGAGGAGAGGAATGAAGGTCAGTAGGAGCAAGACAGAATACATGTGTGCGAATGAGAGTAAGGTCAGTGGAATAGTGAGGATGCAAGGAGTAGAGATGGTGAAGGTGGATGAGTTAAAATACTTGGGATCAACAGTACAGAGTAACGGATATTGTGGAAGAGAAGTGAAGAAGAAAGTACAGGAAGGGGGGAATGGGTGGAGAAGAGTGTCAGGAGTGATTTGTGACAGAGAGTTACCAGTAAGAGTGAAAGGGAAGGTCTATAGGACGGTAGTGAGACCAGCTATGCTATATGGGTTGCAGATGGTGGCACTGACCACAAAGCAGGAGACAGAGCTGGAGGTGGCAGAGTTAAAGATGCTAAGATTTGCATTGGGAGTGACGAGGATGGACAGGATTAGAAATGAGGACATTAGAGGGTCAGCTCAGGTTGGACATTTGGGAGACAAAGTCAGAGAGGCGAGATTGCGTTGGTTTGGATATGTGCAGAGGAGAGATGCTGGGTATATTGGGAGAAGGATGCTAATGATAGAGGTGCCAGGGAAGAGGAAAAGAGGAAGGCCTAAGAGAAGGTTTATGGATGTGGTGAGAGAGGACATGCAGGTGATGGGTGTGACAGAGCAAGATGCAGAAAACAGGATAATATGAAAAAGGATGATCCGCTGTAGCAACCCCTAACAGGAGCAGATGAAAGAAGAAGAAGAAGATCTGTGCGACCCTGAGGAAGTCATTTCACCTTCCATTGATCACACCGTAGGAATGTAGAAATAACTTTGGTCTATTTCTAATGTTATTAATGTGCCCTCTAGTGGATAAGGTGTCTTACTGTAACCCACTAGGTTGCCAATTCATTCCTACTATCTCACTGTGTAGTCATGGGTGAATCACTCAGCCTACCTGACCTGCAGTGGTAAAAATAAGGAAAACAAAACATACCATCATTTCCTAAAGTGGCTTTGGAAAAATGCAGCAGTCCATCCATCCATCCATCCATCCATCCATCCATTCATCTTCTAAGTTGGCTCATCTTGGAAAGGATCACAGTTTGTATTACTAAATAATCATAAAAAACAGGAAAAATTCATCCTGGCACTGAGCACCCACAGGGACATTAATAGCCAACTGAAGAAGTACAAAAAGCCACAGGGATTGAAAATCAAAAATGCAGAGGACAGATCTGGGCAAGAGGAAGAGAGAATCAGGCATTTAAGTGTCATCACTCAAGGCTGAGAATGTAATTTGTTCAGATGCCCCGCAGTACAGGTGCTTCTTCAGTTTGCATTTCAATGCCAAATCTGCAGGTGCCTCATATACATGGAGAAATGATTGAATGACAGAAGAATGGGAGGCCGCCAGCAGAGAATGCGTAAGTGTGTGCTTTATTGCCTGCCAAAATGCAAGAATATGCAGATTCAAGTAATCTGTGCACTTTGTATATGCGGACAAACAGTGGCCATGCAGATTACGTAAGTGCCCCAAGTGCTATACCCTCCTCCCATAGTGTCATTCTTATAGCCATCCATCAGGCCTTTCCCTGATCCCTCTCATTCCAGCTAAGAATTACACGGAGCAGGAGGCAGGATGGGTTGAAACATAAGAACCAAACCTGAAGAAGGTGCCAGTTCATCAGCAGGCACACATAGTGGGTCAATGAAGCTTACCAGTCATTCTACTATATATATTTAGACAGTGTGGGGAGAATGCCACAAGAACGCAGGGAGAATGTGCGGATACCACAGGGAAACATGTCCAGTTGAGAAATGAGTCTGAGTTCAGACTTGGAGCAAAGTGTTAGCCTCAGTGTATAATGTTGTCACCCAAAGCTGTGGTTCATAAAGAAAACAATTTTTAGAAGACATTATTTTACTAATATTCTTGTGATACATGAAATTTAAATAGCAGGCTGTTGTTTTTTGCTGTATGTTATATTGCTTTTCTTTGCTATATGTTGGGCAGAACTTTGTACAATGGTATTTCCCTTTCTTCTTTATTTGCTCTTGAATAATAATAAAAATTATTATTATTATTACTAATAATAATAATAACAACAACAATAATAATATTGATATTTACAGTAGTTTCTTGTATTTGGTTCTCAGAGAACAAATGCAAATGAGAACTTCTATGTGCTGTCTGATATGATCGTGAGGTGACCCATGGATTCATGGGAAATGAAGTCTTAGGCTGAATTCCTAGGCCCATTCATTGTCATTATACAATCTGAATGTTTTTCAATGCTTATGTGAATTTGCTAAAGGAATTTTCATTTCCTTACATATATTATAGACATACAGGTTAGGTTGCTGTGTAAATCTGATTTGGCTCATTGTGCTCTGTGCTGGACTGGTCTACTTGCCAAGGTGTGTTTATATCTTGTACACAATGTTGCCAGGACAGGCTCTTGCACTCTGCCACTTTGAATTAGGATAACAAAATGTGGAAAAATAATGATTTAAAAATTAGTTACAAATGGTGAATAACTCGTGAAGATGAAATGTGTGATCTGTTTTGCCTATTCTAGTATTTGAAAATATAATGTACAGATGGAAACCAGAGAACATATCTATCTATCTATCTATCTATCATATAGTGCCTTTCACTCTATCTATCTATCTATCTATCTATCTATCATATAGTGCCTTTCAATCTATCTATCTATCTATCTATCTATCTATCATAGAGTGCCTTTCTATCTATCTATCTATCTATCTATCCTCCCTTTTGTTACATAACTCTTCAGCCACTAGAGGGCCTCACTGCCTTACCCTTCAGTTCTATGCGGTTCTGAAAGGCTGTAGGAGGGCAGTTGCTTTCTAACTTTATTCGCCCATTTTCCTAACACGCCTGGCACGGCGATGTTTGGCACGTAGCCGGGAGCAGACCCAGACGGGTAGCACTTCATCGAGCGGCACACTCACGCACACACCCACACACGCACCTCAGCTATTATTATTGGCTTCTGCTTTTTTACTTCTTGATGGGCGGCTTAGAAAAAAAGAAAACGTGTGTATGTTAGAGAAATGAGCCGCTCATCTGTAGAAACTTGAATCTCCTTTATCCAATTATAGCAAAAACTGGGCTGCTCAGTTAATTTAGCCAATCATTTGACGGCTCCGTACAGATAAAGCGAGGCGCTAAATCCCCGAGGGCGGGGGAATTGTGCAGAAGAATGAACCGCCGACGGGCCTCGGTTACACCTCATATTTACTAAAGCAAAACAGATTCAGAATTCACATGGACGGTGTAAGAGCAGATCATCGGGTTCACGAATTAGTACTGTATAGTGCAACAAAATGCAGGGCTTTCCCTTCAATATTAGTGGCAACAAAAATCTGCCGAATCGGTGGCTTTCCTGGAGAGACAAACTGGTCTGAAATCCCAACACGGACTCGTTATGTGACCTTCAACGCATCAATAGCTTTCAGTGTCCTCAATGTATCGATATCTTCATTGTGTAGCATTCTTTGTGTAAAGTGAAAAATGCACTACATAAAAATGATTGAATCTTAACGTCCTTATCTTGGCACCTTTTTTTCTTTCTTTTTTTTACTTCATTACCAGTTCTCATCATCTAATACAATTCCTGATTTCCTTCAGTTAATCTCTGTTGGCCTCTGCAGCCACAGGGAATTAATTGAATCCTTCAGGCGGTCACGAAGAATTCGCATCTGATAGAGAAGTATTGACTAAACTTCTCCCCGCACTGGGGTCTTCGGGGCTGCACAGAAAGACTCCGCCTGCCGCAGGATAGAGGCACACATCAGGAGCGAGCATCGCACTCGTCCTTTAAACTTTAAAGCGAGACGGAATTGAATTAAGTAAGAAGATGCGGTGACTCAGTGATTAGTAATGCTGTCTCACAGATCAATGGACTTCGGTTCGTATCTCACCCGCTCGCTGTTCTTTGTGACTGTGGAGATTTACTCTACACTTTGTACTCTTTTCACATCCTGGGCATTATAACTGGTGTCAACATATTGGCTGGCGTTTTTGGTTCCTACTCAGGGTTATTTTCTACATTTCCCCTCAAAGTCGCTAGGCTTCAGCTTCCCTTGATGAAGTATCAGTTTCAGAAAATGGAAGGATGGATGTAAATTATACAGTAAGATTAATAATGCATAGGCACAGTGGGTGGCACTGCAGCCCCATCGATTCCGCCTCCACAGTTTGTCCTTGTCTGGGTGTACTTCATTGGGTCTCTTTGTGTGTGTGCGTGGTTTTCCTCCCACATCACCAAATACGTCTTTGTATGAGTGTGAGTGGGCTGGCTCCACAATGGTCTTACCAGTGTTCTTAATTGGTTTCCACTCAGAGCTGCCATGGCCCTGAAATGGATTAAGGGGGTCAAAGAATGTTTCATTATATTTTACTAGCTGTGCTACCTGCCTAAGACGGGTTGATATCTAACTAATCAACGCAGACTTCAGCATTAACCTTTGCAATGCACCATGTAATGCATACTATATGTCTCAGTGCCATTTGGCCATTTGCCATTTGGCTTGGGAATCCTAAAACCAGAGTTAATGTTAGTGATGCGCCATCTGTTGGATAGCAGAAACATAGCAACATAGTCACACAGACACTTGTCATTTTATTAAGTGTTTGTGTGTGAATGCATAATGTATACAGTGTTTATATACTGCATATATATATATATATATATATTGTAGATGCCACGTGGGATGGATGGACATCCCGGCTAAGAGAGGGGATGGTTCCTTATCCGGGCGGGAGGACCAAAAGGGATGGACCGACAGCTCACTAGGAAAGAAAGACATCGCTGGAAGCTTTTTATTCCTTCAGCACACTAGATGGCAGCAGTTCTGGATGTTGGTACCCAAATAGGAAACTATCAAGGCATGCTGGAAAATGTAGTTCAGCAGTGCAGACCTGCTGTAGTCACTGGGGGCCACGAGAGGGCACTGCAGGGAGACAAGCTCCATGATATTGGACTTCCATGTGACCCAGAAGTGCTTCCATTGGGCAGTCGCCCCGGGTCTGTAATTCAAGGGACCGCATGCCCTTATCCAGGCGAGTTGGAGCTGGGAGGTAGTGGGGCAACGCTTGAGTGGAGGAGGGTAGTGCAGTAGCAAGGAAGTATTGTGGAGAGAAAACCTGTGTTTTGTGCTTGTGTTACATTTTTGGAGGTATTTATAATAAAAACCTTCCATTATTTGAACCCGGGACTGTGCTTGCGTGTTCATGTTGGGGTTTGGTCTTGCTGGGACACGGGTTTCCATCACCATATATATATTGTCAGAGGTGGCTGGGGTGGCGAGCCGGCCGGGACGCCCAGGAGGACCGGAGGAGGACTTGCCCCTTCCCCAGACCATCTGGGGGCGACCGCCCTGGTTCCTTTGGGGGCCATGGGTACAGAGCTTTGAAGCTCCACCCTGTAGGGGCCCGTGGTCGCCGCCAGGGGGCGCCCCCATGCCTTTGGAGCCCTGGACCTCAGCACTTCCGCCACACCAGGAAGTGCTGGGGGAAGAAGAGCAGGGACACCCGGAGTGCTTCCGGGGATGCAGCCGGCACTTCCGCCACACAGGGGCGTGTCGGCGGGTGATTGCCGGAACCCACCTGGAGCACATCCGGGTGATAATAAAAGGGGCCGCCTCCCTTCATTCGAGGCGAGAGTCGGGAGTGGAGTGGACTGAGCTTGCTGGAGGAGGCAAGGAGGTGGCCTGAAGAAGAGAAAGTAAGGCATTGTGTGGCCAGGACTTTGGGGACTTTGGGGGTTTTGTGGTGCACTTGTGACTGATACTATTGTAAATAAACGTGTTTGTGGGTGAAATGAACGTGTCCGCCTGTCTGTGTCTGGGCCAGCCTCCACAATATACACACACACAAAGCAAGATAAGGAGGTTGGGTGAACTGACGATGCTAAACTGGCTTGTGTGTGTCTGAGTTCGCCCTGCAATGGACTGGCGCCCTTTCCAAGTATTGTTCCTGCCTTGCACCCTGTTGTTGCTGGGACAGGCTCCAGGTGACTCATGTTCTCCTATCTGTCCATGTGGGTTTGCTCTGGGTGCTCCAGTTTCCTCCCACTGCCTACAGATATGCAGGTTAGGTGGACTGGCAGTGCTAAATTGGCCCCACACTCCTAAAAGTCCCGGTTCTTTAATGGCACTTTAAGGTTCTTTACTGGGTTGTGTGATTCCTATTGCTTGACAAAATAACTATTAATTCTGGGATGAGTTCTTTGCATAAGAAGTCATTTTTTGTGCTTTGAAAAACTTCCTAATATGTAGAAGAAACCTAAAATCTTTAATGTTTGGTAGGCTGCAGGTCACTAACAGATAAAGAAAACCTGGACTTTGTGTTACTGTATGCAACAAGAGTCCTTTTAACAACAATAACAGCAATAATTTACTTCTTGTGTAGCCCAAAATCACACAAGTAATGTCTCAATGGGCTTTAACGGGCCCTGTTTTTTGGTAACACTTCAGCCTGGACTCTCTAAATACACAAAACAGAGCACAAGAAATCCTCTTCACAGAGCTAGATGGCCAATCTATCACTGCCCCCTCAAAAATAGAATAGCACCAGATACTTTGTTCTTGCAAAATTGTGAGCCATTGCTATTTCACAAATCTGTTATCAGGTATTCATGGTTATTTACTGTATGGAGAAAGTTACAGATCTAAATAAATAAAGGTTCTTTATGGAACTTTCATGTGGATGGGTCTTTTGGGAACCAGAAATGATTCTCAAATGGCAATGTTCTGAAGAACCATTCTGGCAGCTTTATTTTTAAGAGTGTAGTGTGTGTGTGTTTTTCTATTCACGCTGTGAAGGACTTGCACCCTCTCCAGGGATTATTCCTGCCTTGTGCACGGTGCTTACTGGGACAGACTCAACCTCCCCTCTCCACCCTGCTCAGGACATATGGGTTTGGATTGGTGGATGGATATATACATGGATACCTCCCTAAGGTCTCAATATTCATCAGAGACGTGAGATGCATTCTGAGTGCCCACCAGTCCTTTATCTAACTAATTACCAGCAGAAGCCGCTTGTCAAACAAGTTTATGTACTCGTCACCCAGTCACACTCCTTATCGCATTGTCACTGCCGTGCCCTTCCCAGGTAAATACAGTAAAGCATGCAAGCAACCAGCGGAGGTGATGAGGAGGAGTTCTGTACCTCAGACTTGTTCAGACAGCACCCCTCCAAATACAATTCACACGTTTGTGAAAATGCATCGTCAATTAAATTTCAATTTTTCAGGTCAAATACAGTAAGCCTTTGCAACCTACCTTGCTTACCAAAGCCCACATTCAATCAAATGTTAAAAGCTTAAGAAAAGGAAAGTATCCAACAATCATACTTGAGTAAAAGTAGTGTTATCTTTCTAGAAACTGACTTAGGTAAAATGAAAATATGCCCATGAAGTAAAAGAAGTTTTAAAATATCTGATGTTGTGTAGTTAAGTTTGGAAAGTACAAGTAAATGCAGGATCTCTCCCTGTTTTATGCATCTCTCTATTATAAAAGAAAATCTTGAGATGAGTCCCAAGTCTCACCCTCTTCTCAACCATTTCCAGTTAACAGCCCAGCCTGCAGTCCTCTCACCTCTCATTCATGTGAAAGCTTTTGTCAGACACAGTTCCTGCGCTCTCAGCTCTTATGAATTTTTACGTTTTCCTCACTTTAAGATCCCAAATAAAAGAAGACTTATTATGTCCAAATCTTATTGAACAATTTCATCCCAAAGGGTTATCAACAGAAGAAATGAGTACACGGGCAATCCTACCACTGAGAAACGATGAAGTCAAACAAATTAACGTGAAAATTGTCGATCGGTTGTATAGCAAATTGGTTAAATGCGTATCAATAGACTATGCTGAAACTGTTGGTGGTGATTGTGCGGAAGATGAAAACATCAACTTACAATATCACAAAGAATATCTACAACCGTTAACACCATACTGTCTTCCACCTGCTGAATTATTGTAGAAAGAAGGATGTATCGTAATGTTATTGCAAATTTATGTCTGAGTGATGGGCTATGCAATTGTTCAAACAATTCTGACATGTAAAATTTGACAAGAAAGGTAGTGTAGTACATCTTACGCAGAAAACATTAGACAGCAAAGGAGATCATGATATGCCATCCGTATTAAAACATTTACAGTTTCCCGTTAGAATAGCTTTTACTATTACAATTAACAAATCACAGGGACAAACATTCAAAAAGTCAGTTTATTTATTTATCACAGGCAATTATACATTGCGTTGTCGCGATGTAACTCCAAAAACGGAATCAAAATTCAATGCGATATTGAAAAAAAGTTAATTCCAAATATTGTTTTTACTGAAGTTTTACAGTAAAAGTGTAAGTCTAAGAAGTATTTGCATGTTAATTTCAAAGCCAAACAGAACAAAAATGTATAATGCAATGAATAGGCCTACCTCTAATGCAACATGAAACATAATTTTCTTTCAATTTATTACATTTTACTATTTTTTACTATGATTAATTACTCACTGTAATGTAAAATAGTTCTATTGTGCATATCTAACAATTCCCATGAAAATAACTTGTACATCTGCTTTCCCATATGCGAGTGGCAGATCCACTTAGTGACTAGCGCGTAGCACCTGCCTAGGGGTTGGCAAGCAAAGTGAGCAGGGGGCAGAGCCCCCTTGTACATATGTAAGAACATGAGAAATCTCCATTCACTCCACCAAGTCAGTTTGTTTAGCTAATACAGTTGTGCTTGAAAGTTTGTGAACCCTTTAGAATTTTCTATACTTCTGCATAAATATGACCTAAAACATCATCAGATTTTCACTCAAGTCCTAAAAGTAGATAAAGAGAAACCAGTTAAACAAATGAGACAAAAATATTATACTTGCACAACTGTAGCTAAGCTGTCCCAATATCTCATCCCAGCATTCCTGAAAGGTTGTCAAGGTTTCTAGTTCAGCTCTGTGACTTGGTAGTTCCTGATTCCCACAGCTCTTTCAATGCTTCCTGGCTTGAGTCCTAAATCCTAAATTTTAACCGATGTCCTTGAGTATGTGATTCAGCCTTAAGATGTCTCCTCTGCTCAAGACTAAACAGGTTTAATTCTCCAAGTCTGTCACAGTAGGGCATGTCCTTAAGTCCCATGATGCACTTGGTTTCTCTCCTCTGCACAGCTTCAAGTGCTGCTATGTCTTCCTTGTACCGTGGTGACCAGAACTGCTGCAGAATACTCCAGATGAGGTCTCACTAAGGCATTTGATAGTCTGAGCATAACGTCACTTGATTTACATTCAACAGTTTTAACAGTATAATGATGAAAATATTCTGTCAACATAACCCCCTAAATCCTTTTCAAAAGAATTCTTACAAACCTAAAATACCCATAAAAACATTTATTTCAGATAACTGATTAAAGCGTTGTGCAGATTTGCATAGCCTATTTGTTTTCTCGTTTATTAATACATTAATACGTTGGAATAAAAGCAGCCATTTGTGTTTGAAAATGTAGGAATGTAAAAATGCTGCACTCAAGTAAAGCAGAAACATTTGAGACATATTGAAGGTATCAAATTATTTCTGCTTCGTTGCTGTACAGCAGTGATTTAAGCCAACACAGCAACATCTTTTCCTGAGTTCTTTGCCATTATGCATCATCACTCGTGACGTTCCTTCAGGGCTGAACTTCGGCTCAACAAATGGTAGAAATTACAGAGCGCCAAGCAGTGGCGTAGCTGTCATTGTTCTAACGGACGGATTGAAGCCGTATGCTTTCACATCACAACCCTGGTCACAGGCGCTTGCTGCATGAATTGGTAAGCCTGAATTGTTGGGAAAAACAAAACCAAAACCAGAAGGCACTTAGGGGGTCCCCCAGATTCATCCACTGTACTTATAGGTGTGAGGCCCATACTGAGAACTTCACTATCACTAGCTTGAATTTAAGCAGCGAAAAAGAAGCCATTGCTGACTTAGGGCATCTGTTTTTTGCAGACAATAGAAATGTGGCCGTGTTTCTCCCTGGCTCTGTCTCGCTAACACATATCTTTTGTTGTTTTGTATTACAGCTAACCTCCTGTCCATCTATGTGCTGTGCTTCCGCCCATGCGGCATGTCCAAGACCACCGTCATCTACTTGGTGTCTCTGGCTGTGGTGGACACGCTCTTCCTTGTACTGGGCGGCCTCATGGATGTGATTCTGAGCTTGCTTCATCACCCCACCATCCACTACAGCATCCCCTTGTGTGGCATCATCACCTTTAATGAATACTGGACCCTGTTCAGCTCGCAGTGGATTGTGTCGGCCTTCACCCTGGAGCGCTACATAATCATGCGGAATGACCGCTTACGCCGCCGCTTCTCTCAGCCCCGAGTGGCTCTGTCCGTGGTGCTCGTCGTGGTGGTGCTCTCACAGCTTGTCAGTATTCCTGGCTACTGGCTTTATGAGCCAAAATCCATCAAAGATTTGCACAAAGTGTGGGGAAACTACAGTCACCACCCTGTACCGTACCAGTGCCTGTACCACAACATTCCAGTCTCCAAGGTTGTGGTCTGGGTTCACATCATCTTGTCAGGGTTTGTGCCCATGACAATCACCATTTTCTTCAGCGTACTGATTGCTTTTCACTTTAAGAAGAAGGCTGGCGTTTTTCATGACAGCCAAAGCACCATTTTCAGCATCACCCGGGCCCGACTGAGGAGGTCATTCAGGGTGCAGGTCTCAGTGGCTGTGAGCACCGTAGTCCTCACTCTGCCGCGGTATGTCACATACACCCTTCTGGGTACAGACAGGAGGATAAGTGAGCAACAAAGGCAAAATCCAGAGGATCCGGTCAACATAGCAGCAAGTGTAGGCCTTATGCTCCAGTGGTTGGACTTGGTCATCAATTTCTGTCTTTACTGCTTTGCCTCTTCGGCATTCAGGAATGAAAGTTCTGCCTTGCTGAGATGTGGCTGGGCCAAACAGACAAGGGAAAATGTGGTGCACCCTCTACACAGGCATGCGGTGCTCGGCCAGCGTGTATCCCATGAGGGGTCAGTGAAAGAAAGGGGGATGGCACAGGGCAAGGGAACCGTCTGGCTGGTCAATGAGGCAAACTAAACCACAGACGCTGCATATTTCTCTGACATGGCTGAAGGGCATCTGCGACTTGTTTTTTCTGTAATAGACAGCGATGGCCCATATGTGTTCATGATCCGGCTTGGCCCCAGCTGTTCAGTAGATGTCACGCAAAAACAAATACAAAAAAAGAAACAAAAATTCCTCAAACCCCATTTGAGGGCTACCTGTTCAAAAAGTGCCACAACCTCTTTGTCCCATCACTCAACTTTATTGAGCTTGCAATCAGGTGACAAATTACACCGAAAAAAAGGCACATGATTTAAATGCAGTTGGACGTTCAGCAGGGCTGCATTTCAGATACGTTCTCTGTATTACTACAAAAGACACTTCAAGTAGAAAGTGAATACTGTTTCTTGCCACAGGACGGCATGCCAGAGTTGCCAAATATGTGTCTGTTTCACTACTATACAACTTAGAAGTAGGTGGCAGGTGTGGACTTGGACTGGACAGTCACTTCAAGAAACAGAGGCCACCATGTAAGCCCTCGAACTGAGAGGAACAGAGCACAAGCAGTTAATAATAATCTTCTTCTTCTTTCGTCTGCTCCCGTTAGGGGTCGCCACAGCGGATCAACTTCTTTCATATCGTCCTGCCTTCTGCATCCTGCTCTGTTACACCCATCACCTGCATGTCCTCTCTCACCACATCCATAAATCTTCTCTTAGGCCTTCCTCTTTTTCTCTTCCCTGGCAGCTCTATCCTTAACATCCTTCTCCCAGTATACTCAGCATCTCTCCTCTGCACATGTCCAAACCAACACAATCTCACCTCTCTGACTTTGTCTCCCAACCGTCCAACCTGAGCCGATCCTCTAATGTCCTCATTTCTAATCCTATCCATCCTCGTCACTCCCAATGCAAATCTTAGCATCTTTAACTCTGCCACCTCCAGCTCTGTCTCCTGCTTTGTGGTCAGTGCCACCATCTGCAACCCATATAACATAGCTCAGAGGTGCCCAAGACGTCGATTGCGATCGACCGGTAGATCGCAAAGGTAGTGCAGGTAGATCGCGTTGCATTCAAAAAAAATTTTTTTAAATGCCAGTCTATATATCCTCCCTATGGCGTTTGCCACTTGATTGACATACAGGGTGGCCAGTCTGAGATCTCTTCTCTTCAAACACACTGGTCATCCAGCACGCACGATCAAACTGCAAAACTCCGGCTGTGATCTAGTTAGTCTTCCAATTTACATCGACTAAAGATGGGATTTAAAAAAAAAATTGTTTGGGGAGTATGGGCTGGATGTGGAATTGGAAGAGGATTTTTTTCTCTCACAATGTCACAATTGAAGTGCGTTTGTCTGATCTGTCAATCTATCATTGCTATTCCAAAGAAGGAAAATGTGGAAAGGCACTTTCAAACTATTCATAAAAACTACGAAACTGACGTCCTTCCAAAAAGCGATCTGAGAAAGACAAAGGAGAGGGAACTAAAATCGCAGTTAATCGGACAGCCGTCATTTTTCACTCGGCTGAATTCAAAAGCAAAGGCAGACACACCGAAGCATCGTTCCAGTTGAGTCACTCGATTATTAAGCATAAGAAGTCCTTCCAAGATCTACCTCCTTGACTGCATTATTCGGCTCTACTTATTTATGCAAGTCAGCCTTTTCCCACATGAAGATTATTAAATCTAAATACTGCAGTAACCATAAATGTATTGAATTGCTTTTGTGCCATAAAGGTTATTCAGTAATGCAAGGTATGACAACATACAGTATATTTTATGTATAAAGTGTACTCAGTATATATATATAT
>JANRMT010062850.1:5876663-5887942 GCA_026402145.1 Polypterus bichir lapradei | reverse complement strand
ATAGATAGATAGATAGATAGATAGATAGATAGATAGATAGATAGATATGAAAGGCACTATATGATAGATAGATAGATAGATAGATAGATAGATAGATAGATAGATAGATAGATAGATAGATAGATAGATAGATAGGCTGCCCAGGGTGAGGCCTGTCTGTTATTATGATGTTTCATATTGAATTCATTCTGGCCTTCCATGCAGCTTTTCAAAGCTTTTTTTTCTTTTTGTAATTAGCATTTTGAATAGATATTATTCTATTTATTTTGATTTTTAACACATCTGTAACATTTAAGTTTTTATTTTATTTTGTCTCTATTTTATTTACCTTTTTTACTGTAATTTGTTTATGGGTTTCCTTGGTAAGAACCCAAGGGTTGGTCCTGGCCTGGTTTGTGGGTCTTTTTGAGGTCTCAAGACCTTTTCACTGTTTTGTTCTCTACTCATCACAACAGCTACAAAATGAGACAGACAGGAAAAGATCAACCATGGATGCCTGGCCTTTTAAATCTGGAATTGTGGGTAAGGAAACATTGCACTTTGAGATCCACCACAGAACAGTGCAGCTCAATTGTGTCAACATTACTGAGTTTAGATGTGAACAAGAATGTCCATTCCCTGAATGTAAGTTTGGTGCTTAGAGTCAGGGGTCAGAGGGATTTAGTGCAGCCATTGGTTTGAAGGTAATTGTATTATTTTATTGAGTACAGGGTATTGTTATGAATGCATAAGTACATACAGTACATGGCAAAGATCCGAGATCGCCAAACAAGACGAAAGCATGTTGATATTCTCAGCGGACTGCCCTGAAAAGCCAATACTCCAAGGTAGCCTGACCTTCTATTTTATAGGCTGATTTCAGCCTGCAATATGCTTGAAATCACAAAATAACTATAACTATTCTTCACAAGGGGGAGAACCATAAAACTCCAGCTTGCAGAGACAAGTCCCACAGAGACTCTTTATAAATTAAGGATTTATTCAGAACAATGTAAAAAAAAATTACAAGTCCAATTACAAAATCTACAAAAAGATCCTAAGGAGCAGACCAAAATAAATAAAGAAAAACAGTGATTAAAGTTAAAGGAAATACAATACCCACAGAACCACCAAACACCAGAGCACATTCAAATGAGTCACAAGGGACTGCATTTCCCATAAGCCTTTAGAGGAATGGAGACAAAACCTCAACAGAGACGGATGGTTGGCCCCGCCTCTTGGGGAACCACCCACAAATTACGAGGGTCACAGACGCACATAGATACTGAACAGTAACCAAGCAGAACAAAAAAAACAAATAATAATAAATGAACAGGGGAATATTATAAAATAACAATGAATGAGAATGAAAAAAGAACAAACAATACAGAATAAAGAAAAAGAACCATCACCATCACAGGTAGCTGCTCCCCACGCAGTATTCAGATACCTCCTTGCATTGCAAAGCACAAATGAGAGAGGTGTCCATTTGTTTTTGTTTTAATTTATATTTTAGTGTATTTATTTGTCCTTTCCATTACCTGTCCCTAGCTATGGTTTAGCAACACCCTTTAATAGAAAAGGTTGTGGCTATGATTCAAAAATGTAATATTTAGGGCCGTGCCTGCACAAGTACTGAGGTCCTGGGAAGAAAAGATCCTTTTGTAAGTAAATAAGAAAATATTCTCAAACCTGCTTAGTGCTTTTTGGGGTCATGTGCGCCTGTTCCAGCAGCACCGACTGCAAAGCAGCAACCATACAGCTAAATCGGCAGTGCTGTTGTATTGTAGCCTTTTAAAAGCCTATACATTGAAAACGTGTTCTCTTTCATACAGTTTAACTCTTATTTAATTTAGTGGTTATTTTGCTATGGAAGCCTTGGCACAGCCTACATATTAGGACCCTCTAAACAGACAAACCAGGTGCACTCAGGAAAGAGTGAATATAGAATTAGGTAAGAAAACTCAATCTTAGCTTTTCATAACATCTTAAAATCAACATGTGAAAAGCGAGGGTCCCGATGGGTCTGAGTGCCGTTGTAGTTTGGGCCTACTGAAAGACTGAAACTAAAAACAGTTGGAGGTCCCTTAAAATAATTTTTATGAACATGTTACATTACTCTGTGTCCATTACTGTGTCTGAAGGTAGCAGCCAGCTCTTCACAGGCTGGATGGGTCTAGACCAATGTTTCCCAGTCTTTCCCCAAGGCACACCACTATTTGCTAACCACAACCACATTCAGTCTCATACATGTGCTCAGCTGTCCTCACATGCATAAAGCATTCGCTCATACAAAGCTCGCTCTATGTGAATTCATATGCTGAGGCCTGATGTAACGTGAGTAATGCGCACCAAGCACTAGTAAGACATCCCATAGAGCATTCTGTAGGTAGTATGTGACTGACATGGACCTACCGTACATACTTACCTACTGACCGTAAAGTAAATAAAACTTGCACATAAAGAATTCTCTTTCTTACTTATTTTATTTTTCAGTTGGGCTCTCTAGAGACCACAACTGACATGTGAGTAGCTGAGCGATACAGAGGTGCTGGACTCGCTTGTCATAGTTAAGCCAGAGTTCCTTCCTGGCTTATGTTTCAATTTCTTTTTCATGCATTTTTTTGTTCATTGTTGAGCCTTCAGTTTCTTTGGTTTGTTTAAATATTGTCATATATTTGTTTCACGTGTCTTGTTATGTAATATATATCAATATTACTTTCTTTTGTGATTATTTTGCTTCAATTTGTGTTTTGTGGGTGGATGCCCAAAGGTGGGGCCACTTGTCCATCATAGTTGGGACCGCCCCCAACCCTGTAAAGGCTGCTGGGAATTTAAGTCCAGGGTGGTTCATTTCCAATGCACTCTGGTGTCAGATGGCGCTCTAAATATTGCGCTCCTTTGTCTTGCTGGATTTTCTGAGAGTTTGCACCTGTTTATGGTTTACAGTTTCAGGATTTGCACTGGGACTTGGCTGCTGTGGATTGCCTTTTAGAAAAATCCTTGTGCTTCCTTTTAGTATTTTTAGAGTTTTTTATTAGTAAGCATCCTCTTTTATAAAGATTATTTATAGACTTGTTCCTTTTCCAGCTGGAGTTTTTATGAATCTCCCTCTGTTAAGACATATTTGAAGGTTTTTTGGGACTTTTTGTTATTGTTCTGAATTTAAAAACTTTACCTTTCTTCTGAGGCCTATTCAAGCCTGAAGTACTCCGTTTCACTGGGATCAGGCTTGCCGTGGAATGAGATTTGTTTTGTGGGCTATGTTGGAGGCCTCACCCTTTGCCAGTAGTGACACCGCCTGCATTTCATAACAGGTAATCCACTTTAAGCTAAGCATGTTCGGGCCTGGCCAGTACTTGGATGGGAGACCATCTAAAATAAGTGTGGGATACTACTGGAAGAGGTGCTGGTGACCATCAGGGGGTATTTAGTCTGTGGTCTGTTTGTGGATCCCAATGCCCCATTGCAGTGACGGGGACACTGTGCTGTAATAATGGATGATGTTCTTCAGATGAGACATAAAACCAAGGTCCTGACTCTTCATGGTCGTAAAAGATCCATTGGCACCTTCCAAAAAGAGTAGTGCGCTTTCCAATGTCCTGGCTAAATTGCCCCCCCATTACCTGGTCATCATTACCCCTTAATCGTATTGGCTGCTACCTCTTTCAACCCTTTGCCATCTAATAGCTTATGTGTGGTGAGAAGCAAAAATGGGTGCCGTCGCATCATCCAGGTGGATGCTACACATTGATGGTGTTTCAGGTGTCTTCTGTGCTGTCTATAAAAAGGGCTTTTAGTAGGTTAGAAAAGTTCTGTATTAATATAATATATATGCAGAGCCCGAGTATCTATATATATAATTCACTAAGGGCACGCACGACAGTGAGCGCAAGTAAGACAGAGCCACGCCCGCCAACTCACAGAGCCCCGCCCGCCAACTCTAAGACCATGGGATACGCATGACAGAGCCCCGCCCACCAACTCTAACTCTCCTCCCGCGTCCATCCTCAAAACCGGTCCCGCCCACACGCAGCCGACACAGCATTTCTCACCAAGCATCTGTAGTACGCTTACAAAATAAAGCAAACTCTACATGCAGCGAAAATTTATTTCTCCAGCTTGATTCCATGCTCAGAACCATCAAAACCCTTCGCTAAATCATACAAACACGTGCATGAAATCGCTCAGTCAAATCCAACAGCATCTGTACAAATGCTTTTCGAGCAAAACCCTAGGCAGAATTTACGACACTACAATGCCCCGACATGTCACACTAATGTTGCAGTGATTTTCGTCGGAGAAGATGGCGAACCACCTGCCGAAAGGGACATTTGCATCTGTCCCATAGGCAACTCCTGTAGACAGATTTCCACGCTCAATATGAATTGCAATCCTATGGTTTACCCCTTTTATTCCCTTACATAAGGTGACCAGAATTTTTTGGGCCGATCTGGGGACATGGGGAGGGGGGGGATCTAAAGGAGCATAGAATCTACATACAGATCACGAGCAGGGACGCTAAACACTACAGAGTACAAAGCGAAAGCTTATCACGTGATTTCTCGCCAAAGTTGCAGGATGTGGTAAAGTGTGACCTCCGTCAAAACACCGCGCGCCGAGTTCAAATTATCGTGGTGATGAGATACATTCAAAAAAGTGAACCAGCTGAAACCGGGGCCGAAATCTTCAACCGGGGACAAAACGGGGACATGTTTCTGAGTGGGGACAGTTGTCTGAAAAAGGGGACTGTCCCCGGAAAACGGGGACAGATGGTCACCTTACCTTACGGAGACATTGGCTGGCACAAAAATTTACAACATGTTCCAGATAAAAGAACCGCCAAGCGAAGAAGGCTTACTCAATGCCAATTTTACGCGTTCAGATTAGCAATGAGCAATATATTTAGTATTTTGCACTCCAGCGGCGAACTATTCCAACAGTACGTCGTAGATGCATATGTTAAAACAGAGGGCGCGCGTCTCAACTATCTCAGATTAGATCAAAAAGATTTGCGTGTGGAACAATACAAAGGACTGTCAGACGCACTGCATGCAAACGCTGAAAATAACAACGTACGTGTAGGCAAAATAATCATATTACCGTCCACATTACCAGGAAGTCCAAGATACATGCAACAAAACTAGCAGGATGCCATGGCCATAGTACGTAAATTCGGACAGCCTCATTTATTTATCACTTTCACAGGTAATCCTGCTTGGCCGGAAATTCTACATGCACTGTTGGATACCCAAAGACCGGAACGCAGACCTGATATCCCACATGCTGTTTAATCTTCACAATAATTCTAACAACCAGTCTTCAGCCACGGTCAATTGTACGTGGCTCTTTCTAGGGTTAGATCTTTCGACTCATTATCTGTCGTCACCACCGAAACACCTATTCACACCTGCGTCTTTCAAGAAGTATTTATTTCTTCTTGATTTCTGAATTTCTTTCTCACCGTTTTTCGTCCCTATTCTTACACCACAGTATGCTACGGCGGGCTTCGGCTAGTTTACAATAATACTTTCATAACTACCAGTAAAACTATAGCATAAACAAATAGATAACAAAGTTTTTATTAATAAATGAAATATTTAAATATTTCAAATCCTTAGAATACCAAAACCTGAAATAAAAATAATTTGGTCAAAAAAAAAAAATTAAAATATAAAAAAAATGAACAGAGATTCACATATCCTAACATTTATTACTATGGGGTATTTCTCACACTGCCCAAGATGTTTATATAGTAATATAACAAATGTCTTCTAAAAAAATGAATAGAAAGTGTCTAGTATTAGAAAAAATGACAGAAGTGGACGTTCATTTAGATTAGCAGCTTATCTCTTTTAAGGGATTAAAGATTTGTTTCTGGATAGGCTCCAGCCCCCTGCGACACTGAATTGGATTAAACAGGTTACAGAATGTTCTGCTAAGATTCTTTGCAGAGATTATCAGATCGATGCTGTCCTGTTGGGGTGCACACTCTACAATGATCCCTGTGTCTTTCCCAGGCATGAATCCTCACATTAACTGATTTTTCTTTCTTTTTTTTTTTCTTATTAATAATTCAACCCTGACCGTTGTGTTGTCAGCAAATTTAATGATGGTGTTAGAGCTGTGCGCATCAGTACAGACGTGAGGGAGGAGAGTGAACAGAAGCGGGCTGAGTTCATAGGCCTGGTGGGCACCAGTGCTCAGCATGATGGTGTTTCCAACTTGGACTGTCTGGGGTCTCTTTGTCACAAAGTCCAGGATCCATTTACATAAGAAAGTGTTGTAGCCTAGCAGACCCCATCCACCCCACTTCACTTGACCCACTCCAGTTTGCTTAGTGTCCAAACCGCTCCACTGATAACGCTATCTCCTATACCTTGCCCACTCTACTGTCTCATCTGAACACCAGTGACACATACTGTATGTCAGAATCCAGTTTGTTGATTTCAGCTTGGTGTTCATCACAATCATCCCCAGATGTTGATGAAGAAACTCTCTCTGCTGGGCCCTGACTCCACTGTGTAATTGGATTCTGGACTTTTTTGATAGAAAGGCCACAGTCAGCGTGCATTACAGCAGAACATCAAACACCATCAGGCTGAGAACAGATGCCCCCCAAGGCTGCACGCTGAGCCCACTATTGTTCACACTGCTCACCCATGACCTGCACCGCTTAGTCCAAGTCCAATGTCATTGTTAAGGTTGTGGATGATACAACCATAGTGGGCCTCATCAGAATTAATGATGACATATCCTACAGAGAGGAGGCTGAACATCTGGTGAGGTGGTGCAGTGAAAAAAATCTGTCTTGAAATGTTGATAAGACAAAAGAAATGCTTGTTGATTTACGGAGAACATCGGATGACTGCCACTGCTCATCAATGGCTCTGCTGTGGAGAGAGTCAGTAGGAACAATTTTCTTGGTTTGCATACCTCTGATGACCTCTTCTGGACAATCAACAATGCCTTTATTTTCTTTGGAGACAGAAGCAAGTTAGCATTCCGCAATCCATTCTTAAAACCTTTTACAGAAAAACTGTGGAGAGTGCCCTGACAAACTGCATCACTGTGTGGTTTGGGAACAGCAAAGCCCACAAGCACAAGATCCTGCAGCGTGTCGTGAGGACAGCTGAGAAATTCAAAGGGGTTTCCCTCTCCTCTATCGTGGACATCCTTCAGACACGATGTCAGAATAGAGACGCCACCACTGTTAAAGTCATCTCTCAGCTGTCACACACACTGTTTGACCTCCTGCCAAATGGCAGAAGATTTCACAGAATAAGGACCGGCACAGCCAAGCTCCATAACGGTTTATTTCCCCAGAGTGTCAGACTTCTGAACTTTTACATATCACCCAACACCATACCCGAATAGCATGTACATTCTGCATTTTACAATAGACATTGAGCTTTGTTTGAACTTTATAGTCTTGAGTTTTTTTGTTTCGTTTACTTTGTATTGTAACACTGGTTTTGTTAATGTAATAGTGTATATTAAAACGTATGTTGATTTGGTTATGCACCTGGGACCATAAGGAACGAAATTTTGCTCAACCATATTCTATGTATGTGGTTGAATGACAGTAAAGTTGAGTTGAGTTGAGTTGAGTTGAGACTCCACTGCCTTCTGAGCTTCTGAGGGATGATGGTTTTGAATGCTGAACTAAAGTCTATGAATAGAATCAAATAATTAGTTAACCTATCCAAAATAACATTCTGAAGTCTCACTTAATCCAGCTGTAGGGGCTGGAACACATCTAAGCATGGGCTGTAAGGCCATGAACCAGCCTTAGATGAGACCCCTTTCACATGCACATCTAAATATGTTCACACTGGGCCAATTTAAAGTCTCCTAATAACCAGACCTTTATGGGAAGGTGGGAGGAAAACCAGAGCGTCCTTTAGAAAAACTCACATGGTGAGATTGTGCAAACCCCATAGAGACAACACCCAGGCATGGAGCAATACATCTGTGAGGCAATAATTAGGTAATTAAAGTGTAGCTGTTTCTTTATGAAGACACTATTAATTGAGTTGTCTCTTACTGCTATCTTTCTGAATAGAAGACCAGAAGTTTTATGCTGGATACCATTTATCAGATTAAAAAAAGGAGAAGTTAGCTTTCAAAATCACATCACAATGTATTACAAAATGTTCATCTCCTGTCCCACTGCTCTTAGTTTGCTTTGCTGTCCATTTCACCAGCTCCTGTAGTGTGCATGCTGCTGGTCAGAGACAGCATTGGAAGAGGCAGATTCTTCTCATGCTTTTCCCCACTGACACCACTTTGGCAGGGCTTCTTTCCACTGTTTGTGTATCCCACTGCAGGAGAGGCATGGCTTGGTTTCAGCCGTGCAGCACAAGCTCGAAACAACAGCAGGCACTCTTTGCGGAAGGCAGTACAAGCCAGGCAGAACAAGCAGAAGTTAATGGCAGAGTTGAGCCACTGCAGCATGATGCAAAGGTTGATGATTACAGCGGCAGTCTCCTCAAAGGAACAAGCGATGAAGCGTGGCAAGCCTAAGGCTACTGTGGTGAGGGAGATGGTGAGGAGAAGGCGTGCTGATCTCCTGACACGATTTCGGGTTCGGTTCATGGCTGCTGAGCCTCCTCCTCCAGGAGGCTGGACTTTAGTGTGCATCCTCAGATTGTACACAATGAGAACGTTGAAGACAATGATGAGGAAGTAAGGCGCACCTCCTGTGATAATGAAATGAACCCATAACAGTGGTGTACTATATACAGAGCACTCGTCCGTGCTAGTGGACGACTGGATTTTGGAACTGGAGTCATTAGAAGTGAAATGATGGATCAAACAGGAAGAGGTAGACACAGCATAGGAGAAAAGGACAAGTCCAACAACCATGCCTATGGCCACCTGAGGATGAGAAAGACTTCGCTTAAATGTCTTCTTAAAAAGAAACACATAGCGCTCCACAGTAAATGCTACAATAATCCAAAGTGAACTCAGGACAGCTCCATATTCAATCACAATGGACAAGCAAATAACAGGTTCAGTGTCCCAAAAGGATCCTGTGTCCAAGAAGAGCTGGCTGAGGTTATAACATCCGGCCCACACTAAGCAGAAGGTGTCCGAGCAAGCCAGTGCCACCAGATAGATGGTGGTGGTCTTACTAAGTTGGCAGGGCCGTGTAAGAATGACAAAAGCAGCAAAGATGTTGGCTGCAAAAGAAAAACAAAATGGAGATGTCAGACAAAAATCGTTCACATCCCTTCATAGTATTCTTTGGGTGGGTGAGACTTGTTATGTTGAAGCTTTGGGATCTCGATTGGCACAAGGAGTTATGAATCTGTGTTTTGTAGGCTTTAATGCTGATTTTGTCACTGGAGTATGTCAGATTACATGACTTGAAATCACAGGGTAGGTCACATAAAAGCCCTGTCACATTACATGACTTTTGCAGTCATACCTGTCATTTACATTATCTTATCGAGTCGAGGACAGTCCTGATGTGCTCCACTGAAGGTCAGCCATATTGTTTGACATACCCACCGACTCAGTCCAACTAGTCTGGGACGCGCACTGACAAAATCCGACGGGTCTAATTTTGTGTTAAGTCGTAGGGCTGGGCTTGTGTGCATGACAGCTGGCAACCAGTAAGTGCCCACCTGAAACTACAATGCATATAATGCAATGACAAGGAATAAGGAAGGCAGGGGTTATCAGAAGATACGAGGGTCAGGCATGGGAACCTATAGAGATCTCAGGGGTCATGGGAGCCAAAGCCTGTGCTGGTGGCATTGAGTGCAAGGAAGGAACCGGTCAAGGATGGGGTGGCAGTCCATCACAGAGTACACATACGTACACATCCACCCTCACACACACCAAGCCACATGTGTTTGAAATGTCAATGGAAAATGCACAAAGATACTGGGAGAACATGGAGACTTCATACTGACAAGAACCAGAAATGGAACTTTAACCCAGGACATTGGAACTGTGAGGCATCATGGCTGACTACTGTGTAATCTTGAAAAAATAAAAAATGATGAAGTGGAATACGTAATGGTCATTGTCTGAGTGAAGTGTGCAGGCCTTCACAATGTTTACATGGGTATTTCTCTGGGTACTCCAGTTCTCCTCTCATATCCACATATAGGTACAAGCTGGGGGTACTGGTAACTGTGGGTGTGCACATCAATAGGACCTGCACTGGACTGGGCCCCTGTCCAGCCTTGGCTCCTGCCATGTGTCTGAAGCTGTTCGGATAGGCTCTGTCTCCCCATGACCCGGGTTTTGTTTATCTTATATTGTATTTAATTTTAAATAGTAAGCTCCTGAACGAGGCAAAATTTATAAACTTACTATATAAACAGAGCAATTTGCAGGCTTTCATTATAGCAAATAAAATATAACACCTTAAAATACTTCAAGAAAAAATGACATTCCATGATTTATTTCTGGAAATGATCTTGAGCACTCACCGGAGTCCAAGCACTGTGAAACCACTAAAATTCCCAAGTAAGACATTAATTAAGGCATGAAAAATAATGAAAAATAAGAAATCTGGTAAAATCCTGGCAAATCAGCTTCTTCATAGATAGACAGATAGATAGATAGATAGATAGATAGATAGATAGATAGATAGATAGATAGAGTAGCTAGTATGGGGTCCCACTGAGCACCAAACCCCAGACACAACTACAACTACACAAGGACAGTCCTGAGTTCAACCAAAGGTTATTTTTATTTTCACTCAGTAACTCTCACAGGCTTCTTTTCCTCTGCAGTGCACAATTCAATCCAATCATTTTATTTTCCCCTCCACTCTTCCCACACGAGCGCTGTGCAGCTCCCCTCCTGGCTCCAACTCCCAAATGGAGGGCTTTCTTTTAATGTCCAACTCGGAGTACTTCTGTTACTCAATCAATCGTCACTGGGAAGCACTTCTGGGGTGGTCAGGACCACACCAGTCCTTGTGCTGTCAATATCTGACAGCCCCCCAGGCGAGACCCTGCAGAACTCGACAGGGGTATCCATAACACAGGCTTGCCAGATGGGATGCTGCCATTCAGTGTACAGGGGGATGCTGTGCTCCTAGAAGGCAGTTACCCACCATTATAATGGTTTCCTGGCCAGACAAGGGCACAGCGGTCCATCCTGTCTGGGGCGTCGGTTCGTCCCTCATGATAGATAAATAGATACAGTATATACAATAGTTAGACAGATATGAAAGTCACTACATAAAACAGATAAACAGAAATGAAAGGAACAATATACCATAGATAGATAGATAGATAGATAGATAGATAGATAGATAGATAGATAGATAGATA
>JANRMT010062850.1:5846957-5859268 GCA_026402145.1 Polypterus bichir lapradei | reverse complement strand
TAGATAGATAGATAGATAGATAGATAGATAGATAGATAGATAGATAGATAGATAGATAGATTATTAATCCCAAGGGGAAATTCACATACTCCAGCAGCAGCATACTGATACAAATGTATTTCTTTGTGATTTTTCATAATTTATTCTTTGTTATATGCACATGTCATGCTCATCTTTTACAGGGAAGGATTTAAAGGGTACACTCGGGAAGGATTTGAACGTCTCACAGTCACTTATCCATTTTGCTTTTGTCTCCTCAGCTAGGAACAGCCTATGCTCGAAGAAGGGCCCCTTGACTCTGCCCCTTCTAGTCATGCAACATAAAAATCCTAATGGCACAGGAAAGGTGTGACCAGTGTCTCATGAAGTCACATCTCCTCAGAGATAGCCTGCCTGCTTGTGCATTTTTCTTTTGCTCCATCTTGACTGCATGGCTATTAAGCAGGGTGTCCACAAATAAAAACACCAAACCCTTACTGTAGCTGGTATTTGTTTATCATACACCTTATTTCATGTGTTTCCTTCTTGGTAAATTATAATTTACTTACGATTTTAAATGAAGTTTTGACTATTTGGCACAGAATTCTTTAAAGGTTCTGTAAATAGCACAGTTGCCTGACAAAAAATTTTACTGATTCAAACAATGTAGATGAGAACAGGCCATTCAGCCCAACAAAACTCTCCAATCCTGTCTGTTTAATTCTTCACGAATAACATCAAGTCGAGTTTTGAAAGTCCCTAAAGTCCTACTGTCTACCACACTGCTTGGTAGCTTATTCTATGAGTCTATGCTTCTCTATGTGAAAAAAAACAAAACTTCCTAATATTATTGAAGTTTCCAAATGTGTCCCCTTTCACATCTACTCTTAACAAGCTTTCAGTTGTGCCCCTGTGTTCTTGATAAACTCAGTTTAAACTAACAGTCTCAATCCACTGTACTAATTCACTTTATAATTTGAAACACTTCAGTCAGGTCACCTCTTAAACTCCTTTTACTTAAATGGAAAAGGTTCAGCTCTTTTAATGTTTCCTCATAATTCATCCCGTGCAATCAGCAAAGTTGCTCTTCTCTGGACCATTTCTAGTGCTGCTATTTCCTTTTTGTAGCCTGAAGACCAAAACCATCCCCAGTACTCCAGAAGAGGCTGCACTGGTGTGATATAAAGCTTGAGCAGAACCTCCTTGGACTTGTACTCCACACGTCAGGGTGCTATATAACCTGACATTGCGTTAACCTTCTTAATGGCTTCTGGACTTTAAACCATAATGTCATGGGTTTAAATCCCACCACTGACACAGTGTAATCCTGAGCAAGTCATTTCACCTGCCTGTGTTCCAACTGGAAAAACAAAAAGAAATTAAACCAATGGTATCTTAAATGCTGCAAGTCACTTTGGATAAAAGCATCAGCTAAACAAATGTGATATAAATGGTTAGACTAGCACTAACTCTTCAATGATGATGATGGATCATTTATATAGGAGACAGATATTACACAAAATCCATAGAAAGAATAGAAGAAAAAGGCTAAGACAAGACAATATAAGATGACAATATATGACGTATTTATGGGCTTAATATTGACAAATACACAGAGTACAGTGAAATTCTTACTTGCATTGACTAAGCAATACACAACACTAATTAGGGACTAACAATCTTAACTTGATAGTATTATTGGGTATTAAATTACTTGCTTTACAGAAAGAAATATTTTATTTGTATATACAGTGTGATGACTGGTCTTGGTGGCACAGTGGCGCAGTGGTAGTGCTGCTGCCTCGCAGTTAGGAGACCCGGGTTCACTTCCCTGGGTCCTCCCTGTGTGGAGTTTGCATGTTCTCCCTGTGTCTGCGTGGGTTTCCTCCCACAGTCCAAAGACATGCAGGTTAGGTGGATTGGTGATTCTAAATTGTCCCGTGTGTGTCCTGTGGTGGGTTGGCACCCTGCCTGGGATTGGTTCCTGCCTTGCACCCTGTGTTGGCTGGGATGGGCTCCAGCAGACCCCCGTGACCCTGTGTTCGGATTCAGCGGGTTGGAAAATGGATGGATGGATGACTGGTCTTCAATCAATATTTTAACAGACCAAAAACCATAAGCCTTCATATATGGCATTGCTCCTCATTAATTATGATAGAAACACATGGCTTTGCCAGAGTAGATTTAAAAAATGTATTATTAGTATTAGTCCTACAGGTTATATCTTTATATATGTCCATCTGAACTCATCAGGCCAACAAACAACACTAACAAACACGGCAGCACTCTAACTAAAGGTTCACCTCAAACAGCGATTGGTGACATTCAGTGATCTTAGGATGTGTCCCTTTGATTCAGATGTTGCACAGTATTACCCACAATCTTATTGAATATAGTGACAAAATTCTAAATGATTATTTTACTTGTTATTGAATTATGGCTTAAGTAAACACACATTTAATTATATATACACCTGCTCTTTATATCCAGTATATTACAGAAAATCAAAAATATTATACCTTGCACATACAAAAAGCAAATGCGATTGGTATATAAAATTTAATTTCCTGTGCCATAGAACCCTAAAGGTGGTTGCACCGAGTACATCATTAAGCAAGATTATAGGAGTCTACATTTTCTAATCGCACTAATGAATATACATCCATTCCTTCATTTTCTTAACTCACTTGGTCCAACACAGGATCGTAGTGTGTCCAGAGATTACCTTACAATGTGGCAGTGAACCTTGGATGGGGATACAAGGCCATCACATTGTTAGTAAACAGTGTGCTCTCTCTGGTTTTTCAAGTTGAAGACAAATTTGAAAGACAAAGAAAGGCCTAGGTGAAAAAGAGGAGAAATGGAAGGAACAGGCATGGCTGACTAAGAATGATCACACCATCCAAAAACAGTTCAGTTCTGTACAGGTTAAGAGTCATGTGTGTAGTACTATGAAATTACTACTACTATGTCACACTATAGTAACAATAATAAAATAGAAACAACAGGCTAAAAGGACAGTTAATGCAACACCATATATTAAATGTAACACACAACACACTTGGTGTACACAGAACAAAAAAACATAAAAAAATAAGCATTTGGCACTATCAGTGGCTATGTGAAAACTATCTGTGAATGCAGCGGTCACTGCCAATGGTCCTGTATGATTTGTTGGAATGGAGGAGGGAGACAAGTGATTGTGCAGCATGGCTGAGGTCTTTGACAATAACATTTTTCAGGGATTGTGCAATATATATGTTCTGAACAGAAGAGAGCTCTGTAGCAGTAACATTCCAAGCAGACATCACTACCCCCCATAGTGCTTTGCAATCCTAGTCCTATCCTCAGTGGTAAACCTTTGTATTTCACAGAATTAAACGTGTTAAGCTGACATTTGGTGAAGCAACAAGACTTTGAAAAAAAATGCTAATTATCAATACCAGCTTGCCTTTACTTTTTACTTACCATTGTGTATGCCATGTAAACCTCAGGTACACACAGATACATACTGATTATACAGTAAATCTTTCATAAAGTATGTATGTGTATAAAGTGCTTGATGGCTAAAACGTGCTTCAAAGAAGTAACCAACATTGAAATAAAACATGTTTTGAATCTAGCACTGTAGGACTCCCCAACCGGGGTTTAAAATGGCATCATAATACATGTTAGAAGCTAACATAAAGAGAAGCTTTCAGTGTTTTAAATTTCTCAGGTTGTAAAAATATTACTACAAATGAGATAATTCATTTGAATCAAAATGGATCAAGCTTAAATAATGAATCATGGTCATAGTTTTCATAATGTTGTCATTCTTCTTGAAATATGTAAAACTGAAACTAATTAAAAAGAATTATAATAATAGCAAATAAAATGTTTGCGTAACTCACACAACAGTAATTAATTTACTTTTAAGTTTACTTCATCCTTATTGCTTGCTGTTTTTACAACTAAACTTTCAAAAGTTTATCCAACCTTAGGTAGGTCCTGGCTTTCTCTGCATTTAACCAATCACAAACTTCCCACTGGCGACGTTCTCACTACGTAGCCATAACAATCTGAAATATTAAAAAATATAACATATTTTATGGTTGTCTCTTCATATTGTTGCCAGGTGCTGCTAGAACACCGTGAATCGACAAAGCAGAGTGCAAACTCACAAGTGGAGGCTAGGTGGCAGCGCCGCCGCACAGATATGACAACTGGTCACCAGTATTGGGACGGAATAGAGAGTATGAGGTCGCAATGAATGCCGGTCTATGAAGTTCGAGTACGCGCAGTGGAGGAGTTAGGGTTTCATGTGAAAACTACAACTCCCAGCGTTTAGAGGAATACAACTTATAAAAAAAACTACGGGGTCCCGGATGCTGTTGACAGGCAAGCACGTCTAGCGCGCATGGTAAGGCACTCGCATAGGCAAAGCAGCAGCGGTGGGCAGATCCGTAGATCAGGGCAGTACAGCAGAACGGTCCCCTGCATATCGCAGCTCTCCCACCGTTTCGTTCTTTCTGCTTCAATTCGCCAGGGATCTACAGGACAATAAACAATACAACATCGGTCATCTTGCAGCTCGAAGAACGTTGCACGATTGGAAGGTGGTGTCCGTCTTTGTGTGCTTTTTGCTTTTCCCTTTTTTGCGTTTTCCTGAGGGATTGCTAGACTGGGGTTTGGCTCAATTTATACCGAGACACAGAAGCTGCGGGGGAGAAAAAAATAAAGGAGCGGAGCCAGGAAAAGAGAAAAGAATAAACATGTCCAGCCCGGCTGAAATGTGAAAATGCTGTCTGTTAAGGTTGTCAGTACCGCCGAGGGCTCGATGAATCATCCTGGAAAAGCAAAAGAGGAAATTCAGCAAAATATCATCCGAGCAACAGCCGAAGGCGAGGACGGTGTCAGCCGCGGTGTGAATCCATCTCAACCCGGTAAGCGGTGAGCTTTTTCTTCACCTTTGTATCGCATCCTATTGAATATTATGCATTGCTTTCAATTGGAGCCAGCTGTGCTGGCGTGGGTTTAATGGACAGTAGTATTTCGCAGGAATTTTTTAACCTCATCCCTGCCATAAAAGGATTAGATGCCAGAGACGTGGTTCAGATTGTCCGTATCGAGCGAATATTGCGCGATCGCATTTCCATTTTACTACCTAGTTAACCCGCACATTCACGGGCAGACACATTATTCAAACTTGTGCCTTCAACAGCTGTGCATAGCTGATAGTAGCAATGTTTCTTTAATCGCCGCGAAGTGTTTGTGTTGCATTCCCCGCTGAAATGAAAACTAGAACGGGGATTTTACGCTGGCAAGGACTGTATTTTAGGCGCTAATGCATTCGGACTTTTTCTTTCCCATTTGAAATTTACGATTAGACCATTTGATTAATTTAAGTTTTTTGACATGTGGCGGAAGTCGGAATAGTGCTGGCTGTTATTAAAAGATCGTCGTGCGACTGCTTTGAAGCACAACGCGGTTCTGATTCATTCGCTTATCTTTTACCTGCGGTTTACCGGTACTCGTATAGCGTTAGTAGTGCCCACTGACTATCATACACCCCTAAGCACTCCCCCGCTCCCCCCCCCCCAATAAAAAACGAGAAGCGACCGCAAGTTATGTTAAGAAAAGCTCTTTTAGAACGTGTTATCACAGGGGGCAGTTAATAAACAAAGGACGATCATAGAGCCAGGGGACTTTTCCCCCTGGCCAGTGCACACTGAATGACAGCTGTCGCGTTGGCACTGACCGCTAGTAGGCGTACTAATTATAGCGCGACATTTAAAGCGTGATTGCCAGCGGGGACAGTGAAGCTGGGCATCTTCCGTTCCTACTGGGCGCACAGGTTAAAACGGCCATTGGCACGACTTGTGAAGGTGTCTCGGAGTTAATCATCACTGTTTTTTTTCTGGTAAACACCCATAAGGCATAAATGGGTATACATTCTTTAATGTCATTGTTTCACAATATAGGCGCAGAATACCGATTGCAGAATTAGAGTCGCGGAAAGCCAGAACCAATCCCAGCAGTATGTGGTGCAAAGCAGGAAGGAACTGTGGACGGGACGGCAGACACAAACCATTAAACAGTGAACACGGATATCTAGCCAGTCACCTTTTGGGGGCCGCGGATAGCCGGGTAATGTCTGACCGCACTCAGCGCAAGGCGAGGACAAGTCCTGGACGGGACGCCGGTCCTTCTTGGGGTGCATTCGCGCTCACAGACCAAGGAAGACTCCTTTAGTCAAATGGCGATTATGAATATTTAGGAAAATTTTCTTGTTTAATGCGGGGTAAAAAAAACCCACTATAAATAATAGAACATGAACTATGCTTATTTCAACAAATATTTCGAGAGATCTGTAAAACTCAAGTGAACTGGCAAGCTTGATCAAGGTGGCTAGATAATGGATAAATATTAATTACATGTTATTGCACTGTGTTATTGGTGTAATGGCATTTTACAGTATGTGTTTAGTGGAATATTTAAGGTACTGATCTGTCAAGTTTGTTCAGCATCGTCTTCACTAATTACATTTTTGTTTTGCGTTATAAGGTATTATTTATATCTGTCTTTGTAATGACTGATTGAATGTAATTTCTTGCTTATTATGTAGCAGTATGAGCTGCATCAGTTATGAATGGTGAATGACCAATAAAATGTGCCGTATGTAAAGGATCAGTAAGAAATAGAAAACAAACATGAAAGAACAGTTCATCAGTGCTGCTCCTGCTGGTGGTAGTAGTAATATAACTAACATTACTAACATTATTATTATTATTTTATAATGAGTTTCTGTCATTTAAGTTTCTAATAATCTAATATAATTTAACACTGTCATACCCACATAAGTGTGCAGGGCTTGTCCAAGCAGAATTGGGCATATGGCAGGAACCCACTTCAATGCAAGTGGCACATGCACCTTGGCCAGTTTAGAATGGGGAATTAACGCAACACTCGTGTGTTTGGTATTTGAGAGAAAAAAAAATGGAGAAAACCTGACACGGACACGAGAAAAACATGCAAACTCTATGCAGACAATGACAAGGCCTGGAACTGAGCCCAGAATTCAGGATGATGACTTGTGTACCACCATGCTGTTCTGGTAATAGTGTTATTTTAATAAATATGAACAACAGTTATATTGATGCTTTTATTTTTGTATTGTATAACAGTTGTAATAATGTGTTTGTTTTCCTTGGCAATGTTTTCCCCTAAGTGCTATCATCTTAATGAATGGTCACGGAACTTTTAGCTATTACTACTGGAATTTAAAAAAATAATATTTTTCTTGATGTGGTTGATATTAATGTGTAAAAATTATTCTCTGTGCATAATATGATTTGAATCAGTTAAATGGAGAAATCAATTTATAAAAATATGCAAATAATAATTATTAACTGTAATAGTAATAATAGTAATAATAATAATTGATTACATTTATATAGTGCTTTTCTAACTTACTGAAAGCACTTTACATAGACAGCGGGGAGCCATGTCAACGACCACCAATGTATAGCACCACCTTTGGATGATGCAACGGCAGCCATTCTTGCACCAGTACGCTCACCACACATTAGCTATTAGGTGGTGAAGAGGTGAGAGATAGTTAGACAATATGGGACAGAATGACCAGGCCATGGTGGGCAATTTAAGCAGGACATTGGGAGACACTCTACTCTTTAAAAAGATACCCATTGATCTGTTATGACCACAGAGAGTCAGGACCTTGTTTTTGTGTCTAATTGGAAGGACAGCGCTGATTTTTAGAGCACAGTGTCCCTGTCATTGCAGTGGGACATCGGGATCACAAACCGAACTCTTCCAGCAACAACCCAAGCTTTTCCTAGATGGTCTCCCATCCGAGTACTGGCGGAGCCTAAACATACTTAGCTTCAGATGGACGACCTGTTCTGAAGTGCAGGTGGAATGGCTGCTGGCCATAATGGCATCAATTATATAAATGAAAGGATCCTCAATAAGTTAAGATGAATTAAATTAAACAGTCACAGAAATAAGTATCTATCATGATTGATGAAGACCTTTGTAAATAATAACAATATTGATAAAAAAAAGAGTCCAATTCAATCTTATCTTCTTATTTCACTCAAGTTGGCAATATTTAAATAGGACTTAGGCTGCATTTCATGTCTGAGAAATTTCTTAAGCTACGGAGCTGACTTAGTTTAGAGGATAATGCAGAGGAAATCTTGTCATGTCGCGTCTTAGTCTTTTATTAATTGAGCAAGGAACCCCACTGGATTTACACCGGTAAGCAAGATCCAAGAGTTTTTATTACGTTTTTTTTTTTCCTTTTTCATTTCTTTTTCTTCATTTCTGATGACAGGTTTTTCCTGGGCTTTTGTTTCCCTAGTAGTGGAGAGCTCTTTTAATTTGTGCCATCTCTTTGCTTATGCGCATGTGGCTACTTTAATATCAAAGTACTGTACCGTTCTGCTACATTAATTATTGATATTACATCCTACCCTTTCCACCACGTCACTTATCGTTTGTAGAAATATTTTCTTGTGTTTTTTTTTTTTTTTTCTCTCCAAACTGTATGCTTTCTTTGCCTAGTTAGGAGTTTTGTAGGATTCTGATGAGCTCTGCTTGTTAAATCCTAAAAGGTACAACGATCAGTTACTTGGTGATGAGAATCTGGCTTTATGTAGCGAGTATGGCACCTTAAGCAGACAGCGATCATGATGGCTAGACACTAAACTGTGACTTCTGACTCCGTGTTTCACTGGTATTTGGGACTTGCTTCCCATTGTGTATCAGACATTTTATGTTGCTTTTTTTCCTGCAGTGTTGTTTTCATAAATGCACTGATTTATTCACTTGTCATGAAACGGTGGCTACTCATTTATTCTGCCAGTCTGATTAACTTACCGACTAATAGTTTATACAGTCTGAAAGAAGCCATGAGCTTATGTTTCATTAATTGCCATCAGTTGTTAAACAAATACAAGTTGCTGCAGAAAAGAAGCTGCATCTCAAAGATGAAGGAAAACCTGATGTGAGAGGTAATTTCATAGTAAGCTTTGAAATTGTTAAGGGTTATTAAAGAAGACTGAATGCCAACCAGGGGTCAGACAGGGCTCGTTTAGACTGGAGAACAGGAGCCTTGGTGACTTCTAAGAACACCGAGAAGTTTCTCAGTGGGAGGCTGTTGCCGCCAAAACTCTTTTAAGAGCTTTTGAAAAATTCTGGACTGTGTTCTGGTCATTGTTTTGCCACAAACACAAGAGCCCTAATTAGGCTTTGGCTGCAGGCTTTGAAGTAACAACCAGGCTTTTTTCTCTCTTCAGCTTTCAAATATTCTGAGATGTGTGTCACGGTCTGAGGACGCTGGTGAAATGGAGCATTTCACAGGTATCACTGGCATTCCGCTTGCCAAATTCTTGTCGCAGTGAGAGAGGAATGATGTTACCCGCCTGACCTCCCTCAACCCCCCACCTCGGCCCGTTCCCCTTGAAAGGTACAAGGACTTATCATAGCCTCGTCAGCGGTGACACAGGCAGAGTTTTAAAATAGACAGACATCTCCAGTCATTTTTAGAAGGCAGATTTAAAAAAAAAAAAAGAACAAAAGATCTAATAAAATTGTTTGATAGGAATATACTGTATAGGCAGAATACTATCAAAGGCACTATAAAAGACAGATGACTGTCGAATTCCTATTGTTGTGTCCTACCAGTTTTATAAATCGGTAGATTGGTACTGAATTGCTGAGGATGTCCCTCACCAGTCTGACAGGCACATAGAGAGGGAAGTACTAAATATTGGTGGTCGTCACTGACACCTTTTAGATAAGTAGATCGATGCTGAACTTCTGAGGTTGCCCCTTCAAGTTTTGTAGATTCATATAAAATTTTTATGATGGTCTCTTACAAGTTTTATGGGTAGATATAAAGATAGTTTATTGAAGGCAAGGGAATTTGCAGTGTTACATTAGCTGACATACACAAATTACAGAAAATGTATTCCACATGACACAGTCCATAAGAAATTTGACAAAAGAGAGGAGACCATTCAGCCCATCAAGCCTGTTTGTTTAACAAATTGCTAAGGTGTTCCGATATCTCTTCCAGAAAATAAATAAATAATATGATTAAAATTAACAGAACACATTGGCCGAGAAAACACTGCCTAGCCAGGTGTTATGTTGTAGCATATAAAAGACCTCCAGTATTGTTTCCAGGAGCACCTTGGTAGAATTAGTCTTGTGCTGGAGGTGCTCTGTAGGTTGAACAGTTTGTTCTGCAGAGGGTGTGAGATACTGTTCACCATTGCCAGTAGCTTATCCAAAATTCTTCTCTCTGCCTCCACCTCAAGAAGGTCCAGGGTAGTGCCCAGAGCAGAGCTGGCCTTTCTGTTGGAACATGATAAGTCTGTTGGCGTCACCTGTCCTCATTTTTTTGCCATAGGATACTACGGCATTAAATAAAGAACACACTTGCAACTGCAGACTGACAGAGCATTTGTGGAAATGTTCTGTGTGTAGCAAAAGATTGGAGTCACTTCAGGAAAATTAGGGATGCCCTGATCAGGTTTTTTTAAGGCCGATACTGATCACTGATTTCATGTTGCTTGATCAGGCGATTCTATTACTGATTCTGATGTTTTTTTCTTTTATCCCTTTAAAAGTTTTTTACACTAAGCTACTGCATAAACAGACAAAAAAGAAGTGTTATGTCCTATATTAAAGTGTATTTTTACAGTTAAACTGTACATCATGGGTGTTATCTGTTTATGTTTTATTAACAAAATTAAATTCTGTAGGCTTATTGTTCAGTGAAACTAAAAATGCTATAATAAAAACATTTCTTAAATTACTTACCTTAATAAAATATGTACAAAAATTTGTATCTATAATACATATGACATTAAAGAACATAAAATGCTTCTCATAATTGCAAGCTGTCATATCGTTTAATTTTTTCTGTAATGTACATAATGTGAAACAAAGCTTAATTTAAAAAAGATAGTTTTCAGCTATATAATATATAGTCAGAGATGGCTGGGGTGGTGACCATGTCAGGGCGACTGCCCTGGTACCTTTGGGGGCCACGGGTACAGAGCTTTGAAGCTCCACCCTGTAGGGGCCAGTGGTCACCGCCAGTGGGGGCGCCCCTATACCTTTGGAGCCCTGGACCTCAGCACTTCCGCCACACCTGGAAGTGCTGGGGGGAAGAGGAGCAGGGACACCCAGAGTGCTTCCGGGGATGCAGCCGGCACTTCCGCCACACTTGGGCGTGTCGGTGGAAGATTGCTGGGACACACCTGGAGCACATCCGGGGGACCATGAAAGGTCTTCTCCCTTCATACAATGGCTAGAGTCGGGAGAGAAGAGAGGACAAGGTCTGGAGGAGAGACAAGGAGGCGGCCTGAAGGAAAAGGCACTGTGTTGTGGCCAGGACTTTGGGGTGTGTTGCACTTACTTGTAAATAGTAGTATGCCAATTAAATGTGTGTTGGGTGACATAGACGTGTCCGCTTGTCTGTGTCTGGGCAGGCTAACACTATATATATATATATATATATATATATATATATATATATATATAATCTTTTTATTAGAAAAGGAAATCCTGTGGCGAGACATTCTCAGAGATAATTTCAAGTCCTGTGAGAGATAATTTCAGGTCCTGCAAGATAAGACTATTTGCCAAGAGATTTTGACAAGTCCTGCCCTCTTCTCAAACTTTTACAACCACGCCCATGGTCCAATCACTTCTCATTCATGTGAATGCTATTGTCAGACACAGTTCCTGCGCTCTCCACTGCAAGTGGGGTCAGAAATAAAAGACAAATTAGAATGTCGTAAAGAGGTTCAAAAACATTGGCACAATACACATGCAGAGCAGGTTACAGATTACGAAAGTACTAATATTCGAAAGTATCAAAAAGCTGATAGTAAAGATCACATTAGCGCTAACAAATGGAAATTATTATTTGGTGAAATAACAGAAAAGCGAAAAGAGATCGAAATATGGACATAGGTGATATGACAGAAGTATGTAGATATTGTTCAGATTTAAAGTTTAAGTCGGAGACTTGTAGATCGTCTAATTCATGTTGCCATCAGGGAAAGGTAGTGTTTCTTCCGAATGAAGAGGCGTATCTCCGAGAATTAAAAGATTTGTTGTTTGGTGAATGTGAAATCCACATACGCAAGCGGCAGAGGCATGAAGTGGCTGGCATGTAGCACAGGCCGGGGGGCTGGTGAGTGAAGTTAGCAGGGGGCAAAGCCCCCTAGTGTGTGTGTGTGTGTGTATATATAATATATATATATATATATATATATATATATATATATATAATATATACATACATACAT
>JANRMT010062850.1:5791743-5826957 GCA_026402145.1 Polypterus bichir lapradei | reverse complement strand
ACATGAATATGTCATCTTTTTCTTCGTCTTCATTTCTTCCCATTTCTACATGGCCTGACCATACCTCTTCTTACACCTCCCCAGTCAGACCTTTTCCTTCAAGTCTTCTTTTACCCTCCCACCTCCTTTTCATCCTTCGCTTTTTCTTTCCCTGTATTTCCATTTTCTTACTTTTTCACCCACATATTTATTGTCTCTCCTTATCACATGTCCATACCACTTCAACCTACAGTACTTTTCTGTGCTTTCTTAGATATCCCTCCTACATGGTCTGTGCTACCTCTGATTGTCTAATTTCTTATTCTGCCCTTCTTTTTAACCCTAAATATGCTTTTCTAACATTCTCATTTCTGTCACATCTAATTTCTCCTGTTGTCCCTTTACTGCTCATGTCACAGCTCTACACATCATTGCTGGTCCTACCACTGTCATAAAAACTTTACTTTTAACGTTCACCTTAGTTCTTCAATCACACAATACTCCTGATACCTTCTCCCAATTGTTCTATTCTTAGTTCTTCAATCACACAATACTCCTGATACCTTCTCCCAATTGTTCTAGACACTGTGTAAATGATCTGGATGGGAATTTCAACAACAAGAGCACTTGGACCCACCTCGTTTCCCGTTGTGGAGTTGGCGTTGTTTTGTGTTTGCACAGAGATATACATGTCAAATTTATTGGAGACCCTAAATTGGCCAGGAGTGCATGATTGTGCCTATCTTGGGCTGGCATCCTATTTAAGGGTTGATTTCAAGTGTTCACTCCAGTGCTGCCCCAGCTGGGCAATCTTTCTTCACCAAGCTGTAAAGGAGGAAGCATGCTGGGTAGTTGCATAAATGGTTGAGTATGAATTTGTGAACTGCATTGGTTGCAAGACTGGCTTCTACAAGCCTCAGATGCAAAAATGAGGGTTCTGAAACAAGCCTTTTGGACAGGTGGGTACAGATGAGTAACCTGCAGTGGTCTGGCCTTCCATCCAGAGTTGTCTACTATCTTGTCCCCACGGGTGTCAGGACGGCTCAATTTTAGGACTGATTTAGGTTTATGAGAGGTCATAGCTTTCATTTCTAAACATTTTACAGTGGGAAAGTTGTAGCATGATCTAGTGTCACCATGACCTTTTTCTGTGTGCTATGGGCAGAAGTATTTTGGGAGTAAGGAGTTATTCAGAGGGAATCTGTAGGAGTTTCCTCCTCTGGACCCACACACAATGTTAATCCTCAACTAGTGGTTTATTCTGCATTTATTTAGAACAGCAAAGTTTCAAATTCTAAAATGAGAGTTTGGAAGGGCAATGTGTTGTGTAAATCTAAGACCATGAACTATTACCTCAAAAAAGAAGAAAAATAAACAGACAAGTTCTCCTCAGGTTTTCAAGGCACTCCCACAGTCTAAGGATTTGCTTCACACTGGAACAGCAACTGTAAATTGGCCTAAAATGTGCCACTCTGCCTATCCATGTGGGTTACTGCCTTGAACCTGGTTCTGGAGTGGTCAAGTCCAGCAGGTGTGACATTGTACAGGAAACAATGAACCTTCAGTCTTAACCTTACAGACAAGGGAACGTGAGTCAAAGTCTCCCCAGCTGTCTGTCCATCATGCTGGATAAGGTGGGTGTCATGTCAAAGGGTCAAGATCTGCTTGTTGTTCATCACAGAGTCTGTCCTCGCCTTTGTTTCAGTGTTTGCATTATGCATTAATGTATTATCTTAGCAGAGGCCTCTGAGTAGATTAAGTTAAGGAATTACTGTAACTGTGTAGGGATATTATTGCAAAGGATTTAAATGTTCACAAACTGATATCCGGCATATCAACAGGTATACTCAATTCTGTTCTGGCTTGTCTAGCCAGTCTGACTTTGAGAAGACTCTACCTGTGTAAGGAAATCCCTTGGTTAGCTGCACTGTTCATGGAGTATGACTTTACTTTTAATTTTATTGCTTAATTCTTGTTTAGGATTTTAGCCAAACTCTCTAGATTTTCTTGTTGGTCTGTTTTTATTCCATTTAAAGCCGATGTCGCATTACATGGCTTCTAGACGGAGGGGGTTTTAAACTACCCGACTGCAGTTAATAATCACCCAAGGAATTTAGATTACACAAGTGGAAATCTCAGGTTATGTGAAATTGGATGACAGCATAACGACTTGCTAGCACAGTTACACATATCCAAAGTATAGTGAGCACTGCCCTCTTCCGATATTTAACTACGTATTTCTGACGTTGCCTGTGCCTTTGCAAAGTCTTCCAGGTACAGCGAGTTCAGCTGCAATCGCAGCCCTTATTTTTTTGTTTGTGTTTTTTCTTTTGTTTCTACTTTGTCATGGTATGTAAAACACACAACATCAGACAGATGGCCCTCTCTTTTATTTGTCTGGTCCAAAACACACATTTTCTTTATTCCTTGTAGCTGCATTATATGCATTGTACTTCTGAGAGAGCGATCATTGGTTGTTAGCTCTTAAGCACACAAGACCACCCTACGACTTCAAAGAATACCCCACCAAAAAATGATACATGTTACTTACTCTAAATAGTTTGTAGTGATGGCAGTGAAAAAAAATACAATCTCATGTTTTCATGCAGATTGTACATAAAAAAGTTTGATATGATACGAGACAATGGTGACCCATGCTGTATAGTGGAAAATGATACGAAAAGGTCAGTGAGAAAAAAAAATCTTACCTTTTGGTTGAGCACATTGGATTTTTTGTGAAGAGTGTGAACTATAATTTCACTAATAGCTTTGAAGTCTCCATACTCTAAAAAGCTCCAGCATCTGAAGTATGGTGAGATCGAACTGTAAGCTGGTTGAGTGTTGAGTGTCTCTGTGTGATTTAAAGTTACACACATTTAATGTTACTGATGTGGAATCAGATTGGGGGGAAAAATAATTTGTGGTATTTCCAAAAAATGCTTTGTTGAGTATTAATTCATTGTTTTTTATAATTTGAAACCTAGCTTTGTGAATTTGGGAATGGTCAAAAAAAGTAATAAAATGACAGTCAATGAGGAGGTACTGCATGCACAAGTCAGCCTATGTGGGCTTGACAAAGCAAAATGACAATGCAAGGAGGGGCCTGGCATGCTCAGTGGCTATTAAGGTATGATGGGTGACCTTGACTGTCCAGTGGTGACCAGTAGCTAATAATGTGTACTGGGTGAACTTGGCCACCAATGTATCTTAGGAGACTAGTGGCCTTTACTGTAGATTAGATTAAGTAGACTTTTATTATCTCAAATATAAACGTATTTCCAGCAGGAAAGTGCATATGATAACCATCGTTCTAATTAGTACACACATTCATAAGTTTTTTACAACTAAGGATAAGGAGCTTTAACAGTACACAATAATAATTCAGAAATAGTCAGAATCTCTACAACTACTAGAATTTGTAATGCTTACAGATGTGGAGTTAAGAGTTCATGAATCTACTGCTACTGACCCCTGGTCAAATCTGCAGTCTGATGGCAATAAATGAAACCAAACTGAGAATGGCTGCCATCTGACAGGATGGAGTCGGCCTTCTGGTATCTTTGGTGTAACTGTGCTGTCCAGTGGCCATTAGTTTATGTTTGTTGACCTGGACTGTCCAATGGCTGTTACCGTATGTTGGGTGACCTGGGCTTTCCAACGCCTGTTAGCCATTAATGTATTTTTTGGTGCATCTCAAATGAACAGACTACTTCATTCAGAATTTTAGCACCCAATACTTCCTGTAAATGTTTAAAAAGCAGCTCTTGGGTTTTACTGGATATTTTCAGAAAATTCATCAAAGGCTCCATCTGTGTCACCCTTATCTCTGCTTCTCACTTTGACGAGAAATTCAGCTCGGCTCTCTTTGACTCGGGTTTCTTGCCAGTGAATGTAATGCTCTCAGTTTCTACATTGTCACATGTGGTTTCCTGTGTGTGTGAGCAAAACTCTCCTAGCTAGTGGCCATGTTGAAGCTGAGTCCTGAATGCTACCTATTCTGGTTAGTTGCACTTTTTGCACTGGTGGTTTATACTGTATAATAACTCATGGAGTACATCCAGTCTGTATAGAACTATTCCTAAATGTTGTCTGTGTGTAATTTTTAATGAAGTTTTTCACAGTTTCTTCAATGTTGCACTCAGATCCATTTTTGATATTCTGTTAATCCACCCATCCAGTTTCAGCAATACTTTTCACTTAAGAGTCATGAAGAAACATTGTATATTGCTTAAAGGATTACTCATTCATATACATTCAAATAGTTGTAATAACATTAAATTAAAATTGATATATTAGGTCATGTGGTTTTAAATGTTTACAAATGATTTGGCAAATGCATAATAAAGTGTTCTCCATATTCCCTAATACATTAATGATGATGAGAAATCCTTCATTAATGACCAAGTGATTGATCTTTAAAAACATTGCTCACTAATGATATGCTTTTTATTTAGCATTTATAAGTATGTCATTCATGAGTTGCACACTTTATAAAAGTAGTTCATGTTTCTGCCTGCTTTGTAACATTTAAAGCCAAGAGTTCTTAAACTAATTTTTTGTCGTGACCCAATCTTGCCCTTCTTAGTATCTTCAAGACCCAGTCCTTGTTAAATGCCCTGACAATTGTCAGAACTTTGGATAATCCTTGGATAATCATGGGTGATCATCAACCCCAGTGGGGTTTATGGATGATCGGCGGAGCCTTGGGGCAGTCCCTCTTGGAGAATGGTCACCTATTGTCAGTGTGGGAGGGTGGGTTTTGGGGGGCTAATCGAGGATGATTGTTGGAGCTATTTCAATTGCTTAATCAACCCACTATGACCCACCGCAACCTATACTCTTTAAATACAACAGTGACTGGCGACCCAACCGTGACAACCCTAAGAAACACTACTTTAAAAAGTTTATGCGGGGTTTTTTATGTTATGTATTTACAATTCATTTATTTGTCTGTTGCAAATCATTTTGCAGTTCATATTCTGAAGTTCTAGCTTTATAAAGGTTAGTAAATAGTGCCCATCTAGTTCAGAGTGACGGTTAATGTGATGCCTATCTTGGCAGTATTAGGCACAAAGCAGGAATGATCCCTGGACTGGGACCAGGTCCATTAAAAGGCAGACGTGTACACACTGGACCAGTTTATAGTGTCCAGTTAATCAGACCAGGAATGTGGGAATAAAACTGGCATTCTCAGAATAACATTAGTACAGTTGGTGTTGAATTTTGGATTTGAACCCAGAGCTCTAGAGCTGTGAGGTAGCAAGACTAGCCACTGTGCCTCTCACACTTTCTTAATCACTCTTTAATGTCGTCTGTTATTTTTTTTATCATATTAAACTTTTGCAGTGCGATTCTTGAATTAATTGCTTAGATGAAAATGCTTCACAGACATTGTAGAAACCCAAACTTGGCACACATGGTGTGAAAGCAGAGTGAATTACTATAAAATAAATAATTACCACAAGTGCTTCTTTTGTATGAGAAAATTTGGATTAGAGAACCAGATTAAGACAGCAGAGTCTGGTGATGTGGTGACAGATTGATGTGTAATGGTGGAGTAAACACTCAAAGGCCCTGTTCCCTTGCTTTAGTGGGCTGTTGGTTTTTCTGAGCAGAATTCAAGTTCAAGGTATTCAGAGAAGCTGCTGAAAAGCCATCCTGCCACTTCAGATGTGTGCACACTGTATGCTTGTGTGTATTCTTTCTTTTTCTGAACTCCCATTTCCACTAGTTCACCACATACAGGCAGCCCTGGGCACAAGGATGGAGTTAAGCCGGGCACGCCCACATGCCCACAATCATACAGGGTCAAAACTCACTCGCCATTTAACCTAACTTGAATGCCTCTCTAATATGTGTGAGGAATTCAGGGTTGCATGAAAAAGCCCATATGAACATGGAATGGGCAAATTACAATGAAGAGGTGAACAAAGAATTAAAGCAATTTGTTATTGTTATTATGTGTGATTGCAACACTGTTTTGAGAAGGTGATAACCTCTATATTATGTATAAGTTGCTACGCAACATGTTTATACTTCCAAGTTAAAAACTTCAATTTGCCCTTTCACAATCCGAGTTTATGGATATAATGAAAAGAATTCACACAATCCTTTTGTTTTTTTGTTTTTACGTAGTTTCTGATCTCTGACTTTGATTCTTGACCGGCATTTTGGATGGACTCTCAGTTTTGATCTTTTTGTATCTCCTGGTTTTTCTCTTCTGGTCACCTGTATCATTTTTTGTAGTTTATCCCTCTGATAAACTGTAACAGATACTACGTTTAAAGGGTATTGGGGCAATTGCATAATATTAACAAAACTGACTAATCCACTTCTGTTTAAGAATACTAATAAAAAAGGAAATATTCACCTAGGTTAAGTAAATGTGCTGGCAATGCCTTTGCCAAATGCCATGACACTCCAAGAACTCCAGCATCTGAACAGTTGACCCTCACTTTGTAGATTTTTGAGGAGGAACTGAATTTATTAGTCAATGCTGTGGACAACATCAGCACATTTTCAAATAACTTGTGTTGTGCTCCTCATTATTGCATATGCATATACCGTGTAGCCATCTGTTTTCTAAATGTGATTTTTTTTTTTTGAGGTGCTCAAACTAGTCTCTACAGCTTTGTGCTTAAAGAAATACTCCATCCAAAAATGACTTTTATCTATTACTTACCTGCTTTTGGTTTGTAGTGATAGCTGAGAAAAAGATTTTTATCTCATGTTTTTATTATAAACAACTTTCTGACTGAATGGGCATCTGTTGACACCAACGGTGGGCCATAGCAAAAGATATAAAAATGTCCATGAAAAAATCTGATGTTACTCATTTCAACATGTCAAGTCATCCAGTTGTATGCTCATAATGGGCAAAACACAGGCATTTTTTGGTAAAATATTGTTAAGTAAATACTTCAGAAAAATCACCGTCATGTACGCAGAGGAGAGAATGTTTACACGGTATTGAGCAACCAGTCTCTCGCCCTCATTCATTAGTCAAGAATCCTGTTTTCAATTCAAGTGCTAACATGCAATTAAAAAAAAAAAACAAAAGAAAGATGATCTTCTTTTTTTAGTTTTGATAATAAGGGGCTCTGTTTTCCAACGCCCATGGCTGAACTGGGAATATCAGGTTGCAAATGCGCACACACATAGCTTAGGACAGTGCAGGGCCAATGGAGCTAGTGTCATAAACCAAAAGCAGGCACTGGCATGATGAAGATTATGCAATACTACAAAAAGCGATATTTTTCTGGATAAGAAATGATATTTAACATATGATGCAAAGTTTCAGAAGACAAAATTCAGAGTTTTTATAGGGATTTTAACAATAAGTTAAATAAGAAAAAGAACATGAAATGTGAGTGTAAATAAATAATTGTGTCACAGAATTGTTTTTTGTTGCTTATTTATTTAATTTTGTCCATAATATTCCTCCAAATTCAACCCAAAAGCTAGCTTGAATTCAAAACTGTCACTTTCATTTGTCAAAGCTGAGGGGGTGAGTTCTAGCGAGTGCTGTGTAATATCCATCCATCCATCTTCTAAATGTGCTTACAATATAATAGGTAGTGGTGAACCAATTTTCCTTTTGCTTACAATTTACTAAAATTGATGCTAAACTTGATTTTAAATGTAATTCTACATCTGTGAAACTTGCTAAAAAGAGTATTTTAAAATATTTTTTTGGACGGGGGATTGTGGTTGAAAGAAATGAAAATGGCTGCTTAAGGGTTGGGCATCTCTGTACATACCTTTTGAGCCTATAGTTCTCTCTATTATACAGTGCATCCGGAAAGTATTCACAGTGCATCACTTTTTCGACATTGTTATGTTACAGCCTTATTCCAAAATGGATTAAATTCATTTTTTCCCTCAGAATTCTACACACAACACCCCATAATGACAATGTGAAAAAAGTTTACTTGAGGTTTTTGCTAATTTATTAAAAATAAAAAAACTGAGAAAGCACATGTACGTAAGTATTCACAGCCTTTGCTCCACTTTGTCGATGCACCTTTGGCAGCAATTACAGCCTTAAGTCTTTTTGAATATGATGCCACAAGCCTGGCACACCTACCCTTGGCCAGTTTTGCCCATTCCTCTTTGCAGCACCTCTCAAGCTCCATCAGGTTGGATGGGAAGCGTCGGTGCACAGCCATTTTAAGATCTCTCCAGAGATGTTCAATCAGATTCAAGTCTGGGCTCTGGCTGGGCTACTCGGGGACATTCACAGAGTTGTCCTGAAGCCACTCCTTTGATATCTTGGCTGTGTGCTTAGGGTCGTTGTCCTGCTGAAAGATGAACCATCGCCCCAGTCTGAGGTCAAGAGTGCTCTGGAACAGGTTTTCATCCAGGATGTCTCTGTACATTGCTGCAGTCACCTTTCCCTTTATCCTGACTATTCTCATAGATCCTGCCGCTGAAAAACATCTCCACAGCATGATGCTGCCACCACCATGCTTCACTGTAGGGATGGTATTGGCCTGGTGATGAGCTGTACCTGGTTTCCTCCAAACGTGACGCCTGGCATTCACACCAAAGAGTTCAATCTTTGTCTCATCAGACCAGAGAATTTAGTTTCTCATGGCCTGAGAGTCCTTCAGGTGCCTTTTGGCAAACTCCAGGCGGGCTGCCATGTGCCTTTCACTAAGGAGTGGCTTCCGTCTGGCCACTCTACCATACAGGCCTGATTGGTGGATTGCTGTAGAGATGGTTGTCCTTCTGGAAGGTTCTCCTCTCTCCACAGAGGACCTCTGGAGCTCTGACAGAGTGACCATCGGGTTCTTTGTCACCTCCCTGACTTAGGCCCTTCTCCCCTGATCACTCAGTTTAGATGGCCGGCCAGCTCTAGGAAGAGTCCTGGTGGTTTCGAACTTCTTCCACTTACGGATGATGGAGGCCACTGTGCTCATTGGAACCTTCAAAGCAGCAGAAATTTTTCTGTAACCTTCCCCAGATTTGTGCCTCGAGACAATCCTGTCTCGGAGGTCTACAGACAATTCCTTTGACTTCATGCTTGGTTTGTGCTCTGACAGGAACTGTCAACTGTGGGACCTTATATAGACAGGTGTGTGCCTTTCCAAATCATGTCCAATCAACTGAATTTACCACAGTGGACTCCAATTAAGCTGCAGAAACATCTCAAGGATGATCAGGGGAAACAGGATGCACCTGAGCTCAATTTTGAGCTTCATGGCAAAGGCTGTGAATACTTATGTACATATGATTTCTCAGTTTTTTTATTTTTAATAAATTTGCAAAAACCTCAAGTAAACTTTTTTCACGTTGTCATTATGGGGTGTTGTGTGTAGAATTCTGAGGGAAAAAATTAATTTAATCCATTTTGGAATAAGGCTGTAACATAACAAAATGTGGAAAAAGTGATGCGCTGTGAATTCTTTCCGGATGCACTGTAAAAGAAAATCTTGAGATGAGACAAGACTATTGCCAAGAGATTTTTTTCAAGTCCCACCCTCCTCCACCATTTACGGTTAATGGCCCATGGTTCTCTCACCTCTCATTTGTGTGAATGCTTTTGTCAGACTCAGTTCCTGCGCTCTTATAAATTTTTATGTTTTCCTCACTTTAAGTTCCCAATAAAAGAAGACCTATTATGTCCAAATCTTATTGAAGAATTTCATCCCGAAGGGTTACACGGGCAATCCTAGCACCGAGAAACGATGAAGTCAAACGAATTACGCGAAAATTGTTGATCATTTACACGGCAAATTGGTTAAATGCGTTTCAATAGACTATGTTGAAACAGTTGCTAGTGATCGTGTGGAATATGAGAACATCAACTTACAATATCCTGTAGAATATCTACAACCGTTAACACCGTCTGGTTTTCCACTGGCCAAGTTACTGTTGAAAGAAAGATGTATAATAATGTTATTGCGTAATTTATGTCTGAGTGATGGGCTATGCAATAGGACAAGATTAGTTGTATTCAAAATTGGTCGAATAATTATGACATGTAAAATTTTAACAGCTGACTAGAAAGGTAATGTAGTACTTCCGTGGATAACATTAGACACCAAAGGAGATCTTGATATGCCATTCATATTAAAACATTTGCAGTTTCCCATTTAGAATAGCTTTTGCTATGACAATTAACAAATTACAGGGACAAGCATTCGAAAAAGTCTGTTTATTTTTTAGAGAGAAAGAAACGATATTTACTCACGGGCAGTTATATGTTGCGTTGTCACGATGTAACTCCAAACACGGAATCAAAATTCAATGCGATATTGACGAAAAGTTAATTCCAAATATTGTATTTACTGAAGTTTTGCAGTAAAAGTGTAAGTTTAAAAAAGCATTTGCGTGTTAATTTCAAAGCCAAACAGAATGAAAATGTGTAACACAACGAATACCTCTAACGCAACATGAAATATAATTTTCTTCCAATTTATTACGTTTTACTATTTTTTGCTCTTGTTAATTACTCACTGTAATGTAAAATCATTAGGTCTATTATGCATATGTAACAATTCCCATGAAAATAACAATCTTTAAATTGTGCATCTACTTCCCCATATGCGAGTGGCAGAGCCGCGAAGTGGCTAGCGCGTAGTGCCGGCCTGGGGTTTGACGAGCAAAGCGAGCAAGAGACAGAGCCCCCTACTCTCAGAAAAAGAACTAGATGCAAATAAATGGGGAAAACTGTCTTTTGGAAATTCAACATGGCTAAACACACAAACTATTGAGACAGAATGACGTGTTCTTAGACATAAGCCGAAATACTAAAATTCTTACCTAAATTACATGAGATGAAACCTGTGGTCTTTGATGAAATACCACTTTGGCCACTATAAAACTTTGTGCATGCTGATAACCGTGTTCTCCCTGTTTTGTAAAAATTGGTCCAGCTGTTTTTGTGTGATTGGCAAATAAACAAACAGACAAGCAGCCAACTTATGATTTAATTTGTATAGCTACCAACACACACAATGACTGTATATATCCTATATATTATAGTGTATATATAAAAATATGTCTATAATATAACAATGAAACAGACATGCCAAGTTATGATTTTATTGACGTGTTTATACACACAGACTGTATAGTATAGGTATATACATAGACATGCATATGATATATGAAATAAATAAGATATACAATACATGCATACATACTGTATGTACACAGTATATTTCAAATTAATTTTTGGTACTGCTACCCACACTTGGTTTAGTTTTGAAATTCCGTGGACTGCTGCCTCATGGGAATTTTTAGTGACTTTGAACCTGCTTGGATGTGGCCATTGATTTGTTTAGACAGTTTTCTTAGTCAAAAGTGTCATCAGGGATTTAAGAATGTCCTCTTGATTTTTTTAGCCCTCTTGTCAAATAACTTTTTTAAATGTAGTTCTGCAGATCGCCAAGCTCCATCATGATGAGGGGATTCTTACTTTTGTCCAGAGTACCTCCAGCTTCCTGTAATCCTCACTGAAATGAATGCAAGTTTTTGATCACTCTGTTTTTTGTTCTAAAAAATCTTTGGTCTGGTTTTTATAGCAGACCACCGTTACTTTTCACTTGCTTTGTGGTGACATAATCAGATGCTGGATAAAAAGGTTTGCTTTTCAGGAAATGTTAGATCATTTAAGCAAATACACGTTTCTGATGGAAATTGGCAGCAAATAGCATGTGTGACTGTGGAATCGGTGACTGTTTTCTGCCATTTATATTCTTCAAGTTTCAGGCTGATTTTTAAGTTTACTGTTTATATTATAAGGATTTGCTTGGTTTATTACTAGGCAAGAGTGCAATTCTGCTTTACCCAATTGTATTAGGGGTTTGTGTTTTGTGCAGTGAATTTTTCACTTCTACTGTATATGATGTTGTGATGGTGTCATGTATCATATATATGGTGTTGTTTAACAAGATTTACTGCCTTATGTGTATGGAGGAAACGCCAAGAGAAATTTCTAGCAACTATGTTGACTGGCAATAAAGTTCAAAGTTGAAATTAAGTTTAAAATTCTTAAAACATCCAACTTATTCTGAACAATGGAGATACTAGGCACATCCCTCTATGAATATTCTACTCTCAGTGCTCCACATTCAGGGTCAAAAAGGTCCAGAGCCAAATCCAGCAGGATCAGGTGCAAAGCAGGAGCCATCAATGAACACCCATAGTAGTGCAAACACCCCAGCTCACACATGGAGTCTTCAATGAACCTAACATGGATGTGGGAAGGAAACCAGAGTACCTGGAGGAAAATCATTGTAGACATAGAAAGAACATGCAGACTCCGTCTAGACAGCCACCAGGGCAGGATCTGAACTCAGTGTGAATAAATTGTAAGGCAGCAGTGCCTTTTACAAATGTCAGCTCTGCTTGGTACTCTGGCAGTGTGGCTTAGTGGACAAGGTGCCAGACTGTAAACTGCCAGGCTTGTGGTTCCTCCCCCACCAGTGGATCACTTTGTGACCCTGGGCAAGTTATGGACGCAATGAGACCAATTTGATTTGTAAGTGTTCTGGGCTAATTAATTTAAAAAATGTGCGGTTTCTGTATATTCTATCTCCTTGTTCTTACAGTGAATGTGTTGCTCAATGCTTTAGCACTTGCCTGCTTTCATAAAGCATATTGTAAAAGCGATTCGCATACATGTCTTAAAAGCAAACAGGGCCTCAGCCTGTATCTGTCATCATCTTGCCACGTCAAATGCACAGTCCGTTCAAACCAAGGAGACGTTATCACATGGCAGAGTCGTGCAACACAGACAAGTTTTCCTGTGGTTTTAAGCGTCTGCCATGAATGGAAAAAAAATCGTGCAGCAAGTCTGAGGGAGGCAGCAGGTAGTGACCACTGAAAACTCTTGCAAAAACCGAAGACAGAAGCAGAAGAGAAAAAAAAAATGTTAAAGCTTAAAATGGCTGCACCCTGAAATGCCTGGTTCTTACCGTCAAGCAGCCATTATTCTGCCTGTCACTTTTGCAGTCACCTTGAAGGTTTTCTTGTCAGGTCTTGCTTGCTGTTTGCAGTTGGCCACTGAGGATCAAATGCTGGGAAATGTCAAGTCCTACGCTTATAGACTGGGTGGAGGCGTTTGTCCCTTTGTACTCAGTTAATGTTCTTTGGGTTTGTGTGGTTAGACATATTCTGAAATGCAAAAGCACCAACTGCAAAGAACCACATTAAAAGCATTAAAATGAAACTTCTCCGTGATGTTTTTGGATTATTTAACGGATTGTCCACTTCTGAATATCACTTTAGGCCACACCACAGGCAAAAACATTGGTTTATAGCATCATAGTCCTCGGTTCAAATCCTGCCCTTGTCACTCGGTGTGTGGCCTTTGCGTGTTCCCCCTGTGTCTGTGGCACTGTAGTGTCCTCCTAAAGTCCCTCAGGACAATTAATTATAATGTTACTAATATGAATAGTTGTACTAGATGTATTTATTAGGTAAAATCCTTAATCCAAGGCTGTATCCCAAAATAGGTAAGCAGTGCCTATAAAAGGTCTTCACCCCATGGCAGTTTTCATGTTTTATTGTTATGCAGCATTGAGTCACAGTGGATTTGGTTTGGCCCATTTGACACTGATAAATAGAATAAGACTTTTTAATGCAAACTGAAAACAGATCTCTGCAATGTGGTCTAATTTAATTAAAATATAAAACACAATGTAACTGAAGGCATAGCTATTTACCCCTTTCAAGTCAGTATTTAGTAGATGCCACTTTGGCAGCCATGACACTCTTGACTCTGTTTCTTGAGTCTTGAGTCTTTGCACATTTCCACACCGACATTTTGCCCAATTCTTTTTTTTTTTTTTCTTTTTTTGTCAAACTGTTCAAGCTCTGTCTGGCTGTATTGTGATCCTGAGTTAACAGCCTTAGTGAAGTCCAGCCACAGGTTCTCATATGAATAGAGATCTGGAGTCTGACTCAGCCACCCCAGGACATTCACATTGTTGTTTAGAAGCTATTCTTGTGTAGCTTTGGCTTTGTTTGGGGTTGTTATTTTTCTGGAAAACAAATGTTCTTTCAGGGCACAGGTTTCTTGCAGACTGCATCAGGGTTTTCTCCAGGATTTCCCCATATTTTGGTGCATTCCCTTTACCTTTTACCCTAACAAGCCTTCAAGGGCCTGCTGCAGAGAAGCATTCCAACACCATACTTCATGGTTAGGATGGTGTGATTTTGATATGCTGTCTTCAAACATGGCATTTAGTCTGATGGCCAAAATGTTCAAGTTTGGTCTCATCAGGTCACAGAATATTTTCCAGCTGACTTTAGAATTTCCATGTGTACTTTGGCAAACTCTAGCTGAGTTGTCATATGCGTTTTTACCTTTTTTGCTTTGCTACTCTGCCATGAAGATGTGACAGGTGAAGCACCTTGGCACAGTTGTTAGCTGCATAGTCTTTTCAATCTCAGGCTCTGTTGCTTGTAACTGTTTCAGAGTTCTCCGAGGTCTCTTGGTGGCCTCCATCAATCATCATCTTCTTGCATAATCGCTTAGCTTTTATTTATGGCCTACTCTATGCACGTTTACAGCTGTGTCATATTATTTTCATTTCTTAATTTCTTGAATTGGACTTTAAGGGATATTCAGTGACATAGATATTTTCATGTCTCCATCCCCTGGCTTGTGCTTTTCAATCAGCTTGTCACAGAGTTGCTTGGATAGTTATTTTGTCTTCATTGTGCAGTTTAGGATGCTATACTGACTCACCACAAGCTGGACCTTCCACATACAGGTGCAGTTATCGTACAATCAGTTGAAACCCCAAACATGTGACCTCCATTGAACTAATGATGTGACTTCTGAGACCAATGTTTGCAACAGTTATGGGGTGGGGTGTCATATTGTAGGCGTAAACACTTGCACAATCAGTCATTTGGTGTTTTGTATTTGTAATAAATTTTTATCACTTTACAGAAATCTATTTTCACTCTTTTCCTATTAATTAGTGTCAAAAAAGCCAAATTAAATTAACTGTGTTTCAATGTTGTAGAACAATAAATTGTCAAAACTCCCACAGGGGTGAATATTTGTATAGGCTCTGTACATGCTGTAGAAGTCATGGAATGCAAAGTGAACAAACAACAGCAACTTTCAAAGCTGAGCACAAATGAACCTGCTCTCTGATGAAGTGGCAGCCCATTCAGTGTTGGTTCCTGGCTTGCATCCAGTGCTTTCTGGGTAGGCTTTGGTCCCTTACAACTGTTACTCTCATTAATAAATGGACACATTGACAAATAGAACAGTCGCTGTGTATGAGTGTGCTTGGCGATAGATTGGCATCTTACCCAAAGTTGGTTCCTGCATTGTACCCTGTGCTAACTGGAGACTCTGTAGCTCACATAAGCCTGAAAGTAGACTAAGTAGGTTTAGTAATGGATGAATGGGTTGACAAATTGAAATGTAAGAGTGCATGAGTGTGCTTGGTAATGAACAGGCGTGTTTTCCTGGAGTCATAGATAGGGAACACTCACAACATCATTCACACAGGGTCAATGTGGAGCTGGTAAAAAAACAAAAAATCTAAAACTGACTGCACAAGGACACACACTGTCAACACAGACAGTGATACAGCCAGTACTAAACAGAGGAGCTGTGAGGCAGCAGTACCTAAGCATTGCACTTTTATGCTGCCATCCATGTGTCTTGTAAGGACAAATGACCACTTGCAAGATTGGCACCATATCAGCTTCAGCTATAAATACCTCATTTCTGTGCAACAACTGAGGCAGCCATCTTACTGCCTGCAGGAGCAGTGATGGCACTTCATAGGTGGTATTTGCAGTACCTTCTGGCAGTCATAGTGAACACCAGGCATCATGCTGGAAGACATTTCTCACATCTCCCAATAAGTAAGGCTTAAAGAGTACATATCAAGCTAAATGATCAAGTACTATTGTCACTGTTGCTATGAGAATGCATGTAGACTTGTGTAGTGAGGATACTTGAATCAAACTGAATGCAGATGTGTCTACAAACATTCTCATCAGAGCCAAGAGATCTCCTTAGACTGTAGTTTGAGTGGAGTTTCATTATGTGATTTGTGTTCCAATCAATTTCCTGATGATCTTGCTTTCATCAAAACATTTGTTCAGTGCAGGTGGCCGTGTGGCACAAAGGGTAGCACTGCCACCTCATGGTTCTAGCACCCTGGATTTTAATCTCACGCATGGAGGTTGTGGAGTTTGTACATTCTTGCCTGTGTCTATGGAGGTTTCACAACCGGCTACTCTGGTTTTCCTCACACATCCCTCAACATGTTCTTGTTAAGTGGTAACTCTAAATTGGCCTATGGTGAGCAAGAGCATGAATGTGTGTGCATGTGGGCCCTGCAATAGATAGTGCCCTGATAAAGAAGGTTTCCTGCCTTGTGCTCAGCACTGGCAGAATAGGCTTCGGGCCTTCCATGGCCTTGAATTGGAATTAGCAGGTATGAGAATGTTGTGATGTATTAGGTCATTGTCCAGTTCTTCAGATTTCCTGAATTCAGTGACCGAATGGCACAAGACACCTCTTTTGGCAATGAGTGAGAGTAGAGATGTAAAATGTGTATGTATATATGAGTCAGTGCCTGTAAAAAAAGTACTCATCCCCTTGGAAGTCTTTACATGTTGTTGTTATTATTATACACCATTAAGTCACAGTGGCTGTAATTTGGCTTTAAAACTGCTTTTTAGACACTTTAATGTAAAAGTGAAAACAGATCTCTGTAATATACGATTGGGGACCCAAAAATAACCGGAATTTTGTTGTTGTTAGGTTGGCACTTGTAGTACGTGGTTGGGCCGCTAGGGCGATCTAGTTACACTCCTCACAAGTCAGTCTGCCAAGTGCCATCAGTCTGGAAGGTTGTGCTTGTGTTCAGTGAATTTTGTAAAAGTAGTTTTGTGCAAGCGTCGTTTTTTTACGATGGCCAATTATCGTGACCAACGCACGGCAGTGAAATTTTGTTTTCTTCTTGAAAAAAGTGTTGCAGAAACTATTGTTATTGAAACGGTATGACAACCCTGAACCACCCACCCTACTCAACGGATTTAGCTCCGTGTGATTTCTTTTTGTTCCCTCGGATGAACAAAGACTTGAAAGGAAGGCGTTTTGCTGACGTCGAAGAGGTAAAACAAGAAACGACCAGCGCATTAATGGGCATTACTTCAGACAAATTTAAAAAATATTTCGAACAATGGAACAAATGGTTAGATAAGTGTATTTCTGCCAATGGAGAGTACTTTGAAGGAGACTAATTGTAGTTTGTACAGAAAATTAAATTAAACACGTTTTAAAAATATTTCCAGTTATTTTTGGGTCCCCCCTCGTATATATATATATAATATACACTGCTGAAAAAAATTAAAGGAACACTTTTTAATGAGAGTGTAGCATCAAGTCAGTGAAACTTCTGGGCTATTCATCTGGTCAGTTAAGTAGCAGATGGGGTTGTTGATCAGTTTCAGCTGCTTTGGTGTTAATGAAATTAACAACAGGAGCACTAGAGGGGCAACAATGAGACGGCCCCCAAAACAGGAATAGTTTAACAGGTGGAGGCCGCTGACATTTCTCCCTTCTCATCTGCTTTGTCACTAGTTTTGCATTTGACTACGGTCAGTGTCACTACTGGTAGCATGAGACGATACCTGGACCGTACAGAGATGGCACAGGTAGTCCAACTTCTCCAGGATGGCACATCAATACCTGCCATTGCCAGAAGGTTTGCTGTGTCTCCCAGCACAGTTTCAAGGGTATGGAGGAGAATCCAGGAGACAGGCAGTTACTCTAGGAGAGTTGGACAGGGCCGTAGAAGGTCCTTAACCCATCAGCAGGACCGGTATCTGCTCCTTTGGGCATGGAGGAACAGGATGAACACTGCCAGAGCCCTACAAAATGACCTCCAGCAGGCCACTGGTGTGAATGTCTCTGACCAAACAATCAGAAACAGACTTCATGAGGGTGGGCTGAGGACCCAACGTCCTCTACTGGGCCATGTGCTCACTGCCCGGCACTGTGGAGCTCGATTGGCATTTGCCATAGAATACCAGAATTGGCAGGTCCACCACTGGTGCCCTGTGCTTTAGACAGATAAGAGCAGGTTCACCCTGAGCACATGTGACAAATGTGAAAGGATCTGGAGAAGCTGTAGAGAATGTTATGCTGTCTGTAACATCGTTCAGCATGACTGGTTTGGTGGTGGGTCAGTGATGGTCTGGGGAGGCATATACATGGAGGGACGCACAGACCTCTACAGGCTAGACAACAGCACCTTGACTGCCATTAGGTATCGGGATGAAATCCTTGGACCCATTGTCAGACCCTAAGCTGGTGCAGTGGGTCCTGGGTTCCTCCACGACAATGCCCGGTCTCATGTGGCAATTCCTGGAGGGTGAAGAAATTGATACCATTGACTGGCCCCCACGCTCGCCTGACCAAATGCAATAGAACAACTCTGGGACATTATGTTTCCATCCATCTGACGCCGCCAAGTTGCACCTCAGACTCTCCAGGAGCTCAGCGATGCCCTGGTCCAGATCTGGGAGGAGATCCCCCAGGACACCATCCATCATCTCCTTAGGAGCATGCCCCGACATTGTCAGGCATGTATACAATCATCTGGGGGTCATACAAACTGCAGTACTGAGTACGATTTGGAGTTGCTGCATTGAAATTTTGGCAAAATGGACTAGCCTGCCGCATAATTTTTTCACTTTGATTTTCGGGGTGTCTTTGAATTCAGCCATCTGTAGGATTATAATTTTCATTTCCATCAAATGATGTGGCATCCTTTTGTTCCTAACATATATATTAGTATGTGTGTGAATTTTAAAAGGGTACATATCATTTTCATTTGGGTTTTTATGTTAATTACTGCCTGCTCACAATTACCCTACTAAAGGTGACAAGTCCAATGATAGGGTACTTGGCTCAGCCACCATATGACAGGTGAGCAACTTTTTTAGAGCCCCTGTTATTACATATGACAGTTTCTTTCTGAGTAGAGAAACTTCAATTGCCAGGTGGCTAGCACCCATATTCTCACATTACAGGCCTGCCAAAAACCTGGGGTCCAAAGTCATTGAAAAAACTGAAGCCAGATTAAATTGTATGATTTGAATGACATCTCGGGCTGATTTACAGGCTAAAACATTTTGTTCTTAACTTTTTTCTCTAGGTGAATTTCCACTTTCCCTTTTTAACATCCAAATATGGCTTTATCATGAAAAAATTGGAGGAAGCAAGATATTCAGCGCCCAGCTCCATAATCTCAGCTGCACCTTCCAGTATGAGATGAACTTTAAGTTTGGCTTTCAGATTTGAAGCCCTCCATCTATCATTTTAGGAACAGTCTTGGGGGTGGGCGGCGGAATGGAATGAACACAATCCTGGGCATGAACCGATGAGATAACAGATTTCCAGGAAGTGTGAGTGGGATTTTATGTGGCTGTATTCTGTATGGTTTCATTCCCGTCGCAATAGTCAAAGTGACTGCAGGGCAGCTGGGCCCTGTTAATTGGAGCCAGAGGGTACACATTGTAGTCAAGGTTAGTCTGAGATGAAAATAAAATTTTAAGTAGAAGTTCAGAATTTGAGACCACAAAAAGAAAAGGAGAGGAGCATTTTGGTCTTACTTGGCATTCTGTTACTTGATAGGCTGAGGCTTCCAACATTACTTTGCTATTTTCATCATGAAGTTGTCTTGTTAGTCGTCCAGCCGGGTTATGTTTCTGTTTTTCTTTTTGCCACAAGGAGCCATGGCCTGTCTCCAGCACCTGTCACAGGGATTCCACACTTGGATTTAATATAAATCCATCAATTACTGAATCTAGTTCAGGGTTGCAGGAGGCCAGAGCCTATACGAGCAGCACTGAATGGATGCACAGTAGGAATCAAGCCTGGATAGGGTGACACCAGAAAGTGACCATTTGAAATTTTTGCTCTTGGCATGCAGATCCAATAAGTTTTCTCCTTCACATTTGTCATCAGTTTGTATATATCTCTGAGGTGTTAGAATAGAAGAAACATATAAAGCGGCACCTTACCACTTTGTCAGAGAGTACTGTCCACTTCTGGAGCACGTGTGCTCTGCCAAACCAGAGAGTCTGTGTCTGTTTTACTTAAGAAGGCTGGGATTTACTTCCATGTAAAAAATTTGACAAATGAGATGAGGCTGTCCGGTCTGTCAGGCTTGCATGGTTACCTAATGGCTAAATTGGCCTAATATCTCATCCACACATTTCTTAAAGGTTGTCAAGGTTTCTGCTTCAACTACATGTCTTCGTAGTTTGTTCCTGATTCCCATGACTCTATGAAGAAGAGCCACATAATGGCAGTAGTTTGTGAGTACCAGCAGGTTGTATGCAGTGGATTCTGGAGCTGTCATTCTTCTTCCTGTCACATAATCGGCTTCTGCAATTTGCTTCACAGTCAGCAGATGTCAGGGCTCTTTTTTTCTCTCTGCCATGTCACTGTCTCAATTAATTTGGTGTAGGAAAGATGCAAACCCTGATAACTTTGTAGAAGTTGCTTCATCAGCACGTATCACATCATAAGCTTGTGATGAAGATCAAAGTCAAAGTTTCAGCCCCAGTAGTTCGTAAGTAAACGTGTGATAAACAGACACAAATCTTAGCATTTTAAATAAATGTTTTACAATATTCATATAATGCACACTATTGCTGCCCTCATATAAATTGAAATGCATGCATTTATTGTTTATTTTTTATATTTTATCTTTTAATGGACAGTCTTTGAGTTTAGCAGCTAAGCATTTCATTACATGTTGCACTGTGTGTAATTGTATGTGACAAATAAAATTTGATTTTGATTTCAGCTGCTAACTAATATAACCAGCATGTTTTTGAGGTGTAGGAAAAACTTACAAAAAGAAACATAAAATAGACCACCATAATTGGTCATTTTTCACTGTTGTTCTATTTTTTCATAGAATGTATTTGGCTTTATATATTTTTGAGGTCACTGTAATATTCTCTTGATATGAGCTTACTCAGCTGGGGCCTTAAATAGCCAGAGGGAGGCCTCAAAAGATGTGATGTTAGTGTGGTTCCGTCTAGAAAGCACAGGGAATTGGAACCCATGCCCCACGCTTCATTGCCTCCATTGTAAAGTGCCAGTGCATGCAAGATATTTTTTGAAATTTATAGAAAACATTAAACTTTAGAACAAATTTTGCATTGGAAATGCATATATAGTATGTATGTGAAGAAATAATTTGACTTGCAAAAATACTAAACATGTCTTTTAAATGGAGAAAATAGAATTATGAACATAACAGAAAAATATGAATAATAATAATTAAAAAATTACAATAAAATATAAATCACACATCACATGACAATGGCCAGTCCATCCCCTAGCTGGCTCAATACTTGACTGTGCAAAAATGGCTGCATCGTTTCATGCCATGATTCTTTGAAAGCTCTGAAATAAGAGTATTTTTTGTTATTAAAGGTTAGAAAAATATGACAGTTCCTCTTTAAATTTAAATCTAACATGATGTCTTTGCATACTATTTAGTTGATTTTAGCTCACTGTTATTCTTTCCTGCTTGTTTTCTTTTCTTCCCTTCTGTCCATGCAGTAGTGCCGAGTTGTCTGACACATAACAGACACAGTAAAGAAAATGTGATTTGTAGAAACTGAAATCATTCTGGAATGCCATGTTTGCATACTGGCCAGACCCTAACAGAAAATATACCTGCAGTCAAGCTTATGGTGTAAAGTTCTTCAAACGGAGTAGAAGAGTAAACCATCTAACATAAGAAATTTGCTGGAATGAGGACTCTAATCACTCAGTAAACGTAAATGCTGTGCACGCATGACATCCCATAACACAACATTCTCATTGCCATTAAGTCCATTTTAGCTTCATGGGGGCTAAGCCCTACCGTGGTACCATCATCCACAACACAGGAATGAAACGTTGATGGACTTATTGTGGTCAATATTTTGGTGACTTGCACAGTAACTGCCCACTGACACACAGGCTTGTCGGGCTCAGAGCTTATCCCTTCACAATTGGAAACAGAGCAGAAATCAACACTAGTTGGGCCACTTTGGAGCACACTCTCTCATGTTGGGCTAATTTAGAGTCACCAGTTAGCATAAGATAAAAACAGAGAGATAAAAAAAAATGATTTTGGAAAATGAATGAAAGAATTCAAAAGATGAACCTGGAGTCATATGTAAGTGAATAGCACATACACACATATTTCTTTAGGGTCAGTTTAGGTCTCCCAGTGCCAAAGGTGGGATTAACACACAGAACTGTGGAGGTGTGGGACCCCATGCCACTCCTACAATCCATCTAACCTTCAACTTTCTATTCTTAAAATTGTTAAGAGCTGGAGCAGCAAAGAAAGCATTGTAGGAAGCAATTAGAGAAGCAGCAAAAGCCACGTTGCAAAGACAAAGGAAAAACTCAAAAATCTTTTTGTACATATAACATAATTATAGCTAAGGCAGATAAAGCAACATCACTGTAGAACTGACTGATAACAACTTAATAAATAAATTCATGTAATACACCCTGGTTGGATATTTAATAAATCAGTAAACACATTACACCCCAGCTGGATTTAATCACTGAGAAATGGGGCATGTGAGCCGACTCAAGTGAAGCTGAGCAGTGACCTCCCAGCATGCTCCCTGTTTCTTAATCCTCTACTACATTTCTTTTATTTGCTGCTCCAGTGCACCAGCTAGAAGTGGCCTCTACTTCCCATGGTCCACTGGGAAAAGAGAAGTGACATTTTGTCATTGATGAGCCCGTGTAGAGAAATGTTCTGCTTGTCATATACTATCCCATTCCTTGCTTTTGGCATTCAGTGACATGTCTTCAGGTTTTAGAATCATTACTAATTAAAGGATTTAAATGGAATACCCCTAGTTATGCCGGATACTTACTATGTAATTATGAACTGTTCAATTCTATTCTGCTACGTATCTTCTTCCGCAGGTACAGTCATTTTTCTTCCAAATCTGCAAATTAGGCATTTTAGGTAGATGGACAATTTTATTTTGGACCAGTGTGATGAGATTGGGTAAGTAGGAGAGAGTGGTCTGCAACAGAAAGGCTACTTGTCCAGTGGATCATTATTGTGTATATAAATTATTAAGGCTGTATCGAATGTAAGGCTCACACCAGCTATGGGCAGGATGATAGACTATCGCATGGTCCTCACATGCCCATGCTTGCACTGGACTGCTTCATTTCTGCTAGCTAACCAAATATGCACCTGTTTGGAGTTGTGACAAGAAAACTAGAATAGCTGGAGGAAAGCTCCATCCAGTGTAGAGGCAGAATGACCAAACCACACATGGATAACAGCTGGGCATGGGGGTCAAACTCGGGATATCCTTAGCAATATAGCAGGCAAGATTGGCTCTGGCCATTAGTGTCGTCTGTCCTGCTGACGGCCTCACTGCAGTCCAGACATAAGTGCCTGAGGAATGTTTAGTCCCACTTGGGAATGTTTGTGTTATTTGAAGGAATGGTGCCATCAGCACAGTATGTCAGTTCTGCACGTTAAGGCTGTTGCAGTATAGGGTTAGAACATGTATACACAGTGCCTGTTCACCTCCTTGGACGTTTTCACAGTTTATTGTTACACAACATTGAATCTCAGGGAATTTAATTTACCTTTTTTATATCAATCAGCAGGAAAACACTCTTTAATGTCAAACTAAAAAGTAAAGTCGTCTAAAGTAATTACAAATGGAAAACACAAAATAATCAATCAAGTATTCACTCCTTCAAGTCAGTATTTAGGAGATGCACATTTGGCAGCCATGACAGCCTTGAGTCTGCGTGCACAGGTCTCTGTCAGCTTTGTACATTTGGAAACTGCAACTTTTCCCCATTTATCTTTGCTAAACTACTCAAGTCCATCAGGTTGCTTCAAGTCCAGCCAAACATTATTGTTTTGAAGCCACTCGTGTGTAGTTTTGTGTTTTGGAGCTGTCATTTTGCTGCCTGCAAGGTGCAGGTTTCTTGAAGAGTACATCAAAATTTCCTCCAGGATTTCCCTGTATTTTGGCGCATTTACTTTACATTTTACTCTCTATCATGTTGCCAACACCATGCTTCACATAAGGATAGTGTGTTTTTAATTATGTGTAGTGTGTCGCTTAGCCCAAATATGGCATTTAATGTGATGACCTAAAAGCTCAATCTCAGACTCATCAGACCACAGAACCTTCTTCCAGCTGACTTCTGAGTCACCGATGTACCTTATGGCAAACTCTGAGATAATAATAATAATTCATTACATTTATATAGCGCTTTTCTCAGTACTCAAAGCGCTATCCACACAGGGAGGAACCAGGAAGCGAACCCACAATCTTCCACAGTCTCCTTACTGCAAAGCAGCAGCACTACCACTGCGCCACCTGTGAGGACGAGATGTCACTTGTGCATTTTTCTTTTGCCTTTGCCACTGTCCCATAAAGCTGTGACTGGTGAAGATCGGGCAACAGTTGTCATCTGTACAATATCTCCAGTCTGAACCACTGTAGCTTGCAACTCCACAGTTCTCACAGGTCTCTTAGTGGCCTACCTCACCAATCTTCTTCTTGCATGATCAATCCGTTTTTTATAGATGTAGGCAGATTTACCACTGTGCCATACTTTTCTTCATTTCTTAATGACTGATTTAACTGGACTCCAAGGGATATTCAGTGACCTGGATAGTTTCTTGTCTCCATCCCAGACTTGTACTTTTCCATTACCTTTTCACAGAGTTGATGGGAGTGTTCTTTTGTCTTCGTTGTGTGGGTTAGTCCACCACACTGACTCACTACAACTTGGCTCTTCCACGTACAGACACATTTAGATTACACTCAGGTGAAACTCCGATAGATGATCTCCTTTAAACCTACTCTGGGACTTCTAAAGCCAATTGGCCGCACAAGTGAAGGGGAAGGGTGTCTTATTACTAGACTTTTAGGGGCAGAGTGCAGATGTGCAAAGCTGACGGAGAGAAACCTGTGCACAGATTCAATGCTGCCATGGCTGCCAAAGATGCATCTAGTAAATACTGACTTGAAGAGGGTGAAAACTTTCATATTCAGTTATTTTGTTTTATATTTGTAATTAATATAGAGCACTTTGCAGACATCTGTTTTCACTTTCATATTAAAGAGTCTTTTTCAGCTGATCAGTGTCAAAAAAACAAAGTTAAATCCACTGTGATTCAATGTTGTATAGCAATAAAACCTGAAATCTTCCAAAGGGGTGAACACTTTTTATAGGCCCTGTGAAAGACTGCGTCTCAGCAGGAGCTAATTTGTTAACTGTTAATAGTAAAAACTAATATTTATACGTGGCTATTGAATAGTAAGAACAGAGAACCCTCTTAGTGTCTAATGAGTTTTATTTTGAACTGTAAATCTCATGAATGCTGGTTTAGTTCCCATTGCAGACCCCCTGTGTGGCCCACTGCAAGTTACCAAGGTAGCCAGTGCTCAAGTTGAATGAACAGCTTGAACGTTTTCGTGCGTTAGTTGTATGGCTGCTCTGATCAGGATTTTTTGGACTGATACCGATCACCAATTTCATGTTATTGAATTGTTTTATTTTTTCTTTATTCCGTTAAAAAAATGTTGTACACTAAGCGCCACATGCATAGAAGCCTTATGTTCTATATTAAAATGTTAAGTTTTTTATAGTTACACTATAGACCACAGGTGTTACCTGTATATTTTTATTAACACAATGAAAATGTATAGGCTTATTGTTAAGTGACCATAATAATACTAAAATAAATACAATTTCCTTAACATGCTTATGTTTTTAACTAATAAAATATATACATAAAATATTTATCCATAATATACATGGCATAAAAGAAGATAAAATGCTTCCGATAATTACAAGCTGTTATATTAATTTAATTTCTTCTGTAATGTATTTATCTGAAACAAAGCTTAATTAAAAAAAAAAGTAGTTTTGACCATTTGTCTAACAAAACATATATATACACTACCAGTCAAAAGTTTTATAACACCTCAGTTTTTCCAGTTTTTCTTCAAATTTAGACAGTTGAATTGCAACAAATGACCTAAAATGGTGAATATGTGTATTCTTCAAAGGTATATTCAGAATATTACAAATGGGCCTTCTTCAGGGAACAACTAATAGGTTACGATCTATTGATGTTCTGCAGCAATTCAAGTAAAGTAAGCCTTGCAAGTTGAAGCAAACAATTTGTACAGGTGTCCCAACTTCTGTTGAGTACTTAAAAAGTCCCAGTCTGTCTTAAAGCAGAGTTGGAATAGACTGTGTTACTACACCCTCTGAAGTATTACTTGGATAATATTACACTGTAATATTGATTAATGGCCCGAAAATGGAATTTACAAATGAAATGAGACAGTGCATTATTACCCTTCAAGTTGTAGGCCTTCCATTTAGAAAAACTGAAAACAAAAATCAAAGTATCAGTGAATACAGTGTCCTGCACAATATAATTGGTGGAAACTCTGATTGGAAGAGATCTGGAAGACCCAAAGTCACAACCCAATCAGAAGACAAGTTTCTGAGGGTCACCAGCTTGCATGATAGGTAAATCACAGCCCAACAACATCAAGCACAGTTTAACAGCGGTCGAAAAAAACAAGTGTCAAGTTTCTACTGTGAAGAGGAGACTTTGTGCTTCAGGTTTGACAGGGGAAGTGTCAGAAAGAAAGCCATTTCTTAAATTACACAATACCGGTGGTGGACTACTGCAGACAAGAAGGAAAGTCCTATGGACCAAGGAATCAAAATTTGATCAGTTCATCAAGTTGGTGAAAGGATGGTTCCTTTGTGTGTGGCACCAACTGTCAAACATGGAGGAGGAAAAGTGATGGTCTGGGGTTCTTTTGTTTGAGGCAGTGTTGGTCACTTGCATAGTGACTGGCATTCTGAATCAAAAGAGTTACCACAGGTTGGCTGTTGTATCAGCAAAAGGTGGCTACTTTGATGAATTAAAAAATGTGAATAAAATTTTGTACACTTAATGATCCCTTGAGTAGTTGTTTTTATTTGAAATACTTTATTTGTTCAATGTCTTCATTTCATGAAACATTAAGACATTAAATGCCATGCATTTGCATAAAAACTGAGGAACTAAAGTGTTCTAAAACTTTTTTTCCCTCACATATTGATTCAATTAATTGATATTGGCAGTTAAATTCTGCTTCAAATTAAATGTACATGCACATGTTTTAATCATTTTAGTCATTACTTGCAGTACAGTTTTTTGCAGTTAAACTATGCATTTACTGTATTTATACAGGTGCTTTTTTATGTTGTTTTATTTTTTCACACAGTACCAGCTAGTCATTCCTCATTTTAAGGTGTAATTATAAATATGGATTACCATTTTAATTATGCAGTACTTGTTTCTTATCAAACTTTATACTGCATCACACACATACACACACACAAATAATAAACACAACACAAGTCTATAAAAAACAGCCTAAGATGTTTACCAAGAGGATACCAGCATGACATTCTTAACAAATTTACAAGTAAAATAAATTTTGCTGTTAAGTATTTTCTTTTACTAATTGAAAATGTAGCTGCTGTGCTAAACACAAGCTCACTCATCGTCCAAACTCAGACAAGCAGCGTCTGTTTTAATTAAAGAACACAATAAAAAGGTCTGAATTAATTAAAGTAGCTTTTCTTGTTGTTTGTCCAGTTGCACAGGATGACTCCCATGATTCTTTTTTTCTCTGTTATTACTCCACTTTCTTCAATATAAAGGCTAATATGTCAGTCTCATCTCCCTGGTAAAGTCTGCCTTGTTTTCTCTCTGTTTACAGAAAGACGTGTGGTCGCTCAGCTACCATAATACCTTGCGTAAAGGATCACTAAATTACCATAAAGCCTAGAAAAACAGGGGATGAAAACATTTTTTTTTTATGATTTACTGATTACTGATGGAGTAATTTGTAGTGAGAATCAACCAGTTTAGATCAGTAGCCAATCGACTGGAATATCACTTGTTAGTTTTGTTGCGTCAGCTGAATAAATCAGTTGTGTCCAATTAGTGCATAAGGCATCAGACTACCATGTACAAGTTTGCAGGTTGAATTCCCTCCACTGTTTTACAGTGCAGCTTGGAGCAAATCGACAACCTGCCCTGTGCTCCAATTAAAAGCCATGAATCCTTGTCACATCTTTGTTTGTAAGGCGCTTTGGATGAAAATCTCAGCTGAAACAATAAATTGCATAACATGCTCAAACCCACTTAATCCATTTCAGGGTTGCAGGGGAAGCTGGAGCCTATCCTAGCAGCATGGCTTCGGGCACAAGACAGGAACACCCGTACACACGTTGCCAGTTCCTTGCCATTTAAAAAAAAAAAAAATGGACAATGCCAGCAGGGCCACTGAGTGGTAAAGCCTTTGGACTATATCCCATTGTTTTGAACTAGGGAGTCCTTTAGTACAAAGTTCTAAAATCTGCAGCAAAAAGCCCTACTAGAGGAAGGACCCATGAACCTTCATCTTAAGAGCAGACAAAGAATCTAAATAAAATAAAAATTATTTTCAAAAACGCTCTACAGCACAATAAACTACGAAGAGTAGAAAAGGCCCAGAAAGAGTTGCCCTAACATAGCAAGGCAATCCAAGATAAACAACACCCAAAAACACAAATCCAAAAAGCAAAGTCAAAGCCAGTAGATACAAAGAGATAACAATAGTGAAAAAAGGAAACACTCACCAACTGCCAAGTGTATGCAGTGTACTGCCAGGGTCTGCTTGTCTCTTCAGTCTTTATTGTGTTGGTGGCAGTTCCTTGATGGAGATGGACAGGTGGCCCTGCCTATTAAGAACCACCACAAAATATAAGGAACATAATAAAGCAAGCAGAGACATATAGAATTTACATAATGCACAAAGCTAATTAACAAAGCACCGGATTAATGAGCATAAATAACAATATTAACACAAACAAACGAATCAAACATGAGGAAAAAAGACATAAAAAAGAAATTGGAACATCAGTCAGGGGAAGCACCGTGGCTGAAACATGACACCTATGAGATGGCTAATATGGCCCCTCTGACTAATAAATAAATAAATTAAGAGATAAATAAATATGTGCATTACATTACAGGGACACTCCGGTCAGGCTTTTTTTTTTTTATTGCTGATACTGATCACCAGTTTCATGTTTCTAGAATCTGTTGATTTCCAATACAGATTCCATTTTTTTCTCTATCCTTTTAACTTTATTGCAATAAGCTCCTGCAAAACTACACATGTAAAAGCCTTATGTTCTATAATAATGTGTTCACCTTTTACAATTAAACTTTAAACCACGGGTTTTACTTTTATTTTTTTTAACACAATTAAATTCTGCAGGTGGATTATTCAGTGACAGTAAAAACATTTTCTAACTATACTGGAATCTATCTCATTAATATAAATTAGAAAAAGTAATGGTCCTACATCAGACCACTGAGTGACTCCACTGATGACCTTATTCCACATGGAGTATTCTTCTCTTATCTGTACCCTTTGTCTTCTGTTGGTTAACCAACTTGAGATCCAGTTTTGTAAGTTACCTCTTCCTCTTATAAACCCTTGCTGGCTGTTATTTAGTATGTTATTTTCATATACAGGGTCGTCCATATCTAATTTTGCAGATCCAGATCGTCTGGATGACTTTGACATATGCGGGGACGATTCCAGTTCGGCGCGAAGAAGATTCTTCATGTCGTCAGTTCACACACTTCTCGATGGTCCTGGAATTTTCGGGTGATTTTCTATGTAATACACTTAATTAGTTATAGCATAATTAAAATTGCATAATTAGATCTGGACCACCCTATAGATACTTTTCTAACTTATTTCTTATTATAGCTCCAATAATTTTGCATGGTATAGAAGTAAGACTTAATATTCTGTAATTACCAGGATTCTTTTTGTCTCCCTTCTTGAAGATTTGAGCCACATTTGCAAATTTCTATTCTTCTGGTACTTCTCCTTTCTTAAATGACAGCTCAAATATATAGTTATTCTTCTGAGATTTAGCTTTTTACATTTGTTTATAATCGGCCCAGTCTATGACCCTTTTGCTTCAATCTTACAAGTACAGATGTGATGATTCAAGTCATTACGTAACTTAATAAACCAAAATAGTTATTGTATGCAGTATCCTAACTTTGCCTTCCATCATTTTCATAAGGACCCACTGTTGTCTTTTCCTATCTTGGCTGACTGTCACATGAGCTTCACTCAGCCAGCCTACACATTTACCAGGCACTCTGGGAAGAGAGCAGAATGTAAACCATTATATAGCAATGGCTATTTTCTTCCGATTTAGCATTGCGTGACATGCCAATTGCAATTTACAAAGAAATTAAATTAAATAATAAATAAATAAACTTGACCCCATGAAGAAGGAGATGACGGCACTCTGTATGTACTATTTAGATGTGCTGAGCTCCACACCAGTGCACTGGACTATTATGTCAAGCAGTTATGCTCCTGGATTTCTGTGATCCATTATATTTTCAGTTTTGATAGACCGTCAGGTACCCAACAATTTAAAATGGTTAGTTTTGAGGGTATTATTATTATTATCCATCATCATTATTATTATTAACATATATTTGGTGCATATCTTTATCCAAGATCAGAAAACCTCACAGCTGTTTCCAGGTTTTGAAGCACAGATAGGTTAGGAGTCCTGCTCCGGGGTCACAGAGTGAGGCCAATACCAGACCAGAACCGGCAGCCTGGCGGTGTAAAGTCAAGTTCCTTAGTCCATCATTAAGGGGTTTACCTATCAGGTACTTGTTTATCTCCCAGTTTTTCTTTTTCTTTTACAGTAGTATGCTTCTTTTCAAACCCATCAATATCTCACTTTTTTAACATCCTGGTGGGCACTATACTGTTTCTCAATGAAAGGGAGCGAGAACATTGCTGCATCCTCAGCATTTCTCCTGTGATTTAGCTTTATTTATTTATTTATGGTCAGTGGAGGGTTAAAGCACATCGGTTGCAGTTTCTTCAGTGACAACACAAATCACCATGGCGACCTTTATTTTAAAAGAACCCTTCCAGGCTGTCACTGGGTAAAACACTTCATTGGTTTGGTACGGCGTGTGCTCGGCAGGGCTTTTTTAAAAATCACGCTTCAGACAGGACATATTGAGACGCAATTTTACACTTCCTAATCACTCAGCTCTACTGGTATCCAGCTTTCATGCTCCATATGGCAAGGCCGATATCAGCACTGCGGACTCCGATAGCATTCTGAAAATCTGCACTACACAAAGAAGAAAATGTGTGTGCACGTCCTGCATATTTCATTCCGATTATTCCCTCTGTTGCCCCTTGTGAGGCATTGGTCATTTGCCACCATCTTCAGGACTGAGTGGTTGTGATGGGGTTTCTTTTGCCAGACATGAACTACTTGCTTAATAGTCCTTAATTTAATAACATCAGGACTGTTGACTCCCATGACCAGATTGTTCAAATGCTTAATCTGAACAGGGTTCACTGGGATCTGGGATGGCAAGGGGTGATCTGTGGATGTGTAGGTGATTTTTGGTAATTGCATGATGGAGCATGGCTTTCATTCTATGTTATTTTAGGATGACCTCCGTTCTAATTCTAGCCTAGTTACTTTCTATATAAAGTTCATCATTTTCCACATATGGTTTTTGCTCCAGGTGTTCTAGTTTTCTTCCATTTTGTGGAAAACTAACCAATTCAGGTGATTGATGAATTCTAACATGAATAATTTGACTGATATTAGGTCCTCAGTCTTCCATTTTTTTGTTGGTTTTGCATTTATTTTGCTTTTATTTTATTTTGTATTTTTACTTTATCCTCAATGCATTACCTACAATTCTGACTTTTGTGTATAAGGAAGAGGCCCCTTAGTTGTAAATTTCTCAAAGTGGCTGTGGTCATTGGTAGTGCAGTCACCTGAATGGAAACATAAAAGCAGCTCCAAAGGCCACTGCTCATTTCCATGGTATTAGTTAGCTGTCAATGTTTTCACTGCTTCTATTGTATTTTCTTTTGTAATGAGAAGTCAAGCAAAATGACACTTTTTATTGGCTAACTAAAAACTTACAATATACATGCTTTCAAGTCCTTCTTTCAGGATGAAAGCTAGCATGTTGTAATCTTTTTACTTGGCCAATAAAAGGTTTCATTTTGCTTGACTTCTCATTGTATTTTCTTTTGTAAGTCTATGGCAGTGATTCTCAAACTCAGGCCTGGGGACCCCCACATGGCTGCAGGTTATTGTTCTAATAACTTTCATAATCAGCGAGTCATTTTGCCTCTTTTTGGTCTAATTCAGTTAGCAGGTCTTTCTTTTCCTCTTCTCTTATTCTGCATTCAGAAAAGAATGGTAGTGTGATCTTTACATTTCTAAGACTTTTAAAAGTATTTGTATTTTTTGCTATAACTTTAAATGCCTGCATCTTTTGTTATTTTCCTATTAATTTGCCTTTTTTCTTTGTAGTTTTCTCCCTTAATTATGTTCTAATATTGACAGCAACAAGCAGAGCAGAAACCCAGGCAAATTAAAGTGAATGCTGAAAGGCTGCAGTTACTTCAGCATCAGACCTTCTAAGAGCCTTATTAAACAACGGATTAAATAACCAGAACAGCTTGAAAAGCAGAATGAAAATCATGATGAATGATGAGTAAATTAATAAAAACTAAGTTACAAAACACAAATAAGTAACATAAAATGACATATAGCAACAAATAACATGTTTTTTGTCTTTCAAAAATATTCAGTGACAGGTGTAGCCCCCCCCGCCTTCTTTTCAATAACTGGCAGAAACTGCTTCTCATCCATAGAGTCTGTCAGTTTCTTGATCTATTCACAATGACGTTTTGCTTGAGCAGCAACCTCAACACCCCAAATGCCACTCAAAAAAGTGTATTGTCTTCTGACACAGTAAATCTCATGTTTGAGAATGGCCCACAAGTTTTCAATAGGACTTTAAGGATAACTTTGGTATTTTTTAAGTCAAAGGTATTCCTTCACAAACATGGTCTCATAAAATTGTGTCCTAAAGTTAAGCGTTTGCCATAAATTTAAAAAAAAGTCCAGTCTGTTGTGGCTTTTTACAATCGAAGCCATGGCACATGGAGTTGTCTTATTGGGTAAACCCAGTACTCCCTATTCTGTTGGCTTCTTCCTTCTCCTCATGATGTGAAGTGTGGGGGGTACGGGCTGTCCGCTGTGGATTGATGTGCATGCTCAGATACCATACATATACTTCTAAGAACGGTGTGGGTTAAGTGGCCTTTGGTGATGAAATACATGCAATATTGCTGAGAACTGGGGTGTCCCCTTGGAGGTCAGTTTGTGATGTGCCACTTTGCTCTGGTTTGCAAAGCACAAACAAGGAACTGCTGTAACAGCATTCCATCCCAATTCAAGCCATGGGTACAACAAATCAACACAAACCAGGAGCAACGGCATGGTCTGGTCAGAATAAACGCTTGTGCAGCTCAGTAAAAAGATCCCCGACTGAAACAAATATTTTCCAGCCACCTCCTCCAACTGCTCCAAGGAGATACCGAGGCATTGGACTGCCCAGAGTTCTCTTCCCAGTTGGACATGCCTTTTACACCTCTGCTAGGAGGCGTCTAGGTGATATCCCAATCAGATGTTTGGACTGCCTCAGCTGGCTTCTGTCACCAGTGGCTCTACTTTGAGCTCCTCACTTTATCTCTAAGGCCGAGTCCAGACGCCCTGTGAAAGAAGCTCATTTCTGCCAAATGTATCTGTGATGTAGCTCTTTCAGTCACTACCCAAAGCATGTGGCTATAGGTGAGAGCAGAAATGTAGATCAACTGGTAAATCAAGTGCTTTGCCTTTTGGCTCAGCTCTCTGTATTCTCTGCGACTGACCGGTACAACGGGCTGGATTAAATAGTTACAATCTGAATACTTCTGGCAGTAATGGAATGGTATGAGTGTACCCTCACCATTGAGGTAACCACCTTTCTGCAACAGTAGGGGGTCAGTGTGTAGCATACTGACACCATGAGATAAATACAAAGACGCCAGTGGATAAACGAATGTGGGGTAACAGCGCAATAACAATGTGCTGGAGCTTTGAGGTGTGCTTTGGGACTCTTTGGTTTGAGCAGGCCAGGGTTAAGTGGCTAAACATTTACCAGCATATAATGGCAAATGCAGATTGCTTCTTGGCAAGGATGTCTGCTACCAAGGTGACAGTGGCCCCTATCCATCACAGTGAAGTCAGCTTTAGCTGATTTAAAAGCCATGGAGGGTTTCTTGTGCACCTTGCTTGGCCTCACTGTGTGGGAGATACAATTGCCTACTGTTTGTTCTTCTGCCCTGTCTCGGGTTTTCAGAAGGAGGTTTTATCTTTCTTTTTTTTTTGTTTTGGTGCTCTTCTGATTAAATTTCTCCCTGCTGTGCAGCTAGAAATCAGTCCTCCAGAAACAAATTCCTTTGTGTGCAACGTGAAACAAGCTGTGATTTTTTTTTTTTTCTATAGGCTTTTAATAAAAGCCTGCCTTAACCTGTCACTGAGGCACGGCAGCGCTCCTGTCAGGGCCCAGGGCACCGATTCCAGAAGAAGTCTGGATAAACTGAAAACGCTAATGCTTATTATGATAGCAATTTGTTTAGAAAAAAAAAGTCTTCTTTTGTTACCCTGTTAGTGAGCCAACTTCTTATAAACATAGGGCCACTGTGACTCACAAGTAGGCCTACCTCCAAATCACTGAACTGTTCCCACTAAGTCTTTGATGGCTTCCAGCTCTGTGAATTTTGCCCAGCTGCAGTCTACACAAAATTACTGAGCCATTCTCAGTCGGACTCTGGCAGGATCCATTCCAGTGAACCCTTTGCATCTGTGTTCTCACCTAAAGCACTGAGCCATTCCCATTCCAGTTCTTTGAAACAACATAGCCCAGTGAATCCTTCTCCATTTTTGTCTATCAGAGGGCAGTCCTACCTGTCTTTGCCAGGATATAACCCAATGACTCCCCTTCTCTTTACAATCTGAGGCCGATTTATGACCAAATCACTAATCTTGTTAGAGCCCCAGTACAGCGAGCCCTTATCAAGTATTTATCCTACCTCAGAGTAGGACATCTATCTATCTATCTATCTATCTATCTATCTATCTATCTATCTATCTATCTATCTATCTATCTATCTATCTATCTATCTATCTAGTATATAGTGCCTTTCATATCTATCTATCTATCTATCTATCTA
>JANRMT010062850.1:5780111-5791343 GCA_026402145.1 Polypterus bichir lapradei | reverse complement strand
TATCTATCTATCTATCTATCTATCTATCTATCTATCTATCTATCGCAGGGAAATCATAACCTATTTAAAGTAGGAGGGAAAGCATAGTAAGGTAGGATATTGCATTAAGCTACTCATAATTGTTTCCACTTCACAATGAACATCAAGAAAAATACTGTAACAATAATCAAGATGCAAAGCCAGAGACACACACACACACACACACTACATGAGAGTAAAACCTGGTAACAGGCACATTTATTTAACAATGAATGATCCACAACCGTACCCTCTAAAGAATCACCTTCCCACTATTACAGACATAGAGAGCACCCCAAAAAGGTAACAGTTAATGAAACTGCATATCTTGTACTGTTTCTGAAGTTGTATTCACTCTTCCAGTGTTCCTAGTTATCTTCCAGACTTGTCTGTCTCCAAGATTTTTACCTTATTTTTGTAAGGTTCTACTTATCCAATACCCCAGGAGCTGGCCTGCCTGTTTGAACCTTCCTAGGCTTATAAAGTGCAATACGAATGTTGCAGGAGTTAATGGAATGCAGAGCTCAGTGCACCTGTGTGACATTTTGCTGTCAATTACCCATCTAGCCCCACTTATTTTCAGGGTAATATGCTGGTTACAACACTACAGCTTGTATCCATGGCCACCCATGTGTTGATACTATGCTATCATTTGCAATTCACATATGTGTGCTCATCCGGTCTTGGGACAATAGTCGTTATGTGTGTGCCAATTTACATGAATGCAGCTTGCTTTTAATTACCTCACATGTTGCAAGGCTGTTCAAATTTGGTGCAAAATTAGAAAAATGATTGGTTCTGACATACTCAAACTATTGCTATTGCAAACCTACCAATTCCCTTTATCCAAAAAATGTAACATTACCAACACTTTTGTTTTGGCTGACAGGACATGGCTTCTCCATGTAGAAGGAGCAATCACTTGTTGTACAAGATATGTTATATTATTCCAAATCTGTCAGATTGATTTTTATGAATTCTTTGTTGTCCTGTGTTTCCAAAACATTCAGTCTTTCCTGGGATGTGCCAATCTGTGCCTGAACACCATCTTCTGGCAACACCTAGCAAGTTTGGATAGATCATGAGCTCTCCTATATGCTAGTGAAGTTGGGAGTAGTTTTCAAATTTAGGAAAATTGATAAAATGCTTTTCTGTTCCTAAGAGCAGGACCAAATTTACATCACTTTGAGATTTTTAAGCCAGATAAGACCATTTTCCTACTCTGATATACTTGATAAATTCATGCACTGGTATATGCCAGATCCTACACTAGTGTGGTGCTCCCTGCCATGGACTCTTGAGGGTCAAGCTTTTACCCAAAGCACTGAGCCATTCACACACTCCTATTTTGAGAACACCCATTTCTATGAAACCTCTCCATTTGCAGTCTGTCAGTGAACAGACCAATACCCAAATCCATGATCTATTCACACTTCCAATCTTTGTAGTGTTCCGAACCAGTAAGCAATTCCCAATTTTTGCCTGATAGTAGAGAGTCCTATACCCAGTCCAATGAGCCATTCCCATTTTTGACAGAGTCTAGTCATTTCTAGCCTATCAGGATAGCAGGACTGTACCTAAGGGTGTGTCCTCTCCCTGTTATTGCCAAGCTCTATTATAAGTGTGTTGTTCCCACCCACAGTCTTGTAGAGGGCAGGCCTATACCCAAATCACTGAACCATTCCCACTGTTTGCATTGTTTTCAATTTTCCTTCCAGCAGATCTTTCAACTTTTTGGCTTCCAAGGTTTGTAATACATTTAGTGTTACCTAGTCTGCATTATGAAACATGCAAATTTAGCCGTACATATCTCATAGTCACACTTGATAGCTCTCTGACGTACAAGGCTCAAATCAGCAAGGTAATGGTAAAACTCAAAACCAGAAATAACCTCATGCAGAAGTTGGCTTCCACTTCTTGGCGAGCATCCTTAACACATCATCTTTGATCCTAGTGTACTTCATATAGCTCAACTGTCAACACACCAGGGACAATGGCACACAACTGAATGAGAACCATCACAGGCACCATGCACTTAACACCTACTGAGTGGCTTCCTGGCCTCAGTAACATCACCCTACTGCATCTCCAGCACTGATAAGCTTCACTTTGTGAGTACGAAAAAATAATGTAAAATGACGGCCTGACTGTCCGAAATGCTGTCCTCAATACTCCACCAGTTCAGCTAAGGTCAAGAAAACCATCACTTGGCCTTGCAGAACAACTTGCTGCAACAGGCTTCTATCTGCAACAAATATGGGGGGAAGCCTGGTCTAACAGCAACAGAAATTGCCTGATCTTTAACAACACAATGACTAGCGGCAATTCAAGAGAGTTCCAGTTGCTGTGTAAAGCATTGTTCAATCTCAACCGACTTCGAACATAGCACAGAAAGTGTAACATCGCAAAGGTTAAGTGGGGTCTTCCCGTCGACCCATGTTTAGTCAGTGAACATCCAGAGCAGACGTCATGTTATTGGATTGCCCCATATTATCATATCGGGGCAATGTACACAACTTTGCCAACCTGAAGGACAAAGCCATTGTCTGGTTTAAGAATTAAATTTGTGAAGATGTAGAAACCAATTTAAATCATTTTGTATTCCCTTTTTATTCATTCAATTTTTGCAAAATCCATATGGATTAATAAAAATAAACCCCCACTCTTGTAATTTGAACAAACATGTCCCAGTGACCCCTTTTCATCCTCTTTCTCTTAGACAGTAGGACTATAGCTAATGCATTAAGCCATTCGGACTTCTGCTGTTTGACGGGATCCACCAGGTCTTTCACAACCCTGGTCTTTGGGAGTGTTCAACTCAGTATAACATTGTTCAGTTTAGTTTATTTTTATATCATGCTCGTGACCAAGTAACATATGCCCCCAAACTATTTTGTAGGACAGGCCTACACCCCAAATCACCAAACTAATCCATCTGAGCAAATCCACAATTTTCCTGCAACAAGAACATGGTAACATGGTTGGAAACTTATTAAGGGCAGATTTCACACAAATGTTGGAAAGTGTTTCTTCACTCACTGAACCACAGACACATGGAATCAATTACCAAGTAGTATGGTGGACAGAATCCTATTTTGGGCAATCTCATTGAATAGGATGGACAAGCTCACTGGGCTGAGTGTTCTAATGTTCAGTCTAACGTTTGAGACAATCTACCCAGTGCCCCCTAACCCTAAGTCTATCAGACGGCAGGAATATACCTAAATCACTAAGTCATTTGACAAGATCTGACCCAGTGAAGACACAGCATTTCACATTACAGTTTCACAGATGTCAGGCTTATAGCGGCATCACTGAGCCATTCTCATGCCCATTTTTGATATGATCCAACTTAGTGAACCTGTTTAATGTGGAATTTCTTGGAGTACAGTCATGTCCCCAATGTGTTATGCCATTCAAGCTTTTGGTCTAAAACCAGTGTGTCATTCCCACTTTCATTCTCTCTCTGGGCTGCTATATCTGATCAACCAAGCCATTTCTGGCTGGAGTCTATCATGGGGCACTCCTATACCCAATTCACTGAGATTGTTCCCACTCCAGTGTGACATTCCAACCCACAGTATAATGGGGAGCTCACCAGAGATACTGGCCTGTTTCTTTTTTGGACCTCTAAATAGACCCTGCCTAGTGTGAAATTCTTACATGCTGGTTCAGATGGCATATATGCTACCCAATCTCTAAGCCATTCCTGCTCCTGTTTTGTTTATTTATTTTTTTGTGAACCAGTCTAGTTTGACATTCCCATCCAAAGTCTCTCGGAAACCAGGCTTTACCTGAAACAGTGAGCCCTTCCCAATCTTGTTTTTGATAGGATTCCTAAGAACATAAAAAATTTGAGAAAGAAGTAGCGACCACTGAGTCCATCAAGCTTGTCTGTATGACAAATAACTATGCTATCCAGATAACTTCTTAAAGATTGTCATTTTTTCTTCTTCAATTGCACTGCTCAGTAGTTGTTCCAGATTCATCTCTTAGTTGTAGCATACAAGACAGCAGTCCTAAGCCCAAAAGCATTGAGCTTATTTTCACTTGGGATCTTTAGCAGCATTCACCCACTATCAAATTAGTTAACCATTTCCACCCAGTCTGACATAGTGCAGACCCACACTGAACCATGTAGGCCAACCCAGCTCTGAAGCTACAGTCTCGCTGAGAAACTGGGATGAATTGTCCTTAAAAGGCAAGCGGACAGCTTCAAAACTGAAGTACTGTAGTCTCAATTAGTGTACCTCCTTGTCCTTATGTGCTTCATCCAGAGTTAGTTTCCTGCCTTGTCCTTGATGCTTCTCCATTTGTCCCTGAATTGGATAAGTGGGTTCTGAATGGATTGAACTTGCGGTCACGTTTCAGACCGTAACCTCTCCTGTTAAAACGTGTGTCCTTATCTGGAATGTTTTAAAGGACAGGCTCATCAGTACAAAGCTCTCTCTGTCCTCTCTCTCTCTCTCTCTCTCTCTCACACTCAGTTGTGGTCCACAGCTAAACACGAAAGGCATAGCTACACAGAGTCCATTGTTCCACTCCTCACCAGTGAGTCCATTCCACCGAGGGCTGTTCTAGTCCAGGCAACCTGCCACGTAATGTGCAAGCCAGACTGTAGCGACAGACATCAAAGAGTCGGCAGGAGGCTTTCCAGAGCTTAAATAAGGAAGCTTTGCAGTCGCCTCTCCAGCAGCAGATAACATCGGGGGTCTGAAATCTGCAGGCAAGGTCACCCTCCCCTCCTCCGTTCTGTACCTGCTTGCTGCTGTGTCCCTCGAGGATCGGCGATATTGACAGGTATAAATCATTTGTATTCACCGGGAGTGTGAGAGTCCAATTCTCTTCTCTTGTGTCTCCTGGCTACTTGTTTTTTTTTTTTTTTGTTTTTTTTTTTTTCTTTCTCTCCTCTAATGCCGGATGAAGCAGAGAAGGCTGCCAGTGCTTCAGAGCCTGACTGCAGATAGAGGCTGTAATACCCTCTGACCTCAATTTATCTTCCTACACTGAGCACTCGGCTCCCAAGCAGGGGAAGCGAGCTCATTAGTGCAGGCAGCAAAGCACGCTGCAGGTGTACCGTACCTGTCCGCCAGCCGCTCGCCGGCTAACGAGAGCTCTTTAACGAGCAGCACATTCCCTGCTATTGGAGAGATTGTGTTGATTTTCTTTCTTTTTTTGTGCAGATGGCTTTTTTTTAAACACTTTTTCAAGATTTTTTTTCCCCTTGTCTTAACTGGCTGCAGGGGGCTCCTCACTAATTCTCATTACTGGCTCATAGCCTCTGATCTGCTGTATGCTGACAGAGAGTGAGTGAGTGAGGGAACGGGAGAGAGAGAGAGAGCAGATGAGTGAAATCCTGAAATTTCTTTGCATCAGGAAGGCCTTTGGACTTCACGGTCAGGCCTTGCTGTTAATTTCATGGTAGGTGGGGGCGTTTAGGGGAGGGCGGAAAAACAGAGAAAAAAGTGCACTGAAACGAGAAAGAAAAAAAAAAAAACAGACAATTGGTGGCTTATTTAGAGCGGCAGACTGGTGGGGAGGACATTCCTCACAGCTGGGTTTTGGTATGTGCTGTGTCGGGTCGGAAGCACGCAAGTCACCCATCACCTCCCTCCCCCTCAAAACTTAGCGTCGCTCACCTTAGTGTTTCAAACAGAAACGAACATCTGCTCATTGTAAAATCGCTCAGCCTCCCACTAATTTTTTTTTTTTTTTTACTTTATGGGTTTGCTGACTTGCAGTCATGTTTATGTACTCGTTTTGCTCTTTTTTTTTTCCTGATTCAATGCTGTAAGCCGCAGCCCTCAAATCTCCTTTCAGACTCCCTCAGACAGTATGAGAACCACTCCTCTAAGACACATGTGTAGTATCAGATTCCATCGAGAATATTTAAGGAGGTCTGCTGTAACAGTCAGGCCGTGCCATCACATTTTAATTACATTTACAGTTTATACATAGAGCATACAAGGTGCACTGTGTGCCATGGCTGCACACACAGATGCCCGGGTGCCAATGCAGATCTTTGGGCTAGAAGAAGTGAACTGGCTGATCTGTAATTACACGTGAACTAAACTCTTCCTCATTTAGAGTTATTTTTTATTCAATTTACTATTAATTATGTTGATAAAAAATTGATGGAAGGATGGCCGGAACCCAGTTTTTCGATACATATTCTGTTTTGAAATGTATGTATATATGTGAATATCAAAAAATATGGAGTATGCATAATATACTGTGTTTATGCAGTATGTTTGTGTGTATGTATTGTATTAAATACATGCATGCATCATGTTGTGATGCATCAGCGCTACTACTGTGCCACCATACTATTTTATTAAATACAGCACATTTACATGAAGAAATATACTGATCCCCTACAACATTAAAACCCCCCTACCTAATATTGTGTAGGTCCCCCTCATGCCACCAAGACAGTTCTGACTCCTCAAGGCATGGACTCCAAAAGACCTCTGAGGATGTCCTGTGGTATCTGGCACCAAATGTTAGCAGTAGATCCTTTAAATCTTGTAAGTTGAAAGGAAAGGTCTCCATGGATCGGACTTGGTTTCCCAGAACGTTCACAGATGTTCGATCAGATTAAGTTCTACGGAATTTGGAGGCCAAGTCATCACCTTAAACTCAGTGTCATATTCTTTAAACCATTCCTAAACAGTTTTCACAGTGTGTCAGGGCGCATTACCTTGCTGAAAGAGGCCACTGCCTTCAGGTAGTACCATTGCCATGAAGGAGGTTACATGCTCTGCAATAATCTTTAGGTAAGCGGTACATGTCAGAGTAAGACTGACATGAATGCCAGGACCCATGTTTCCCAGCAGAACATTTGCAAGAGCATCACACTGCCCCTGCTGCATTGCCTTCTTTCCGTAATGTATCTCTTCCTCAGGTAAACGACACATACGCACCTGGTCATCCACATGATCTTAAAGAAAACATGATTCATCAGACCAGGCAACCTTCTTCCATTGCTCCTTGGTCCAGTTCTGATACTCATTGTAGACACTTTCGGTGGTTGACAGGGGTCAGCATGAGCTCACTGACCAGTCTGTGGCAATGCAACCCCATACACAGCTAGTTGTAATACACTGTGTGTTCTGACACATTTATGTCATAGCCATCATTAAGTTTTTCTGCAGTCTTTGCTACAGTAGCTCTTCTGTGGGATCAGACCAGACAGGCTATCCTTCACTCCCCACATGAATCAGTGAACCTTGGGCACTCATGATCCTGTCACCAGTGCACCAGTTGTCCCTGTTCCAAAGAGCATCTGTTTTTAAATATTTCCTCATGGTGGAACTCCAACTTCTGGGATGACAGCTGACTGTTTAGTTGGCAAGGTAGAAGGAGCTTGTGGCTCGGAAACTGATGTCTTCTGGATCCTTCTCTTCCATTCTAAAGGAACAAAAGTAAACTGCATCAGTTGATATTCAATACTCTTAATTTACCCCCTCCATTTACCTTTTCCAAGACCTGTTTTTTTCATAACATTTTAATATAAACTGTTTTTATAGATCTGCTGGTCAATTATGTGCACTAGTTTTAGTGGCTTTTTTGGTAGTAATAATAGTGTCCTTATACATACACATGTGCATACACCCATTCTCAAATCCACATAATCAATTCAGGGTTGCAGGATAAAGTAACCAGATTCACCATCTGGCCTGACACGAATGTCTTTGTGATATGGAAGTAAAATGCCAGTCAGATACAAGAAGAAACTGCAAACTCCCACAGATAATTACCAAGCTTAGAATTTGAACCCAGTGTTTTAAGTCCACGAGGCAACTGTGCTAAACCAGCTGTAACACCAAGTTACCCTTGAGTGTCTATATTAGTCCTTTTACACCCACTTATGTAGGGCACTTCTGAAGTAGCACAATCCAGTAGGTGCCTGTTGCTGCAATGGTGTGTGCCGTGTTCAGGAGAAGCGGTAAACATTTTGGTAAGATACTTATTTCAGTCCAAATCATAAAGACAATGTGTAATACTACAACATTTTCATCCACTACAATATGCTCAAATCACCAAATCACCCTTTGACCTCAGGTTTGCATGTGCTATGATCTGCCACTTTGCATGCCTACACCAACTAATTAGAATTTTCCATTGTGCCCTTGTAGTCTTTTGAAAAAAGCAACATGGCTCTGTAGATGCTCTCCTGCTCCCCTGTAGGTGTTACTTATTCCCGCCTTTTAAATAGGAGATCTTTGAGGATCCCAGAATGAATAGCACACACACACAGGCATGCGGGCGCACACACACACACACACACACACACACACACACACACACTTATAAACAAGCACACACACGCTTACTCTTGCAGATTCCTATCCCGCTGTCTGTGTTGAAGGCCTCCAATTGGCTGTCAGGTTGTCAGGGGAAAGCTTTTGCTGCAGAGACAGTTCACAATCCGTGAAGTAACGATTTACCTTGAAATCCTGGGCGAGGAGAAGGGAAAAGTGAGGAAAAAAAAAATAGATCAGAGCTGAAGCCTGAATCAACAAGGAGCTTTACCAAGCTGTGTGGCATCCAGCCCATGTGAAAGGAGCACTGATAGAACTTGCCGCTCATCCAGCGATAGATTGACAAAATATCAGAATCATACAGAATGAGCCCTTCAGCCTTCGTTTGAATGTGGTGTTTATTTTGAGAATGTTTGAACCTTCTGCATTGTGTCACCATTGCTACCAGTTAAAGGTACACAACTGAAAATTGCATGAAGTTAAGAGGGGAGAAATGATATGGCACCACAGCAGTATGGGTGGAAACTGTAGAGGACATGTCTTTTGGTTATGCTGCACGGTGACTGTACTGAGAAATTTTGAAAGATCATTCCCAACCATTCGGATGTAGGAAAGAATGAAAGAAGTAATGCTTCCCAGTTATGGTTCAATGACCGGTCAGTTTAAGAGTTTATGCAACAGAGTGACTGGACATTTCAAGTATAGGTGAAAATGGTATTCAAAAAATTGGTCCTCTCAGCAGAAATGATTGAGGAATTGGATCTCTGGTATGTGATAGAGTGACTGTTCAGGTTACATGGGAGCAGAAGTGGACTTTAATCAGAATAAATACTTCACAGATATGCAATAGAGTGGCTGGTCAACTTGGACATAAAGGTTAGGCTCAAGTGCTGAGATGGTGGTGTGTAACAGCGGGGCACATAAGGGAACCATCCTGTCTTCCTTCTTGTTTAACCTCTACACAATGGACTTCCAGTATAATGCCAGCTGTTACCATCTACAGAAGTTCTCAGTTGATTCCTTCATTATTGATTGATCGTTAATGATGGCCAGTCAGAGTACAAGAGGCTGGTGGAGGACTTTGTCTTTTGGTGCAGGGAGGACCACCTGGAGCTCAACATCAACAAGACAAAAAATTGGTGGCGAACTTCTGGCATATCAAGGAAACCCTGAGACCAGTCATCATCCAGGAGGAGGAAGTGGAGGTGGTGCAGATCTATAAGTACCTAACTGGACTGGTCTGACAACACAGTGGCACTGTATAAGAAGGGCCAGAGCAGACTGTATTTTCTAAAGTGACTCTGGTGTTTTGATGTGTGCAGCAAGCTACTGGAAATATCTTACCAGTCTGCTGTAGCCAGTGTGTTGGTTTATGCTGTCGTCTCTTGGGGAAGCAATTTGAGTTCAGAGGACACACAACACCTGAACAAGCTTACCAGAAAAGCGAGCTCCATCACAGAATTAATCCTTGGACACCCTGGAGGCTACTCTGGAAAAGAGAATGGTGGCAAAACTAGATACCATCATGTACAATTCTGCCCACCCCCTTCAAAGAGTGTTTTCTTGAAGTAAATTTAGCCACAGGTTCATTCCCCCAGTGGTACAAATAGAAACCCCTTGCGGGATCTCTTCTGCCTGCTGCCATTAGGCAGTTCAGTGCTTTATTCCAATATCCTGTCCATCCTTCAAACCAGAAGCTATAGGATAGTTATTTTAGTGCAATATTTATTGTATCATATGCTTTTATTCTATTGTTTTATATTGTAATTTGAATTGGTATCCTTGCATTTTGTGTTTTTGCTGAGGTATGCATTTGAATTCCCCTTTGGGATTAATGAAGTATACCTAATCTAATCTAATCTAATCTAATCTGAATATCTGGTCAACCCATATGCTGTGTATGTGCGCAAATTAAAGTGGTAAAGGAAATGTGGTCACTCCAATGTAAGTGGACGTGGTAAAGGATGTGTCTGAGGAATACTGACTGGTTAGTTGTGATATGTTATATGAGAAGACAACTTTGGAAATGCTTGCAAGGCATGCCATTTGAGTGATCAGTCAGCTCAAGTATAAGTGAAAGTGGTTGCGAAATGCAATGCCACAGAATGATTGGTCAGCTCACACAGAATTGGAAGTTGTAGAGAAATGTTATCTATAAATTAACTGGTCAGGTAAGATATGAGGGAAAAAAGCCCAGGATGCACTTAATAGGCATGATACCAGCTGCTCAGATAGCTCAGAAATGGACAGAAATGCTGGGGTAATGCTTGTGTTGTGTGACCATGGTCAGCTCATGTGTAAGCAGAAGTACAAGTGGTAGAGGAAATGCTTCACAGGTTTTACATAAAGTGAAGGGTCAGTTCAGAGTTAAGAAAAAATGTGTGGGCAACTACACACATCCCTACCTCCAATGTAAGTAAAAATGGCAGTGGGAAAGGAGAAGCCACTGGTTAAGATATGGCAGAAATGATGCTTCCTTGGGATGTTTCAAAAGGACTGGTCAACTCTCTCTCTCTCTCTCTCTCTCTCTCTCTCTCTCTCTCTCTCTCTCTGTGTATATAACCTTATATCAGTCTTGTCTCCCTTTTCCCTCACAGCCTCGAGAAACCACCCCTTAAGTCTGGTATAAAGGAGAGATGTTCCCAGTACATTTTGTCTCAAATTGAACATGACTAGACACAAGGAAGGTCATGTATATGCTTCATGCATTTATAAACAACGGCGACTTGCTGACCTTTGCAGTGCCAGCGATCGCTTATTTTTGTGAAAAGAGTTACTTTATTTTTGTGGCATCCCTTGCCCTGCTACAATACATATATATGTATACATATGTATGTGTATGTATGTATGTACACACACATATATATATGTATATATATATATATATATATGTATATACAGAGTGTCTATATATATAAAGTAACTCTGTTCACAAAAATAAGCGATCGCT
>JANRMT010062850.1:5712854-5770111 GCA_026402145.1 Polypterus bichir lapradei | reverse complement strand
TATATGTATATGTATATGTATATGTATGTATATGTATATATATATATGTATATATATGTATATATATATATGTATATATATATGTATATATGTATGTATATATGTATATGTGTATATATATATGTATATGTATATATATATGTATATATATGTGTATATATATATATATGTATATATATATGTATATGTGTATATATATATATATGTATATGTATATATATATATGTATATATATATGTATATGTATATATATATATGTATATATAGGTCTGCACTCTTGAGAAGCAGGTTTGATTATGAGCTCCCTATTCTGGTGGCCTCTGGAACTTTATATTTGCCTGTCAGTAAGGGTAGTGCCTTGCTGGATGATTGGATGATTGCCCTCTGAACTGCAAGTGAAAAGGAAGGAGGTGTTACCAACAGCACTCCCGCTCGAATCAGGGTGGTATTGCTTACCTTTTCAAACCTCCAACAATAACTCCTAGGAGCTGGTGTTTGACAATATATATGTAAATGTATATGTGGGTAATGGGTGGACATATTATCCATACATAGTATATGCACATGTACAGTACATTCTTTCCTGGACCCTGGTATCATTGGGCACAAGGCAGGGGCCCGCCCACTTCATTGAAGGGCACACCCATACCGAGCCAGCTTAGGCTAATATGCACGGCTTTGGAATGTGGGAGGAAAAAACTGGGTACCGGAACAATATGCCACACAACCACAGGGAGAACATTCAAAAAGGACAGGGCCACCATTCACACTCAATATCCTTTTTTTAATCAATTTTGTAGCGTCCTTATTTTCATGTGTAAAGAGCACAGTGAAATTCTTATTTGTATGTGCTAGCCAACATGCAACATGTTGATTGGTCAGTTGTTTTAGCAATATTGTTAATCATTATTTGTGTTTTAGATGGTTATCGTATGCCCTATTGACCACTGATATTATTTAATTATGCACAAGCAAAGAATAATATAAAAGTAAAGCTCATTCCTTCATTACAAGTACTTCTCCAGCTTCTTTCCATGACCACCAGCAGCGAGCTTTCACCATCCCATGTAACAGCTCTTAATCATTTAAGCTCCTCTACAAAATTCTGGACCCCTCTCATCACCAATTCTGTCTTACAATGAGAGATACCATGAAAGTTAAAAGTGCCATCACTGAGGGCTCTAAGCCAGCCTACTTTAAAAGGTGCTCTATGAAAAATGCATTGAATCTTTTAGCTCCAGCGTTCCTTCGCTGAGGGCGAAATCTTTCATTTGGCAATGCAAAGAAATTCCGAGTGTCTCCAGAATCATCCTCAAAAGTGACAAGTGTGCGTTCATCTGCAACAGAACTTTGATGCCTTGCTGATTCTGAATTCTCCATGGTAGCATCCACTCATTGTGGCTTCTGTCTTCATCTTCTTGACACTTTGCAAATCGCTGTAAAATTTGAACAAGATTTGTAGCTTCACTCAGAATCCAGACTATTACATAAATCCAACACGGAATGGCTCCGACTGTCACTTGTACTTTGAGGCGTTCTTTACACCTTACTCAGCCATCAAAGCTCCACAAGGTACACTCGACTTCCAGGAAAAGCTCGGTCACCCATATCCATTTTTTCCCGCCTTGTTTGTCTTTTCATTTCGTCTTTGTGCCTAGATACTTGCAAGTTCCCCGCAGTCCACAGTTTTGAGATTAAGCTGACGGCAAGGCAAGGGTTAAGCCTGGCGCTCCTCAGTTGAGGCGGAAACTGATTTTTCTGCTTGAAGTGTTTGAAAGAGGAATTGGCAGGGGAAGAAGGCTGGGTTAGGGAAAGCACACAGGCAGTCTGGCAGCCAGCAGCGCTTGCCTGTGATCCCTCTCGGTGAAGGAGCGCTGAGCTGCCTGGCGGTGCGGCTGCGTTTAGAGGATGAGTCACCCGCGGAGCCCCACGGAGCAGGGGAGGGAGGGAGACCGGGTGCACGCAACAGCCGAGTGCTGTTGAAGGTGATATTGATTACCTGCGTTGTCAGTTTGCCTTTAATTGGAGCGTGCAACTTTGATATCAGGAGGACATCATCACGTAGCAAGCGTGAGGACATTTTTAGTGCATGTCGGTTTTTTATGATTAGTAGCTGCCGGGCAAGATTAAAAAAAAAGACATGTGGAAACTCTACACCCCTGGACGGGACTCACTAAATGTCCAGTTTACTTTCTTCCCGACTATGTCAGCTAGGAGCAAAACCACAACCGACGTACGCACGTGACCAACTTAGGAGATATGTCCGTTTGCAGAATTGCTTTGAAGGTCTCTCTGAATTCATGTGCTTTTGAGTTGATTTTCACTGTGCTACCACCAAAGTCTACATGCAGGCTGGCAACACGAGCCAACCCTTATAATACAATGCCAACAAGGTTGTGCCTTGCAGCTCTTGGGTCCCATGTTTTAAATGCAGGTCAAGGGTGCCCGTATGGCGTTCCATTCTTTGCTTAGAATATCATGCTTCTTAACTGCAATTGGGTTATTTAGCTCTAACAGTGCAAACCCTAGGTGTTGTCTTAAACCTGAAAGAATCCGCACCAGGCTACCTGTAAAACAGGACTTTTTGGAGAAACAAGGAAGGTAAACAATATGGGAAAAAATACAAAAGTAACATCGCCCTCTGGTGGCCTTGGAATGTACTGCAGCCGTTTTTTCGGGCTTCTACAGAGAAGGTCCTTGTACCTGGAAAAGCACACGAAATGCTTTGTCAAAATAAAACACAACCCCTCTTGTTGCCTGGGCAACACATTATGGAAATAGTGGGAACCAAGCGTGGTCCAAATTAACAGCAGACCCCCATCCAAACTATTTACATTCCTAAGTAGAACCCTTTTCTCCTAATAACATCCTGTTTAGATTAGATGCCAGGAGTCACCTTTTCTAAAAGTATACCAGTGGCTACAAATGTTGTTGGAGGGGACCCTCAATAATCCTTTCACAATACACTTTTTATTGGGGGTGAGCTCTAACTGCAGGTAGCTGTGATCGCTCTTACAGATCATGCCACAAACACCTTACCGGGAGTACTATGTGGCTGTAGCTTATTTGGGTTAGATGCCAGAGGTTATTCTTATTAATCATGTTTGCATGCCTTATTGGAAGGGTACCCTTTTGTGTCAGTTCACATAGGCTAGACAAAGGGAACCAGCTTGGTTTGCCACGAGAAACACCATATTGAAGGATATCCCTATTGGCTGCACACATAAGCCAGATATATCAGACACAACTCTTCTGTTTCTTGTCACATACCTTATTGGAGAGTGCTCCCTATTGACTGCCGCCTCAACCCAGAGTCTGGTAATCACTTTTCTTTATCAAAGTGTACTCCCCTAACAACAGATCATTAAAGGTCTAGGATTTCTGGCATCTTTCTTATAGAACAGCACCATCTACGTTCAGCTCGTTTAGGCCAGATACTGTGGTGAATCCTTCCTTATTATGCAGCACACTTTATCAAATCCCACTTTAAACAATTTCCACTGACCAACCCCTCCTAACTGGATAAACATCTTATTGAACGGCACCACCTAGTGGCAGCCCACTTAAAACAGTCCTTAGGAGCAACCTGTGTGGAGTGTGTCTCCTATTGGCAACCCCCTTTGGCCACAAGCAGATGGCCACATGCCCCCTAGCTAGATACAGAGGTACCACCCATCCCTATCAAAATGTGTAGTTTAGTGAATGACACACCCTAGCTGCTGCTCATTTAGGAAAGATACCAAGGAACCACCCATCCCTATCATAATGTCTACTGTAGTGAGTGGCAACCCCGGGCTACAATTCACTTAGGGAGGGGTGGCCCCACTGTATACATCCTATCAAAATGTCCACTTTAGTGAATGGCTCCCCCTAGCCACAGCCCACTTAGGTCAGACTACCCACCCTAGTGGCAGTTCACCTGGGTTAGTTCATGAGAATGCTCATTACCACCCAAGTGTACTTCTCCTGCTTTTACATACTCATTTCCTCCATAAAACATGGAAACTTGCTCTCAGCGTTCTGCTTATGTCTTTTAAATGGTGGTACATCGTGGTACAAAGAAAAGATATGGTAAAGAAACACAATGTATTCTTTTGTGTTGAATTGTGCATCCTAGATCAAGCTTGCACTGCAAGGGATTGTCTTTTCACATCGACCTGACTGCTTTGGAAAACGGGTCGATGGGTGACATTAATAGAGAGTGAGCTCACATTGTGCACCGCTGCTTCTCTTCTGCTGCCTTCACTACAGCCTCGCGTCTCCTCTTTTACATCACTGGAGCCACGTTTTCCATAAAGGACATTTAATTGCTCTGGGTTTTTATTGCCTTGTGCTGACTTCCAAGACATCTAGATTTTTTGGAGGGTCTTTCCTCTTGCCTTCACAAGCCGCTGCAGTGCTGGGCATGTCCAACTGCGCATTTGCTTGTTCCGGCTTGGCTGTCTGTCTTTGTGAGATTGCTGCTGTGCTGCCTACGTGTTAAACATTAATGGACTAAAGAAGAGGGCGGCAGTTTCCTCGGTTAGAAGTCAATACAATTTGGTCTAGAGGTCCTGTGCAGGCAGCATGGCCTAGTGGACAAGGCTCTGGACTGTAAACCTTAAGGATGATTTTTCAAGCACCACCTAGTTACTATGTGGCGCAGAAAGAGTGATGTCAGATGTAAAATTACAGAGTCACTCTACTTGTGATTAATAAGTAATTTTATAAATGAATAGATGAGTTTTGGCGAGGTGTGGAGTATAGTGTAGGACGTCTGCTAATGTGTAACTGAAGACCTGTTGCAATGTCCATTTTTTATGTGTTTCATTTCTGTCATAGATTTGCATCTCTGTGTGATTTTTTTTTTTTTTTTAATTCTGCTACCACCTTGGGTGATGGGTAGAGCAGCCTGTGGTCCTCAGATTGACTGTTATGGTTGGGATAAGCAGATGCCCTTATTTACCAGATTTGCCTGGCCCCGGTGCGTAGATGTGCTGGCACCAAATTATTTTCCTTACGTGCTGAAGGACCTAAATGGGGGGTGTGGGGGTGGTTGAGCTGTGAGCTGCTTACAAAGATGCGATTGTCCTAAGGCCTCTTAGCAGAAAGATCACTTTGGCATTGCTGTGACAGTTTCAGAGACCTACCCCGAAGGTTACTGTGACTATTGACTTTCATGACTGATGCTGTCTGGGGATTTCAAAAATGTACTGGAGGCCAGCAACCCCACCCCCCAGCACCGGGACGACTTTCCTACAGAAGGCGGTACACAGATGAGTCTGAAATGGCACATTGGCAGGGCAGTGTCTGGTGTGAGGTTGGTGGGCACAGTGCTCACTGTTCCACTAATTGTATCCACATTCCTGCTACCCTGCGGTGCCTCTGCCAAAGTGTCACAGACTTGCAGAGAGCAATGACAAGGGTGATCGGATCTGCTCTGTCAGCACCAGAAGGCAAGTAGCGAGGAATGGGGTTTAAAGAGGAGGCAGGCCCTAGTTGTCCAGACTCTGCACATGCAGGCATCTGTGGGAGCCAGCGTCCTTGTAAAGCTTTATTAAATAGATTTGTGCAAGTCCACAGCAGGAACGAGGCTGGAAACCGGATCGGGATTTTGGGACAGGATCTTGGGCTTTTTAGTCTGCTGGCCATATGACCGCTTGGCAGAATGCCCTCAGGTCGAGATGCTTGCTCAGACCCATTGTGTGGCCTAATTTGGTATGAGGAAGTTGGCCTTTGACCCCCTTTTTTTTCATACGACAGAATAAACGACCATTTGGCAGCTTAACTGCATGGAACCAAAAGAAAATGAAATGAAGACCAAAGGAAGGGAAAGGAAAGAAAAGAAAAGGTGGATATTATCCACTTGAGCTGAAACTGAGAGTCAAACCCGAACTGAGCGTTGCTCCTGCTGTTCTTCTGCTACGCCCCTTCCTTCTCTACCCATGCAAACCCCCCACCTCCCCCACTGCCACCCCCACCTTCTGCTCCTGCTCCAGTCATTGCTGCGAATGCAGATTCAGGAAGCAGAGGATTACCCCGGGGAGAATGGCTGAGTGGCAGTTGGCAGCTATTTGCATTTGCAAACGTCGGTGCAGCAAACGTCAGCCTTGCATCTTTTTCATTTGGGTAACATTTGAATGACCCAGTGCCCTGGCTGACACTGATGTAGGAGATGGCTTCTCAGTGTCACGAATGAGCTCTGTTGCTGGACGACCCTGGCAGGTGAGGGCAAATCATACCGCTTCAAAATTGCAAAGCCTAGATTAAGAAAATTGGAAAAAAATTGCCATGTATCATTGTAGCAATACGGAGTCCCTGGAAAAAGGAGAAATTGTGTAAGTGGATCTGCAATATTGCCCTGTGGCCAAAAAGCAGCCCAAGGAACTTAACTTGGCTGTAGGAGTTCTGTTCCTCCTGCCATCCCGAAATGGATTAAGCAGATTCCAAAATGAATGGACGAGCTGGAGTTCTTGTCAGATTGTGCGGCCCCCAGTAAGATACCACATAGTATTATGAAACCTGAAGTTGTCTGTTCAGTCTCCTTCACTGGCTCTCTGTATGGCCATTCACTTTGTCATTTATAATGTGGTATGAATTAAAAGTCTTTATTATTCAAACAGTCATTGAATCAGTGGATGGGGCACAAGTCTGTCATGAGGCCACGTACACAAATATCACAGCTAACCTACCACTCATTACTTTAGGGATGTGTGTTGAAAACTGGGGAATTTAGAAAGAGCCCCATATGCATGGGAAGAACGTGCATAATCCACAGATACTGACTTAGTGTCGAAAGCAGAAGTGCTAACCAGTCTACCACCATACCACCCAAACAATTAAATTTAAATCTGAACATTAATTTTCGAACTTGCTTAGCGTGGTGGCCTTATTGCATACAACGTAAGAACCAACCTGATGCAGGGCATTATTCATTGAGAAATTTACTGTATGAAATTAATGTTAACTGGCATTTGATTTTATTTGCTTCTCGTGTCCTTACATTTATCCACAGATTCATTTTTAAACCAATCTTTCCATCCATTGTTTAAGGCCGGTTATTGTAACTTAGTGTCTCTAGAAATATGAGCCTATGCCAGCAGCATTAGGGCATGGCAGGAGCCAACCTTGTTGGGTCTCTGTATTTGCAGGATCTAAATATGTGGATTTGAGTATTAGTAGAAAGCATTTAATGGGATAGTGTCATTTCCTCATCTGCCCACCCCTCCCTCCCCCCCAGTACCGTCACAAGACGAAGAAGCAAAAAAGTTCAGGTTAGAAAACCGAGCCAAGGCATTACATGACACCAAACACCTTTGTGAACTTCTTCTATGACAAAAACTTAGTTTGAGCAATGCAAATTCAAGGGAAATGTCAAAGACATTTTAACACTTTACATAGTTTTATTGAATTAATTAAAAAAAAAAAAAAGCAAACTTCCTGTCACAATGTTTCTAGAAGGTAAAAATACACCAACCTCATAGCCAGAAATCTCAGCCTTGACTAATCCTTCTTCATCTTCAGGAATTGAAACTCCCACAGCAAGCAATTAACCATGCGTGCTACATCATTTTTTATTCCGTTCATTTAAATTAGATCTGTATAATTGTTCAGTGTTAAGTTGTATTTTTATTTTATTTATTTTTGTTTTGTAACATGGATTGAAGTATGTAAATCTTTAAACCTATTAAAATTATTATTTCAAAAGTATCTGCTAATTACAGATCTAAATGTTTTAAATATCTCATTTATTTCTTTTAAGTACTGTACAGTAATGGGCAGTGGGTAGCGCTGCTGCCTCGCAGTTAGAAGACCTGGGTTCACTTCCCGAGTCCTCCCTGCGTGGAGTTTGCATGTTCTCCCTGTGTTTGCGTGGGTTTCCTCCCACAGTCCAAAGATATCCAGGTTTGGTGCATTGGGGATTCTAAATTGTCCCTAGTGTGTGCTTGGTGTGTGTGTGTGTGTGTGTGTGTGCACCCTGCAGTGGGCTGGCGCCCTGCCAAGGATTTGTTTCCTGCCTTACGCCCTGTGTTGGCTGGGATTGGTTCCAGAAGACCGCCGTGACCCTGTAGTTAGGATATAGTGGGTTGGATACTGGATGGATGGTTGGTTACTGTACAGTAGTAGGATTTGCTTATGTGAAAAATCTTTAAAATTACATATTTCATTGAGAACCATAATATTCGTAGATTTCATTTTTCACATGTGGTATTGACAAGTAACCCTCAAGAATACAGAGACCTTACTGTACCTTAGAACATTAGAAAAGCTTGACAAGAAAGGGTTATTCTGCCCAACAAAGCTCATCCATTTTATCCACCAAATTTCTTCAAAAATATCATCAGGTTGAGGTATGCAAGTTCAATTTATTTCACATGTCTATCATTCTTTGCAAGACGAAAACGTGTGAAATCTGTCTTTAACGAGTTTCCAACCATGGCTCTGTGTTCTTGTGACAGAGTTTATTTTAAATTGACTGGGATCAACTGTACTTATTGCTCTCATAATTCATAATAACACTTGCAATCATATCCAATCTTAATCTCCATTTGCTAAACACGGAAAAGGTTAAATTCCTTCAATCTCTTCTCAAAGTTCATAACTCACAATTCTAAAATCAGCCTAGTCAGTCTCCTCTGGACTTTCTCTAGTGCTGCTCTGTCTTTTGTGATATATAACCTAACATCTTACTAACTCTCTTGATCAGTTCTGCACTCTGTCTGGATGTAGACAGTGATGAGTCCACTATGACTCCAAAGGCTTACTTATAAGGTGTACTTTCAAGTTTTAGGCCTTCCATTTGCCTTTTGGGTCCTCAGCCAAGAACAGCCTATGTTGGAGGAAGACTCCCTGACTCTGCCCATCCCAGTCAGGCAACATATAAACTCTGACAGCACAGGAAGAGTGTGATCAGTGTCTCATATATCTCCTTAGAGGTAGCCTGTCTATTTTGTTTCATCTTGAATGTCTGGCTTTTAAACAGACTCTTCACTTTTAGAAACCGCAAAACCTTTAACGTCTTATCCCTGGTTGGTTCCTGCTTTGTGCTTAGTTCTAATTCAGAGAGCCCAAACCCAGACTAAACAGGGCCAGCTCAATAATAGATGGTTGGATGGATGAATAAATTTTTATTTCAGTTTTTTGATATTAGTTTCTATGTATGCCTCATTAACTAAAATTACTGTTACAATTTTGTTCAAGGTCCTAAAGACATGCAAGTCAGGTTAACTGAAAGCTCTCCATAAATAAGTGTGCCTTGCAGTAGGCTCGTTCTAGGGTGGTTCCTTCCTTGCACTCAGTTCCTCTTATCACACTGTAATCCTGAGTCTGATGTGCTGAGGTAGCGCTGCTGCTTTTCAACAAGGACGCCAGGGCTCATGCCACAAGTGCTCAATGTGTGAAAGTTGCATGTTCTCCCCTTGTTCATGCGGTTTTCCTCTGGATGCCCTGATTTCGTTCCACAGTCCCGAGACATTCAGGTTAGATGGACTGGCATTAGTCCTGGTGGGTGTTTGTGTGAGAGTGTGTTCACCCTGCAATGAACCAGCTCCCTGTACAGGAGCTGTTCTTGTTTGTTATGTTCAAGATAAGCAGTTTTGTAAATGGATGGATGTCTGTCTTTCACAAGAGTGGATGACAGGTTTTATTCAGGCAGTGTGGCCCTTTGGTGCTTAAAGCATCAGACTGTAAAGCACAAAACTGCTGACTTACTCTGTGACTTCTCAAACCTGGTGTTGCTCAGCCGTTGTGATGTGTAAGCTGCTTTGGATAAACATTTCAGCCAAATAAATGAATGTAAATGCCCTCATTTAAAAACACATCAAAGCAGTGGTATTCTGTCACGAGAAGGCTGCACCTCTCGGTTGTGGATGTGGGGCCAAGCTGAGTAGGCGGTGTGCTCATTCATTCCTGACCTTGTGACACCACTCCACTTCACAGGCATAGCAGCTTCCCCCCACAAGAAACTAAAATGCTGGATCGCAGAGGGGTGTTACGCGGTCTGTGGAGTTTGATATAATAAAAATGATAAAGAGTGTGTCGTGCAGGTTCAGGTCTTGCCGGTGATAAAGGGCTGTTTTGTTGACACGGCCAGAATATTACATATCCCAGTGAAATGCTATGCTTCTGCCACAGTTCAATATAGAAGAGGGACACATGCAAGTGTGCCATTTTATCCTCCTTCCATCCCCTTTTTCAAATTGGTTTGTTCACTCACTAAGTGCTGGTGCCTTACACAATTTAGATATGATGGCTAAGAATATAGGGTGCCCTAAGACTTGGTGTCCAATAGATGCTGTTGACATTAAAGATCTGATGTCAGACAGACTGACCTTGACCAATAAAAGTTTGGCATTTAGACATTTTAAGTGAAGCCATTCTGAATTACAGGTATTTGTGGACAGTGTTAGGAAGAATATGTGATAGGGAAAGGGGAAGGGAGCAGACAGACAAATGCTCCACACTCATTAAACAGACACAGTTGCTCAGTTTGGCCAGTAAACATTGTTTATGTTTGTATTTTTCTTATTTGTGTATATTTTGCAATTTTCCATTTTTTTTAAAGAAATGTCTTCTGTCTTTAACTAATTTGATATTTTGCTCACTCACTTCAGGAGAAAGTAGAGGGGAAACAACTTCTTCCCCAAAACAGTAGATTAAAGATAGAAAATAATTCATGCATGTTTGTGCTTAGAATCATCAGTTAATGTGGTGGCCAAGGCATCCCAAGGTTGTTGGTTCATGTCCGGCCTGTGGGAACCTCAACCTACCTGTGCTCCAGCTGTAAATATTTCTATACTGAGACAGAGTGCATCCTTACAGGTAACCTTGGGCGATGGTGTCAGTCATCTATAAAATAATAATAACAGAATAGCCATAGAGGCTCGTGACAACATGCAGAGTGCATGCAGAAGACAACCCAGTCAGAAACTAAACCAGGCATTATACCAGTGATCATTTAATAAAATTCTGCTTTTTCAAATGTGAAATAATATAAAATGATCTGCCAGGGAATGTTGTGTTATCAATAATATGTCATGGACTGGCATCCTATTCAGGACGCCTGCCCAATGGCTCACCGTCTCTTCGAGACTCTAAAATACATTAAGCAGAGATGAGAATGTTATTAAATAATCTATCCTGGACTGGTGCATCCTGTCCAGAGCTCCTTGGTTCTTAGTTTGTCAGATTAGGCCCTGGGCCCCCGTTTGACCCTAAAGTGAAAAGAAATTTCAGAATTCTGTGTTATAAATGATCTCTGATAGACTGGTGTCCCATCCAGGACTTTGTCCCATGTTGTTCCTTTAGCTGGTGGTTTAGCTTCTGGCTCCTCATCTCCCTGAATAAGATTAAGCAGTTTTGTGAATGTTATGATAAAATGATCTTCTGTTGGTTGGTACAGCTTGTTCAGGCAGGGATATCCACTGTTTTTATTTGAAGCTGCAATTAACTTAAGTGGTTTCAGTATATAATTGAACAAATATAAATGACTAATTATGATTTATTTTTTAGCTTATAAGTATTTTTCTATACCTTACCTTAAATCAAACACTTTCTTCACATAATTATTTTATAATGCACATTTAACAATGCGGATGCAAGGTTTATAGTATCCTTATTGTCACATCTACAAAGTACAGTCATTAAGTCATAATGTCAATACTGTCATATATACAGTGTGCATTGAAATTCTTACTTCTATGTGCTAATTAACATGCAACACATCACCAAACTCCAGCACCATGAGCGAGTCAAGCTACCTTAATGTGCAAACTTCTGTCTTTCTTCACTGAAAAATCTCAGAACTCTTAATATTACACCATTTTCAACAGAATATTAGAATTCTATGTTCTCTTCACTCTGTTGGGATGTGGTGCAGTGGTTGATCTTATGTCCTTAAACCATAGTCTCTCTGCATGTCTATAGCTTTTTCTTTGGGTACTTTAATTATCCCAAAAACATGCATGTTAGGTTAACTGGTGACTTTAAATTGACTCGGTGAGTGTGTCTTGTGATGGACTTGTTCCCTATCCACAGTGGGTTCTTTTCTTACACTCAGTGTTTTCAGGGTAAACTCCTGCTCTATAACCCCAGCACTGGACATATAGCATACAGAAAACTGACAGATTTAATAAGTGGAATTAATGTCAGCCATCACATATTGTTCTCTTCATTATTATTAGTAGACTAGAACAATTTCCATCTCGTATACTACAATTACTATAATATTCTTAATGGGAGTCGTTATTTTCAAATTTTACATTGTAAACAGTGAAATTGAAGGTTGTCAGATTTTATCTGTTCATTTTTAGTAATATGTAATTATTATTAGTGCTAAAAATAGAAGCACTAGGTGCAGCAGATGAATGGATATCTGTTCTCGTTACTCTGCTTTTCTTACTGACGGTTATTTATTTTCATAACTTTTACTGTAAACTGATCCAACTCAATCTCCCACCCTTTAAGAACTGCATTGTTCACTAATTTTCATTCTCATGAACCTCTTAGTCCTCCACTTGTTCAATCATCTGCCTGCTGGTAAGTGTCTAACACCACTGCAAAAACATTTACTTTTAATCAATTACATTGTTAAAAATCACTTGAAAAATATGTAACGTATAATATTAAGTGTATTCCACTGAACAAATAGTAACACAAAGTAACTGGATTGAGATGCACCATGGTGGTACAGTGAATAATGATGCCACCTCTTGGATCCAATGTCAAGGGTATAAATTCAGTGTCCAGACACTGTCCTTGTGGAGCCTGAATGCTCTCCCTGTGTCTGCATGGGTTTCCCTCCTAATACTCTTGTTTTTCTTCCAAAAACCCCTAGATATGCACATTAATGTCATGTCACATTACATGTCTTTTCCCACAATTTTCAGTCATAGCCTTCATTTCTATAATGTGAGTTGGAGACAGTTGTGTAATGTGACATACCTAGCAACTCTATCCAACTAGTCCGCAGTTTGCTCTTTAGTTGTACAAGGGGCTGTTTTAATGAGAATTGAAAGCCAATTAGCACCCACCATGAAATACAATTCATTTAATGTGGTGACAAGGAATAAGGGATGCAAATGTTTTGGACCTCACAAACAGAAGAGATGCTCGTTTGTGACTTTGACATGGTCAGAGTTTGACTGTAGGCATGCATATGTCGGCCCAGTGATGTTGTAAATGGAAAAAAAATATATATATACTAGCAAACCCGTGGCGTACCATACGCCGCATAATCAGGCAGATTTTTTAATGATTTTTAAGCACAGGGAGAAAATTAACATTTGAAAAATCGGTAATGTAATAAATCAGCAAGAAACGCAACATTGTAACAATGCACGGAACGAACCAACACACAATCGTCCAGTATGCACTGCCTGCTCATGTGTCCACCTCCAACTCGTCACTTGAGTCGTTGTCGTCTTTGCACAGTCCAGATGCATCTGTGACTCATGTCTTCCGTGTTCCTGCAGGAGCATCTAAGAAGACGCATGTTTGTCGCGGATGCGTATTCCTGTATGTAGCGTGTAAAACAGTTTGCTATGGTGCACGCGGTCATGCGTCGTAACCGAAAACTCGGTTTTTAAAGAATGCTTACTTCATTGTGTTTTAACCTCAGTTGTAAAGGATCGTTTTAAGGATCCCATGGGATACCCCTCGCAAACCGTTTTACACGCTGCATATGGCAATTCACCTCCGTGAGAAACATGCCTCTATGAACAGTCAACGTGGCTCGGAGGTGCATGTGGCCTCTACGACAGACGAATATAAATGACGCAGTTTTTTCTGTGTTGTCGCGTCCGAGTTGGTGGGCGTGGCTCTGCGAGTTGTCATCGTATCCAATGGTCTTGGAGTTGGTGGGCGTGGCTCCTTCCTGCGTGCGCCATAGGTGTCTTACTTGTCGGCGGCTTAGTGAATCCACGCCCCTTCCGGCGTGCTTTCCATGGGTGTCTTGCGCCTTGTCTGTCTTGTCGGCGGCTTAGTGAATCCATGCCCCTTCCGGCATGCTTTCCATGGGTGTCTTGCCTTAGTGAATTATATATACAGATATTTGTAATCCTGTGCTGCAAATATATCTATTCATAAACCCCTTTGGTTTCTTTTCCATTTTTCCCCCTTACTAAGCATGCAGATTTAGAACTAAAGTATTTTAATCATTGAAAAAAAAAATCGACAGCATCATTTTAGACTTCTAAAACCTCTATAGAATACTTCAGCTCCATGTACAATTTTTCAAAGCAACTTGACTTTCCACTTTGTTGCCAGGCAGTTATTGTCCTTTGAAAGGTGTGATACTTGACTTACCAAAAAGGATTTGGGGGACTTTTTCTCAGTTTGCCACTGCACAATCATTTTAAAATAGGCAGTGACCAAACATCCAGACTTATCTCATGCATTTCTACTACAAGAAGTCAATGTTCATAAAAAAAAAGTATTTTATAGAATGACTTGACATTTGATAGGTTAAACACTAGTTTTTAGTAATTAATCAATCAGTCTGTACTCTTGTTCAGCCCAGCAGTACACTTGTGGTAGTTGTCTTCTAGCCTTATTGTATGTCTCCACACAGTATTTTCTATTTTAAAAATATAAGACACTTACTGTCCCTTAACTCCTTAACATTAAGTACTCTATTTAAAAAATAGGGCAGATACTTAATAAGAGCTGCATGGTGTTGATGTGGATAGCACTGCGTCCTCATGGATCCAGTGTTTGGGGTCAAATCTGGCGTACAGGTGCAGTGTTGTGAAAAATATCCAACAGCCATACTCAAGTAAAAGTACAAAAATAACCTTTCTGGAAAGAGACTCAAATAAAAGTAAATGGTGCCCAGGAGAAAACACCTTATGTAAAAGTTTTGAAGTTTCTGATTTTAGGTGAACTTAAATATCAAAAGTAGAAATAAATGTAGAATCTCTCCCAGTTCTATAGTCAAAGCGTTCTTATAAACTTAAAATAACTCAAGCTATCTTCTTTTTTGTGTGTGAGTTGTACTACACTCATTAAAAGTATGAGCCAAGTAAGTACAGATTATAGGAGCGACATTCAGTGTGAGTGGACATCTTAATGATTGAACCCTAATTCAGTGGGGTTGGTGCTAACAGGAGAGGCTCGTGGGCTTCCCCACTTTAGGCCAACCGCTTTGAGCAATTAATTTTCATAACCTAATTAAAATTAATTTAAATGGAAAACATTTTTGGAGCATTAATGTGGACCCAAAAATGTTCCCACTTATTGTTAAAAAATGCCTAATTACATGAAAATTGACAGACTTAATTAATTTATAACATTAATAAGCAAAATAAACCCTAATAAGGCACTCCCCTACCTTAAATTATATTTAACCAGTAACAGCGTACTGCACGATAAGGAGTTTTCATCCTCTTTGTCTGTATGTTTAGCATTCATTTGCTCAGAGGTTGATGTGCTTGCTGCTTCCTGAGAGGCTCTTTTTTTCTCCACCCTAGTGGCCCGCTGCTTCTCTTCTTTCATCAGCATCTTTTAGTTTTGTTTTTGTGTTGCAATTACTTAGTACGTTTTCTTTAATTTTTCACTTAAAGTAAGCTGGCACTTAAGTGTTCAGTCTGCCTCAAGAATGATTAGCGAAGGTGGTAGGGAATGAGAACGGCGCCCATACGCATGCACCGCACGGCCGCCCTGCTGCGCGCTGCCGAGAGTTGATTCTACAATAAAATAAAATAAAACAGTAATAAAAATCATCACCCTGAATGCGAATAGTAGACGTCACATAGTATATGTGTACCAAATTTCAAGTCAATATGTGAAACGGTTTGCGAGCTACAGGTGATTTAAAATCCTGGACAGACAAACGAACAGCCACGGTAGCGTATTATATAAGAAGATAGTGTTTTACAAGAACTTCATCACTTTTAATTTCGCATTCAAAAGAATGGCACACGACAAGGTTAACATTAGTTGTGCATATAAATCACTCTGAGTCTGGGATTGAGTGTCACTGATATCTATTCATCCATCTATTTGTTATCCTGGGAAGAGTTGTGGGGCAGATGGAGCCTTCTCCAACATCCAACACCACCCCAAACATCTAGCTTTGCCCTGTTCTAAAGCTACTGTGAGGACACTGTGAACTTTGCATCAACTCAGAGAATGACTGAGACTGGGACTGGGACTGTGTGTCACCAACGTCCATCCCTGTCCCGTTTTGTGGAGTGCAGCATGGTGTATGTGGAATGACTGTGTAAATGACCAGGTATTTAGGCTAGTAGCACAAGTTTGAATAGTGTGTTAAGACTGTATTTTAGAGAATTGACAGAGCCAAGCAGACTTGGGTAGCACATTTGTTTTTTTAATTAATATAGCAGTTCTGAATGTGCCAGCAAAATAAATCAGAGTAAATGTAGTCATTTGCATCTGAAAATGTAGTGAATAAAAAGTGAAAGTAGACAGAACTTTTATACTCAAGTATAGTGGAGATAGTCTCAAAGCATACACAAGTACAGCAATGATGTACCGTATTTCTACTTTCTTACTATACAATGCTGCCTGGATGTTGTCTGTGTGGACTCTTTATGGGCAGAATGGTGTCCTCTGAAGGTCTTTTTCGTGCTTTGTGCCCTGAATCACAAACAATGGCTTATGACCCTGAATTGAACTAAACGGTTTTGAAAATGTTTGTCATGGGGGCAGCAGGTATACAAATTCTTGACTAAGTCCAACTTGTTTATTTCATTTTGGTGTGTCTCTGAGTTAAGACTGAAGATTTTCAAAATGTTTTAATGCAGTTTAGGATTGTGAACCTTGCAGAACGACTGAGAATGTTTAATTACTTATCCAGAGTTTTCTTAACTTATGATGGATCCAACTTGGACACTCATAGTTTAAATCAAGCAATCAAGCAATTAAGAAAAGAGACCAAACTCTAATGTAGAACTGACCAATTAGCACTCCCAGGAGTATGATGATGGAACCAAAGCTAGCATTAGCTAAGCAAGCTGACGAGAACTGCTGTGTTGAATAAAGCAAAAGCTTCAGCGATGTGTGAGGAAATGGTATATGGAATGTATCTTCTGTTCCATTCAAATGCTTCCACTGCTTCACACCAATCTGAAGACCAAAATATCTGAATTCTGAAAATGGCCTCTTTTGACAGAGATAAATGACAAGTGGACAATCAGTGCTCTGAAACAGATGTTTGATCTGATTACTTTTTGAGCTCTGCCTGCTTGCTTTGGCTGTGACAAATGGTGGTGTGCTTTATATCGCACTTAAATCTTTAGGCCTGTCTCCAGATTTCTCTTAGGTGGATTTCTTTTCTTTTAGGACATAGTGAGTATATGTTTTGTGAATGGGCAGACAGTGAAGATGGACTAACTCGAGTTGTTTTACTTAGTCTAGGTAGTCGGACACTTGTCTTTTGAGTTATTTTCATTCATTCATTCATTTCCTCAGCTGGCTTTTTGCATTACAAGTTCATGTTGGTTTGAGCCCATCCCAGGAGGACCATGCATTAGCCATTAACTAATTGTGAACGAGATGCCAGTTCATCATAGGGCACACATACTTCTAATCACTCACACAAACTCAATTTAGAGTTACCAATCTTTGGGCACATTTTTGGGATGTGGAAGAAAACAAAGTACCTGGGGATAAATGTAGACAGGGAGAGAGATTGGGCAAACGCCACACATAAAGCATCCAGCCGAAGAAGTAAACTCGGGTCTCTACAGTTGTCAAGCAACAGCGGCACTAACCACTGCAATACCCTAGCCATAACTAATTTCCTTGTAATAAACTGATTATCTGTTCTGTTTTGGTGTTGGTTGCTAAATAGAATGATATTAATGATATTGGAATGATGAAACAGTTTAGCCCTGAAGCTGGTGCCTGAATGAGTTTTGTGGAGAGCTTTCCCAAAGAGCATTGTTGGGTGTATCACTGCTTGCTATAATGCCAGAGTGTGAGAAACACAAATAAATTATGAAGTTCCCTATATAAGCCCATGGGTGAAGACAAGTCTCACGTCAACTAAAACTTTCTATCACTTTGAAGGCTGCCTAAATAAGCAGACTCCCAGAATACAGCAGAGATGGTCTTGGCAGCATCGGCTATGACGCTGTCTTTGCCAATTTGTGGTAGCACTCTTTCTGTGGGCTCTATTTCATTTGTCACTATTCCAGGATCATCCCAGCTCTTGAGGGATCACATTTAAACACATGAGTCTAAGTCAGGAATGGACAGACCTGCTGTCTAAGGTTCAAGGTATCTGTCAATTTTCATTGTAGGCAATCAGCAATTTCATTATGATAACATCTCTTTCCCAATAATACCATTGTTTATGTGCCTTTAAAGAAAAAGGGTCAGTTTATTATTTTAAGATCACAGGACTGTATATACTGTGGCCTGGTATTCTTAAAAAGGCAAGTCAGTGTACAGAATCAATTGTGAATGTCAGTTAATATGTAATACATCTTCTTGGACATCAAAATTCATATCATGGTGATCAAAAATTCATTGCTTCCTAAGAATCTTTGGATATACATAGTCTGACACCAGTTGAAGAGATTACAAAATGGATCAGTAATGTCAACCACAAGACCATTTATACACTTTCCAAACCTCTTATACAGTTTGGAGTCATAGGCAGTTTATGCCTATCCTTCCAGCACTGAGCACAAGAAGGCATGTATTCCTTATTAAGTGTATTCTAAATAGAATGACAGTTAGGCACCTTGATGGTGGTTTTTACCTAAATGAAATTGTGGCTTTCAGCCAAGCAAATGAAGACGCCCATTTGCGGGTCATCTTTCAGGATTTGCCACTCCTCTTGTCTGCAGATTGTCTCTGCCAAGCTCCTTCTGTTATTTCCCTTCCTTCTCCCATCATATGACTGCCACCTGATTCGTGTTGCATGGCAACAGACACTTAAATGAGACGCCAAGGGCAGCATTCAGACAAATGAAATGGCCAGTGGTGGAGTCCCAGCCAAATCTGGGCAATCTGTTTAGCACAGGGGCCGCAAAACATGAAAGCAGAATGTACAGGGTGGCAAAAAGAATTCAAGGAAATTGTGGTTTTGGAGATTCTGAAAACTACTGTTTAGGAATGAATCTGGCAGCTGTTATTTCAGTGAAATAATAGCACCTCTGATGTTTGCTGCATTGCCCTACAGCTCCCATGCTGTTTTATCTGCAGGTATTCTCATTCCGCGCCATGCTTGGATGTTGGCAGCTAATGTAATGTTGTAAAAGTTCTAATCAAGGACATTGTTATTTTAATGATAGTGAAATGTAATGTGTGTGTGCATGTGTATGGCGTGTGCAGAACGATAACCTGGCCAATGTGAGTACCTGTCTTGCATCTGTTGCTGGAAGGGCAGATTCTAGCTCCTTCTGATCCTGACCAGTTGAAAGACATTACAAGACATGGATTGATGGTATTATTCAGTAAGGATAAAGAATGAGTGGCACAGGAGTACAAAGGAGAAAGAATGAGAACACTGCTACACTTTCACATAAGGTGGCCATTTGCCATGAATACCAATGTTTCATGACAAAAAGAGTGAAACCAAACATCCTCCAAAAAGCTTTGCTGCAACTTAGAAGTTTCTAATGTATAATTCTGAATTCTAATCTATACAGCAGTTAGAGACTCTAACTAAATGGTAACAACTTTCTGATGCTTCTCTGTCGGGGGCTCAATAAAAGATGCCACAGTTGGCACACACCACCAGCTCAAATGCAGTAAGACTCAAGCTTATGGTTTGTTTGAAGCAGAAAGACAGTAGCGTTGCATTGTCCCGGAATTCTTTTCAGCCTCCATTTATTTTGAATATGACTGGGTATGTAAGTGTCTGTCCTCAATTGTGCAAGGGTGAGGGTTGAGGTTGCTGCCCTCCTTGAATTTTCGTAGACTACAGTATAGCTCTAGCCTTCAGTTAGGCTCCCTCAGCACTGCAAGCAAAAGTAAAAAATTGAACTATTACACAAAAATAGCAAGAAAGTTGAAGGCAGAGGACAGTTCCTAGCTGCAGGTCCTTTTAGAACAGATCATAATACCAATTTAACCAACTACACATTTTGCATCATTTTATTACATGTGTAAAGGCTATGTTATTAGTTATATATTTAGAAATATTCGGTTTATTTAATTGCTCTATTAATTTGGTAGGAAGATTTGTACAAACCAAGACTACATTTAGATTTAAACTGATGAGTGGCTTACAAGCTTTGACACAGTGAGTGTGTCACCATCTCTTGGGACTTTGGTGCCAGGAGACAGTAGTAAGGATTGTCAATTCATCTTCTTAGTCATTAAATATTTTATACATTTATACCTTACACCAGAACACTGGAATTCACATTATATTTATATTTTATATGACTCCTTCATGACTGTAATAATCCTACTTGACTTAGTGACTTGATCATGCTGTGGGAGTCATCTCAATGTTTCAGTTCTAATTGAATAAAGGTTTAATAGAAAAAGACCATATACAGTGTTATAAAAAGTAATTAATTTAGACCACTTCTCAGAGACCTGTTTTCACTTTCACATTAAAGAGTCTTTTTCTGTTGATCAATGCCAAAGAAAGCCAAATTAAATCCACTGAGGTTAAATGTTATAGAACAATAAATGTGAAACTTCCAAGGGGATGAGTACTTTTTTTAGGTACTGTATAGCAACTTTACCTACCTATCTATCTACATTTATATGAAAAAATAAGTACATCCCATAGAAACTGTTGACATTTTCAAGTTATTTAAACAGGCAAAGAGTGAATGTTCAAGAAAACAGTGCCTGATATGCTTGAATAAAAACAAAAACAAAAAAAAAGTACTTTCAATCATATATTGAAAAAATATATAAGTAGATGTAATGGACAATTGGGGGAAAAGTAAATACACCCTTGGTCACAGAAGCTGGTATTTCCCTGTTATCAGAAATTACTTCATGTAGGCATTTTACTAACTGCCTACCAGTCTCTAACATTGACTCAGTGAAATGGCCATTCCTCCATGCAAACTTTCTTCAGCTACAAGATGTTTGTTGGGTTTACTTGCATGTACTGCCCGTTTCAAATCCACCCACAACATTTCAATGAGATTCAATTAGACTAGGCCAATCCATAACCCTCCATTTCTTCTTTTAGAGCCATTCCTTGGTGGATTTGTTAGTGTACTTTGGATCACAGTCATGTTGAAAGGTCCATTTCTAATTCAACTTTCAGGCAGATGGCCCTGCATTTTCTTTAAGTACACTTTGATATGATGCAGAATTCATAGTTTACTCTGTGACTGCAAGTTGTCCAAGCCCTGAGGCAGCAAAGCAATCCAAAAACACAACATTTCCCTCACCATACTTCACAGTTATTATGAGGTTCTTCACCTGAAATGATGTCTTTGGTTAGCACCAAACATGCGTAGTATTACTGTGGCTGAACAACACCATCTTTGAGTCATCTGTACAGAGCACACTGTACCAGAAAGCCTGTGTTTTGCCTTTGTGTTCAATGGCAAACTGTAGTCTTGCTCTAATGTTCTTTTTGCACATCAAAGCTCTTTTCCTGGCACACCTTGCATATAAGTCATTTGAAACCTATGCTACCTGTAGATGATTTTCCTTACCATGGAAAGATTGCTTTCAAATAATTTAGCAATCTTTTTTAAATCTCTTGCCAGACTCATTGCATTCACAACCTTTTTTCTGGGGGTCTTTGGGAGGCATTTTTGATCTTGGCATGATGACAGCATACATGCCAATGGCTAAAAGAACACCAGACCCTAGAAATCTGTGGTTTAAATAACACCTGTGTACTCCATGAGGAGATTCTCATCATTGACACCTAATCTGGAACACCTGATTATATCTTTGTGGATTTGAAGTGGTGAAAAATGTAGGGATCTCCTTACTTTGTCCAATGACAAATCTGCATGTTTGTTAATTTAAACTGTACGAATGAATACACCATTTCAATTTTACAGCATGTGTCATTTGCTTAAGTATATCAACTTTGTCTGTTGGCACTGTTTAAATAAAGATCTAATGTTTGCCTACTCAGATATGTTGAAAAAGTCAATTTCCATGGGGCATACTTACTTTTTCACATGACTCTATAAATCTATCTACCTGTCTATCTGTTTGTAATTTAATGTTTTCATAAAAAATTACACTTCAGTTTTGAAAACAATAACAACCTGTGTATGTATCCTTGGTCTGGCACACCTCCTTTTGGACAGATGTCATCTTTTGCTCATTGCTTCTGCTCTAGCCGAGTTTCTGGCACTGGTGATCCCCTTAAGATGTGTGCTGCACTATAGCGCAGTATACATAGGCAATTAAAGAGTACCTCTGTTACACAAAGGCTTTCAGTGAGATACGTAGCCTTGATCTCAAATTTGAAGGCAAGTGCCTGTGATCACAGTGGGCGTCACTGACGCTTTGTTTTTCCAGGCTCTCCCGAGACTGAGAGGATGATTTTTTTTTTTCCTGGTGTAAAATTACTGTTGATGCAGTTTTAGATCTGGTGGGTTTTATCTTTGTTCGCTTACTATTAAATAAAGAATATCACAGTTGGGCTATGTTGCTAATTCTAATTTTGAGGCATATCGCACACATGGCGGCATTGAGTTACAAGGGGCAGAAAAGATGGAAAGTTCATGAATATTTCAAGTAAGCGGATCCGCGGGAGAGGAGTTGCTAGTGCTCTGATACGGCACTGACAGTTCTCAGGACATTTTCTTCTAGGAGAAGAAGCAATCACTGGCTTCACCTCCTCTCCCCAAAACAATGCAGTTCCTGTTCCCAGATGTGGTTTCCTTGCTGGATTGACTGGTGCTAGACCTGAACTCAGTCCAAGGGTGTGGAATGGCAGAATGCTGTTAAACCAATACCAAATGGCTTTGTTTCTGTCTGCTTGGGGCTTGGGGAGCTTTCCAAGCATGGAAGTGCACAGAGAGAAAGAGAGAGAGAGAGAGAGAGAGAGAGAGAGAGAGACAGAGACAGAGAGAGATGCTTCACCCAGGCAAAGAGAACTGCAAAATACTGCTGCAGTATGCCCCCCCCCATCCCCCCCCAGCAACATCTGGCCTTCTGCTTGGCTTCTGCTCTTTGAACCCAAGTGCCAACAAACAATTTCTGCTTTCAATGTGTGCAGTTTCAAAAGCGAGAGCCCACAGCAGCTCAGCAAAGGATAAATTTTGCTGTAGTAAAGGAAAAATAAGCCATTTTGCCTTTCAAGGCTCTATTCCCAATCCATTTTGTGCTCCTCTAGACCAGCCATTGAATAAAGTGAAGACTGCCCTGTTTCAGCTTAGCTTTTGGGTGAGGGAATAAATATTTGCATAGTCTAAATGCTCCTGTCATCACACACAGTATAGTGTCATTCTTCAGTTCTGCTTTGTTAATAACAATAATGTTAAAGATGGTGAAAGGTTCACATAAATCATCTGACTTGCACCCATGCCCAAAAAATTTTAGTTTTTTTTGTCCACCCTTTAAAATGAAATTTCTTCATTTTGCAAAAGCTGTCAATAATTGAAATAAACTCAAAATTCAGGGAAGATTGCCTCATTAAATTCATTATTAGATTAGCAAATGTAAAAAATAGTACTAAATTATTACTTCAAAGAAAGCGTCATCATTGTATATGTCTTATGCTATATTCAGTGTCAGCTGAAGTTATTGTAGTGTCATGGTCTGACTTGTTGATATTACACAATTATTTGATTTGTTTACAGGAGTAGAGCCAAATTTGTATTCTCCATGGCTATAATATTTTCACGTGACTTGGTGACACTGCCAGGCTGTAGCAGTCATCTTGGTGTCTCAGTGGTAACTGCTTTCCACCCACCCACCACCCCTTAACACAGCCTGTAAACAACAACAGAGAGAGCAAAGGAGCTCGAGCAGCCCAGCATTGGCCCCATTAAGGCAAAGGAAAGCTAAGGATTGTACCTACTCATTGCCCAAGTGCATGTTTCCTCCTCTTTGTATGTGTGGATTTTCTCTGTGTACTCCTGTTTTCCACCCCACTCACCAGAAAGTGCAATTTAAGTCAACTGGTACTTGGTGCTTGTGTGATTGTGAAAAAGTGTGTGTGTGTGAACCCGGTGATGGGTTTGCACCATTGTGCTCAATGCTGAAAGACTCTGAGAATATTATTTTGTATTATGCAATGATAATGGATCAATGAAAAAAATGAAAGCATCATTTTATAAATTTTGGTAGGTTGCCCAATATTAAACCTTTTAAATAATTTTGAATTTTTTGACTGTTTTTCATTATGTTTTTTGAATTTGATTTCTTTTTGAGACATCATTCAATGTTGCCGTCACGCTATTTACTGTGAACTATCTGCTTGAAATGTTACTGCTGTAGAGCATGCTTCACTTTGGAGACAACATGTTGCTTAAATGAATACTCCACCCGAAAAATCATATTTAGTATATATATTTATTTTATCTGTTACTTGTAGTAACGCCCAAGAAGAAAATATTTAATGTTGTGCATTTATGGAAAATGGAGAAAACAAAGTTATTCACGTAGGCTTCTATGTTGAGCAACGCTGAACAAACAGCAAACAATATCAAAACAGAACAAATCTCATTTTACTCTTGTGGTATAATCCATATGTCATATGTGCTCAAATCATCCCAGACGTGAGTATTTTGTCTCATAAATGGTGGGGGAGCACACTGAAATGAGGACAACTACCATCCCTATCACAATGTCCTAAACATATGCATTTATATCTTTGCAAGTTTAACAGCCATTTTCCAGGTTCACCCAGCTTGACTGCCTCCAAACTCTTGTGGTATTGAAGCAGACATCTTTAGAGGCAGATGTTCTTCCTGACACCAACCTCCTTTGGTTGGCTTTTATGACACAAATATATACTGTATGTGTGTGTGTGTGTGTGTGTGTGTGTGTGTGTGTATATATAAATATATGGGTAATTATAATAGTATATACAGTATTTTACCATCATACCCCTAGGATTTTGTAGAGCATGGAATTGATAGTCATATAATGTATTTATGGTTTTGTATTTACATTTTTTACTTCTTATGTATCATTAACCTGTGCTAATATAATGATGACCACTCTTAATCTCCAAATACCACAGTGCTGTATGTGACACTTATTACCTTATTGCCTGTTTGGCTGGTAAGACCTTCTTTGTTAACTTCCTCCAGTATTAGCTCTCTATCCTTAAAGCTTCCCAATCTCCTTTTGCAGGCAACACCAGACAAAAATGATTGGTTTCCTTAAATGTATACAACAGGCAAACCTAGAAAGACAGGGAGCCTTGAGAGCCTGACAAAAATGATATCTGAGTGAGGCATAGCACTTATTAATTTAAGCCTCTAGGTTTTTTTTCTTTTGCAATCATAAGCATCAACATTTAATTTTGCTGCCTTAATTACCCTTAATGGAAGTGGCAGGGTGGTCGTCAGCTTAAATGCTGATCAAGGGAGTGATTCAGATTCACTATGTGTCGGACTCTGTGCAGTGGCTGCCGGGTCAGCCTTTAGTCATAAACCAGTTTTAATGGCCTCGTTATTTCCAAAGATGAGCTTATCTAGGAGTTGCAAGACTTTGGCTTGCTGAGCCAAGCACTTCCACTGTGACAGAAACCATACTGTGGTTTTCATTTCTTTTTATTTACTTTGTAAATATATAGCGGAATGAGAAAGTATTCAGACCCCTTCTTTTTCTGCATGCTTTATTCTGTTATTGATTGAATTTTAAGTGGATAAAATTGTCATTTTTGCCCATCAATCTACACTCAATAATTCCTAATGTCAAAGTGAAAACATGTTTCAGAAAGGTTTGCTAATTTATTAAAAATCAAAATCTGAAATATCATTCATGAAGTATGCAGACCCTTAGTTCCGTACTTTTTAGTAGCCCCTTTGGCAGCAGATGCAGCTTTAAGTCTTCTTGGGTAAGAATCTATAGGCTTTGCACACCTGTAGTATGACAGTTTATCTCAGTCTTCGTGCCACATTCTCTCAAGCTCTGTTAGATTTAATGGGAAGTGTCTGTAAATTACCATCTTCAGGTCTTTCTGCAGATGTTCTATGGTGTTTTAGTTTGGGCTTTGCTGGGCCATTTTAACTTTGGCTGTATGCTTAGGGGACAGTATTGAAATTTTCTGTTGTGGAATTTCACTTTCACCAAACAATAAATCTTTTAATTCTCGCAGATATGCCTCTTCATTGGGAAGAAACACGAATTTTTTTTCCTGATGGCAACACGAATTATATGATCTACAAGTCTCCGACTTAAAGTTTAAATCCGAACAATATATTCGATCTCTTTTCACGGTTCCATCATTTCACCGAGTAATAATTTCCATTAGATTGCGCTAATGCGATCTTTACTTTCCTTTTTTTTTTTTTTTTTTTTTTGAGACTTTCGAATTTTCGTACTTCCATTATCTCTAATCTGCTCTGCATGTGTACTGCGCCACCGGTTTTGAATTCTTTATGACGTCCTACTTTGTCAACTACTCTTTGTCCTTTATTTCCAACCCCAGACGTGGTTGTCTCGCGGGACGTGGAAGTGTTTTTCTGAGAAAATCACATCTTGTCTCCTTCCAAGATTTTTTTTTTTATAATAGAGAGATTTGTAAACCTTTCTGAAAACATGTTCCCACTTTGTCATTTGTTATAGTGCCATTGGTTACTTGAATGTATCAGAAGTACTATGTAGCTAAGTAACTTATATATATATATATATTTTGCCAGAGGTTAATATCATTAGTTCAGTTGAGATACTTACTGTTGAATATGCTACATACAGCCCTTGGTGGTGCTGGTGTAAAAGAGATTGTAGCAGAGCTCCATATTAACCTGATATTTGGTATTGATGAAAAGGTGAATTAAAGTTTGTCTCAGATTTATTGTCACGTGACACACCCCTAGTGCACCAAAGCAATTGTCAGTGCTTCGTAAAAGTTTTTCCTGTTTCTAACTGCTTTTGTTTCACCCAGGGGCCCACCCAACTCAGTCTTCGAATCTCTCTTGATTCATGAAGGAGGAACCCCCATTATCAAATGCTGTCTGTGGGTCATCAAGGAACTTAAAAAGATAAAACTGGGTCTCAAGGCCACAAAGGTTGAGTAACACTGCTCTAAAATAAACACTGCAATCCAGCAAGACAAGAAAATAGTTATCCCAAAGTGTCTGAGAAAAAAAAAACACAGCAGTTGTTACCTTTGATGATGTGCTGGTTTTGTCAATGTTCTTATTTAAACTTTGTGAGTGGTGATGAAATTGTGTGGAGCAGCGTGCAGGCCGAATGAGAATTGCAGTCATTCCTTTGGCATTTGCATAAGGATGCAGATAAGGGCCGGGTGAGATAATATATATTAAATACCTTTCTTATTGGACCGGCTGTGTGAAATTGACCATGCTAACAGCCACAGTATCTGGCAAGCAGTTGCTTAATGTGTCTTATTTGAGCTTCACCAAATCTTTCTCCTTTCACTTTGCTTCTGCAGATAGCTTATATTTGCATAAAGTGGCACGTCCCATTTCTCCATGAGATCTGTGTCGGCACTGTTGTGAAACAGGGAATGCGGTGCGTTAGAATGTATTACTCGGCTGAACATTATTAATGACAAATACCAAGAAAAACAAAAAAAGTGTTAGCTAAATTTTTTTCTACAACATCAATACATTTCAATCAAATTCTTCAAAGCATTTTTAAGATTTTGGGGTATTTCATTTTTCTAATGTGATTTTTTTTTTTTTTACCCTTAAATATTGATATGTCAAAATGTCCTTAATTAGTGGATACCTACTACCCCAGACATACCATCCTTGCTGAGGAAAATAAAAAGTGCAGGTAGTGAAGGGGTCTGAATACTTCCTGAATGCACTATAATTATATACTATATAAACTGAGTATATATTTTAAATGTAGATACCATTAAGTAACAGTTTTGTGTTGGCAGTTACAGTTTGTGGCAAATCTTTCTTATCGTTCTTCTTCTCCTAGTGGGCTGCATGAGTTTTCTGTCTGGAGTGATTAATTATTTGAGTGGATTTATGAAGTGTTGTGTTTGCACTTTGTGTTCTGAGATCATCGTGGAATGTTCCCAGAGGAGTCAACTCAGTGCAAAATAGCTGGTAGGGTTCAGTAGACTGGCTGGCCTTATAAAAATCTGGTCATTCTAATATAAGTGAAGCCTGTTTTTTCCCAGATTGTTATTTCTCTGAAACTTAAAGTAGTTTTAACAGAAAAATGCCCAAGCTAACCTCTGGAGCAGACATGTTTTGGTGCCATCTGATGGCCAGTTATACTCCGAGTCTGACGGCTGTTCTTGTCCCGTTGTATGTGACGAAATTTTGAACACTTTGGTTTGTGGCTTATAGTTTATTGTAGCCAAGATGATACCTTTTTGCTCTAGAGGTGCTGTTAGATATATAGAACTTTATTTGTCCTAAGGGGGTTACACAAGATGAATCCCCTAATGTAATGAGTTTCAAAAGAAATTTTTCACTAATTTGGTTTGATGCTACATTTGTGATGTAATATATGTAGGGCCAGATTAAGAAGAGTAGGAGCCCCAGGGTTAGAAGCATTTTGGAGCCCTACCTATAATACTATGTGTACACATCAACTTCAATGTCTGAAAAAAAAATCTGAAGAATGGAAAAAATTATGGGCTTAGTCTCCGAAATTATGGGAGACGATGTATGCTGTACCAAAGCCTATACCTTTAATTAGCCATTGCTACATAGATGACAAGTAACTAGGTAATCATCACAAACCAAGGTTTGAAAAGTCAACTATAGAACCCGATTGCAAATGATTACAAAAGCAGGAATATCAAATACTGTACAGGCCATACTGTATGTTAACACACACAAATGCTTGCTTTTCAAAATGGCACTTTTCTGGATTTCTTTGCAGCAAAGTCCTTGATGCAGATTATTTGAAACTAGCTGTTGAACCAAACCAGATCTTTCCTGTCCCATTGTGGATCTGAGCCTTTACTTCACTAGTCTGAAAGAAACATCTACAGTGTTGTATATTTGGGAAAATGATCGGACAGTTTTTTTTTTTCTTTAAGAGAAATGCTCTGGAGTGGATGAAATGCATTTTGTGCTTATGAATTCTCCAAATTGACAATCAGTTAACCAGTGCACCACTGTGTTTCAAACAATAAAAGAAATTGGACAGAACAATAAACACAAACAAAATACAACAAATGTCCACAAACTAGCAATGAATGAAATATATACACACACAACTACAAAAAATGAAATTATCATAGCACAGCTCAACACCCTTATCTCTCTCTGTACTCTCAGTATTCCCAAGCTCCCTCTACTAAAAGCCTGTAAAGCAAGGGATTAAATCAAATCAAAATCAGCATTATTGTTATGATTAGCAGTCTCTGTTTATGTTTTGTAGATTTTCCTTGTTGGTTTTTTTTATGTATTATTTCTATCAGAATTAACATCACTGTTCTAATATGATTCAAATCTATATAGAAAAATTCTTATTTGAAGACAAATGCTGACATTCAATTGTAAAAATGCAGTCCATTATTTTACTTCTCACTAATCTCGGCATTGTGTTACGCCATTCATTTTCACCAGTGTTTTTATAACTTTTAATTGTTTGTTTATATCGCCATTTATAAAATGGACTTTTTTTCTAACTTGCTGCTGTGCTTTCTGGTTAACGGCTATACTAACAACAGATTTTAAACAGGAATCCAATGCCCTTAAAGTATCATTTTGTCCCTAATCCACTTCTGTTTCGCTCTTGAAACAAAAATCCTCAATTTGCTGTTATTTTATATTAAAATTGTTAATCATTCATCATAGCAAACAAAAGCTGGTTTCCATTTTCATTAAATATAATAGGAAATAAATGTCACATTTTTATTTTCCTTTTATTATTATAATAGCTTTAAAATCAACAGTTTAAAGAGCATTTTCAGTTTTAGTAAAGCTACCTCAACCAGCATGTGTATTTTGGAAATTGGTGGCTTGACACACACTTCGTAAAACAAAGGGGAAGTGAAAAATAAGTATTAGGTTACATGTGTTATATTTTTGAAGCACCTGTATAGGAGAAAAATAATCCCATTTAGTTTCATCCTATATGTTATTCTTTGACTACTGGTGCCCTGCTCTGTAACCTTATCAAATCATCAGACTGCTCTGCACACTTGATCTACCTTTCACAAGTTGATTTTTTTAAAAACCTATAACTTATGCTACTTTTGATTTATTTTAAAATGTTGGTGTGTATTTTTTTACTTAGTTGTAGAATTTTTAAGTTCCTCTTAATGGAAGTATTTGCCAAATAAAAATATAATGAAGAGGCAATACAATAAAATATTTAGTCCGTTAGGTAACTTAATTTGTGAAACATGAAAAGACTCATCTTGCCTGGACTTTTATTAAACATAGATGGGTAATGCCTACACGTCTTTTGTACCCAAGAATCAGCAGACATACAGCAGAGCGGAGGGCTAGAGGAGCAATCAGCATGCGGAGGACTAAAGTAAGGAGAGTGTTTAATGTATTACAAATCAGGAGTGTTTTGTAGCCTTGTAAAGCATCTTGGGACACTAGGAAAAAAAGTTTGATTGAGCTGGACACATGGCAGATTTTCAGGAAATAATTCAGCAAGCAAGGTTGCTGCCAAGACCAGCAAATTTGCTGTGGAAAACATTTTTTTGGGGAGTCACAGACTACCACCCTGGTAAGCCCTTGCTACAATCTGGCCAGGCCAATGTAGAAGTGTATTGAAATATATTATTACTGTCACACTTATTATATCCCAGTATGCTTCTTCATGTACCTGTCAATTGGACTGCTTCTTATTTATCCATTCAGCTACCAAGAGAAGCAGAGTCATAGAGTGCCAGCAGGAGAATTGAAACAACCAGACACGAGTGCTTTGAAGTACATCTTTATGTCATCAGCTGCTTTCTACCAACAATTGGTTTATTTAATATACATTTCTGTACTTTACATAACTCTCTCCAGGACTTCTCCCTCTTCCAGCATTTTCAGTGATTCTCCTCAACGTTTTCTTTTAATCCATACTCTTTACTAGCCAGCCTGGCTAATAAACAGTGCTGGTGTCTCCCTTTTCTGCTTCATTTTTGTTTTTCATGATCAGAGAACTCCTAGACTTTCTGTAAGTACTTCAACTTCTTTGACTCTTCCTCATCACATGCACTGTTACATTACTCTATATTTTCCTTTTTATGGCAGCCAACTTCCAGCCCTCATCGCTTTTTAGAGCCATATTGTTACATTCACTTATAAAATTATATTCACATTTTACTGTTTTAGTCATTTAGCTCAGATTTAACAGTTAAAGTGCAAACAAAGTAATTTTCCTTGAAGAAAATAATTTTGACTTTCCTCATACATCACTTCGATGTATGCAGCAGCCAGGGTGCCCAGATTCACAACGTTGAAGAGAGGTGACTAGATGGTTAGGTGCAATTCAAATGAGACCTACTGTGATGGAAACTTACATTTTTGACGGCTCTCTAATGCACACTGGAACTGCTGGCTATATATCTTTTTTGATCTTCTGAAATTGGCATAGCACTGAAATTAGAGGTGAGTTTTATTTAGTTTTTACCCTTGAATCAGGGTTTGCTTACAAGTCTGGGTGCTTCTTTGTGGCATTTTTATTTTCTCCCTGTCTTTTTTTTTTTTGTAGTCTTCAACACATTGTCCAAAGAGTCAAAGTCAGGTATACAAAGTCACATTTATTACACACTGAATAATGAACTCCTGGTTTGACAGAAAGGCTGTTAAATTAAATTCAGTTTTATTCCTTTGGCAAATGATCTATGAAATGAAGTGATAACAATGGTTCAGAATGAGAGCTCCAACCATTCATTTTCTAAATGTTGTATCTCTCTCTCATATACAGTAAATATAAATATACAGTAAATGTAAATATAACACATAATTTTGACAAGTGATCCTCTGCATATATTTGTGTGCAAAACATAAAATAAAAATCGGGAGTGGTCTTCCCTAGACTTTCTCGTATACCCAGATATGGGGATGGGTATTTGAGGAGTAAACCTCAAATATATTATATTATGTATTATATTATGTACATTAAAGAACTATCAACAACAAATCAAATCTTATTAATAATATATTGAACAATTATTATAAAAGTAAAGTTGAATAAATTGGACTGTGCAGCTGCATGAATAAAAGGTAAAGTACCACTTCTGGTTAACAGAAATAGCCCAAATGTTGTTAGAAATCTATGTTTTGTACCTAATAATTGTATGCAAAATTTGGTTGACCTAATTGAAAGCTTACTCAGGTTATCATATTTACATACACACACATGCGTGCACACAGACAGACATAAGACATAATTGCAAAAATGGTATTTTCGGACTCAGGATGGTCTAAAACATTGAGATTTATCAAAATCTCAAAATGGAATTTTTGGAGGATTCCAATACTTTCCCTATACTTTTTATACGAGAAAGTCAGGGAGGTCTAAAATGTCAAGATTCATCAAAATCTCAACATTGAATCTTTGGACAATTACAATACTTTCACTATACTTTGTATATGAGAAAGTAAAAAAAGACACAGGCATGACTCAAACCAAAATATTGCTGACTTGCAATATGCTGCCATCTGCACTATTCTACAACTGCTATAGACCATCACTAAGATTGTCTTTTTTCCTAATAAATGCAAAACATAATTGCAGTTTTCTACATTTTATTTCATAATTTAATTAACTTTTTATTGAGGCTGGATTTTTCTGGGCCTTAGAGTTTCAAGTGTAATTCAGGCTTGGAATGCTACACGAGTACGATTAAACCTGAGCCAGGCACAACATGACATGTAATGGTATGCTTTATATTGTTATACCAGAATAACTCTCGGGATGATATTCTGCCACCATCAAGTGGATGAAATGACATCATGCTGAAAAAAATATATTTGCACACCTTCTGCCACTTTATAACTTTAATATTCATGAGTGGGATGGAGCTTTCAACAAAAACATAAATGACAAATGAAAAGCAGTACTGTAATGGCGGTTTTAGAATGAACTAAAACTGAACATAATATGCTCAGTGAATTTAGTTGTGTGAAAGTTCATTGTGGTGCAAAAGTAGCAGCAGTATCAAAGTGCAAGGACAAGCAGGACATTAGTCCACTAAGCACTGTTAACAACTGTCAGTGTTCATTTCAGGGGAAATGTGGAAGTCAAGAAGCCCTGCAATGTGGTAGCCTACAATAACAAAAGGGTTGCATCGATCATGCAAGTCAGGCACTGACATTTTACCCTCTTGGTGCAAGCAAAATAAAAAATATAAGAAACGTGCAAAGAAACTCGCTTTTACTGTCCCCATTGCAACACTGGGCTGGCTCTGGTGACTGCCTCAAAACATATCACTCAAAGGACATGTACTAAATCTGTATCAGTACAGCAGTGGGCACTAGATAAACCTTTTCTACTGTATTTATATTGACGTTTTGCTATTTACATGATTCTCTTACATATAATACAATTTTTTCTTGATGAAAAAAATGTATCGTTTTTGCCTCCTTTTTCCTGGGGGTAAATGTAATGCTAAGAAGACTGTAAGAACAGTCCACCCAAAGTTTTATATTTTAATTACCCCATTTGTTTTATAGTTTTAACCGAAAAAATGTTTCTTCTCATGTTTTGATAGAGAATAAAGGTAAAAAGTTTACATTATAATACAAGCCAATGGTGGGCAATGCTTTATAACAGTAAACAATATGAAAAACATCTATGGGGAGAAAAAAAATCTCATGTTACTTGTGTCATATAATCCATGTCAGTCATCCAGTCATTAGTTCACAACATGCAGTGTACATGCAGTTTTTACTAAGATTGTTAAATAGAAGGAAAAAATCATCTTACAGCATAAACAGGAAAAGCAATTCACATAAGGTTTACTTTTTGAACTGAAGAAAGGGAGCTATACCAATGAATGAGGTGGAGAGGCAGATCCTCAATTCAAAAATTCAGTCCCCTCTGAGTTTTGCTTCCAGTTTATGCTTGGCGCAAAGTTTTCCAAAAGAATCTATTTAGCCTTATTTTAGCAGACAATGCATGTTTCTTTTGCATGTTGTGAGTAAACTAATGGATAACTGACATGTGCTACACAAGCAATGTGATTTTTTTGTTTCCATGCAAGTTACTCATATCATTTATCATTGCACAGCATTGATCACCATATTCTTGTATGAAATCATAAACATTTATATCTCTGTTCTCCATGAAAACATGACATTCAAATTTTTTCTTGGTTATTGCTACAAAACACATGGGGTAAGTAACACATAAAACATAATTTTTAGACTTGAGTTTTCCTTTAAGCAGCCTTTTCTTGTTATAATGTCATGGGACACAGGAGACAACTAAGAATAATGTACAACCTTCAAAAATTATTGTGGGATTTTAATTTTGGTAGTATTGTAAGTATTGTGCAGGCTAGCAAGTACTGGATTAGTAGTAAATAATCCATGTATCCATCTGTCCAGTTTACCATTTATTTCAAAATATTTGCTGAAATAAACCCCTAGTTTTAATATTGAAATTGCTAGTATGAAGAACAAGTGCAGATCAACATTCATTTAAATAATGCCTTATTTGAAATGGAAGGCTTGCTGGCCTAGTGGTTAGCACATGTCCTGAGTTCTGGGTTAACGTTTGGCTTGATCACTGTCTATGTGGAATTTACATGATCTCCCGGTAAAAAAAAAATTTTTTTTGGTCTGGTTATTAATTTATTTTTCTCCTACACCTGAAGGGTACCATGATGTACCATTTTCTAAGCATGCTTAATCCTGAGTATGGGTGTGGGGAGCTGGTGCCTATCCCAGCAAGCATTAGGTGCACAGCAGGAACAACTGGACAGGTCACCATTATTTTGCAGGGAATAGGACTTATTGGTGGCTCTGAATCATCCTGTGTTAGATGTTGGGACTTGACCCTGCTGGCACCCCATCCTGACTTGTTTCCTGCCTTGCGCCATATGCTGCAAGAATGGGTTTTACGTAGGATGGATGGGTTGTAAAATACATAAATAGTTTGGCAGTATAAAGCAACAGACAACACATAAGAGGTGGTCTCTGTCTATCGCTCAGTACTGCTGGATTTGAAATCAAATGGACGGATGAATGAGTACACACATAGATTGGCAATATGAGGAAATGAACAGCACAGAACAGTTGTTTCCTACCTGGGGACCAGTCCTCCTGGGTTTGATAGTCGACGGATGGATTAGTGTAATTGTAGGCTTAAACGTGTGAACATCGCGGTATGCTAACTCTGCCCCGACACCAAGTACAGTATGCATAAACATCTGTTTTAGCGGAGAGGGGCGTGTTGACGTACAACACGATTATCGGCCGGGATACCTTTTCTACGGAATTGACACGAACACGTCATAAAGTGCAAGCCGACCTTACGTTAATGAGCGGGAACGAATCGCCCGCCTAAAAGTATTTTAGTGTGGGCGGAGCGTTTGCTTGTCAATCAGGCAAAGTGCTGTCTCTCGTGGGCACGTACGGTCAGGATTCTGCACCGTTTCGCAATTAACCGAACCAGCCATGTCGTATTAAATTAAAAAATAAATAAATAAAGGTCCCTTTCGAAATGTAGCCACGAACGCAGTGCCTTGTATTTTTAACTGAATGGCTTGAGGAGTTTCCTGCTTGTAAAAGTCATGTTCTGCATATATTTTCCACTGCAGTAAAGTGATCTTCCCTTTTTCATTGTTTAGCAATTATTAATTTGGTAAGTCCAATTTCTATGTGTCAAAAATAACTAAAACAAGTAAATAATTAGAGAAAGGACTTATGAAAGAGCTTTAAAGTAGTGAAGCTGTTTTGTTCTGCATGCAGGTTGTGGCTTCTTGAACTCTCTGAGTTGCCTAATCTTTGATCAGGGTGTACAGCTTCTTAGTGAGCCACATTGATGGAGAGGAATTAATGGACGTGTTTAGCAGCCAATCAGGGCCATCTTAACACATGGGCACGGTGGGCAGTTGCCCAGGGGCCCACATGCTAATCTATGTATGTTGTGACTTGCTGAGTGGTTGTGTAGGTAGGGGCCCCAGTGCACTGCTTTGCCTATAATGCTGTTAAGAAGGCCCTGCAGCCAGTGTGTGAATCTGTAAGGCAAAAATGCAAGCATTAATCAAAATTAGAAGCTTTTTTTATTTTAGCTGTTGATTTTCTAACCCTACCTCATCTAATTATAAAGTTTTGGGGAGTCTATCCTAGCAGTATTGAGTGAAAGATAGAAACCTATCCTGGATTCGGTGCAGAATAAAGAAATGTATGTCATCTCATGCTGTTCAACAAACTTCCCATAGTTTATTTTTTATAACAAGTAAGAATGTAAATCTGTTCAATGACTCCCTGTCTAGGGTTGATTACTGCCCTGTGCCCAGTGGTGCCAGCTCTGCTTCAACTCTAAAATGGTTAAGCAGGTTAAAAGATGAATGAATATACATCTTTTACGGTTTTTGTACCTCTCTGTCTATAGCTTTAAGGCTCTCAAAATGGGTGTGGAATTTAGAGATATGAGATACCTGTGCTCCTGCTACTTAGTACCATCTTGTTATTAACACCAAACTGTTATTTATGTAATAAATTTAAAACTGCTTCATAAGACACATTACAGCATATAGTGTTTTGTAAAATTACATTAGAAAGATGCCCAGACTGAGCTGGAGGGTTTAACCCTGGATGGGGTGCCCTACTAATTTAGAGTACATTTTGGACACCCAATGTTGCAATGAATTATCTAAAATGCCAGCCAACCTTTAAACTGCACACTTACAGTTATGGTGCCTCGAGCTTCTAAAGCAGCTCAATACTAATACCACCTTCCACCTTCTGGAAGGAGCTGGGGTCTTCTGTTTTAAGGTGTGTCACGTGGCAGTGTCACCCTCCACTCTATCTGACCATGAGCACAATGTTGTTGAACTATTATTCTTTGATCAGTGAGCAAGAATCTGATAGTAGTGAAATCAGCAGATGGAGGAGCACACTTAGACATGTTGCTTTGTGTGTTGTTTCACTGGACTGCTAGATGTGATTCACCATTAAAATATAGGCATGTAATATGGAAAAGAGTTCTTTACAACAGCTTGCTGAGATACTGTTCGTGAGCTGCTCCCATGTTTGTCAAGGAAGTCACAACCATAAGCCAAAGACCTCTTCCTCCCCCTCATATTTTAAGGTGCTCAAGTTGTTAAGACTGGAGGAAGATGTTTGTCAGCACTTCTAAGAATTACTGTGACTACATCTGGCTGTGATACAGCTTCATGACAAAGCACTGTGGTGCCACATCATGGTGCCCTGGAAGAATTTGAATAGAGACCTAATTTCCATGCATCTCATGAATGCTTTGCACCATAAAGTCACCTCGTCACCTGCAGTTGTACTCATAGAGCATAGACTTTAAGAAGTGTGGGGAATTTTTTTTTTTTTTTTTTTAAAGCATTTGCCTTTTAACATCTGTCAGAGTTGCAGATAAGACAGGTAGCGATCTGGTCGGCGTGTTTAAAATTGCATGTGAAAAATGTACAAGTATTGAATAACAAGTATGAGGGATTTTTTTTAAACTCCTGCCTGGAAGAGCTGTAGTGTTGGAGACGCGTCTTGTCAGATCTCTGACGAATATAAAGCTTGTGCCTCTCAAGCCGCTGGATGATAAACGAAAGAGAAAGGGAGGGCAAGCACGCAGCTCATCGAACAGGCCAGGACTACAGCTCAGTTTTAAGAAAATACCATGCAATTTACCGTACTTTATTGCACCTTAGGCCGCCCAAGGTTTGCGTTGACCATTGAAGAGTTTTTTCGATTAGCTGGGAGCTGCACGTTGTAAGCCCAGTTTCCTGGATCAATTTCCTTTGTCTTCTGCAGGCTGATGTGTTATGAAAGTGCAATGGTGAAGAAAAAAAAATCTCTTTACGTTTTCGAACCAAATAGTGTTTTTCAGCAATTAGTGATTTGGAGAAGTCACAGTTTATGTGAAATTCCCTCCAACTGCGCATCCCTAATCAATAGCTGAAAAGAGCCCTGTGTAATTATGGAGCCGACAAAGTAGATTTAGCTGTAAAATCAGCCTCTGAAGCAAGACCAGTATTTGGCAACGACTGTCTCAGTGCTTTTCTGACATTTTAATATCTATCTGTTTTCCAGGATCACATGTAACATTGGGTCCAAGTCACGAAAAACCCTGACCAGTGTGTTAGTCCATTGCAGGGTACACCACTACACACACCCATACTCCTTCACACCATCTCAGTGTAGACTCATTTTAATATGTTAATTTTAAATAGGTTAAAACATCCTCAAACCTGCCTAATCCATTTTAGAGTTCTGGGGTTCTGGAGCCTATCCAGAAGCACTGGGCTCATGGCAGGAAATAGCTTCATACCAGCTCAGTGTGCAGTTGTTTTAATATATTAATTTTTAAGATTATAATATAACATTTTCCAAAATATTTAAACCAGTTTTAGTTGCTATCATTGCAACATGGGCTTAAGGCAGGAAACAAACCTGTAAAGGGTGCCAGTCTATTGTAGGACCCGACTTGTACATGCTGTCACTCCTGCGCACCAAGCCAATGTACAGTCAGTTTAAAAAGTTAAATGATTAATATTAAAATTATATCAACATGTTTGTATATCTCTAGCTAAGCTTATCTGTCAGCATTCCTCCTCCTTCTTTTCTTGGTATCCTTGTATGTATCAACCTCAGTTGCCTTACGTGTACCCTCCCCATTCGTCCTGCGCCTTTCGTCGGTATTGTGATGTGTCTCAACCTCTCTTTCCCAGTGCTTCCTCTCTCAATCACATTCTTTTAAACCCTACTTCTCATACTATGTCATTTCAAGGCCCTTTGCTTGCCTCCTGTCTGCTTTTTGACTACTCCCAGTGGTAGACGGGCCCCCATTATCAGCTGTGAAAATATCATTTGTATTCTTGGGAATACTTCTCACCTTTGAAAGTGACTCAGGTTGTGCCTTGTTTGTATTAGTGACCCAACACTGCTCAGTATTTACTTTGAAATGCACCATTTTAAGTCCTTTTTTTGTACAAAGGAAATAAATTGCCACAATCAGGAATTGAACTTCACACCCCTAAAGTATTGCACCATAATCCCCACTACAGGGCAACTAAAGGCAAAATGACACACACACACACACACAAAGACAGTACCATGTTATTGTATACTAAAGATTCAATTCACCTTCTGGACATGAGTATATTTTTTGCATATATCTAACTGCAGACTTTGATCCAATGTCATATGTAGGGCTCTTATTTCATACATTTTGTGTTGAATTTTCATGCTCTCAACATTTTTATGTGGGATTTTCTCCAGCTACTGTAGTCTTCATTTCACATTGCAAAGTTGCTCAGGTTAGTTATTGATTATTCCATATTGGCCCCACATTGAGTGGGCATGTCAACGAGCCTTGAGATGAACTGGCGCCCCATTCATGGTGGGCTCCTGCCTTGCACCGGATGCTGCTGGAAAAGGCATCTGCTCCAGTGACTCCGTATTGGATTAAGAAGGCTTGAGAATGTCATATTATAAGCTTAATTTCCCATTGTTATCATCAGATACTATGAAAGAATTTAAAATTCTGTTATTAATATTATTATTATTCTATTTTTATTATTTAACTAATCCCCTATACAGTAGCATGATGGCCCAGTTGTTAGTGCTGCTGCAGCCTCACACATCTAGCATCCTATATTTGAATTCCTCACACAGTTGTTGTCTGTGTGGAGTTTGCATGTTCTTTCTATGTCTACATGGGTTGTTCTTTGACTGCTCTATTTTTTCTTTGGCACCCCTAAGCATTTGTGTGTTAGTTTAAGTGGCAGTTCCAAACTGACCCTGTGTGAGTCTGTGTGCATGTGTGTGGCTGGCACCCCGTCCAGGACTGGTTCTTGCCTTGCTGCTGGGATAGTCATCTGCCAAATAGGACCTTTATTTAGATAAAAGGATAAATGTTATTTTTCAAGTCAAGAGCTTCGTGGAGCATCTTGACAAGACATGATTGTAGTTGAGCCCATTTTTAGGAATGCGTATTCCTTTTGCCTATGTATTCTTGCACTGAAAACAAAGGAAGAAGTTTTTCTTTCCCAAGTCCTGATGGTGCTCATCATAGGTCATAGTAAACTGTACTGTTCAGGCCATCACTTTTGCCTGTGTGCTGCCTACACTAATCTCATAATGTTTAGTGCAGAATGTTTTAAATCTGAAATACTACACCATTTACTTGTCAGACTGCCTAGCTCCATACTAAAATAAAATAAAATTTTGTCAGATAGAGAGAAACCTTACCCTGTACCTTTTTTTTTTGCCTTCCAGTCCCTCAGCCCCCAAGCACTCAGACAGCCTATAATAAATGATTGGCTTCTGGCAAAGACTTGAGCTGTCCAAGACATTCCCACTCCATCTTTGCCAGGAAATGTCTGTCCAGTGCACCCGTCTCCTCTCACGGTTGTCTTGGGCCCCTGAAGGAAAGCCACTCCCTGGTTCTCTGTCTGTGTACTACCCTCTTTGACTGTGACTTAATTAAATCTTTTCACATCAGTAAATCTCTCAGTATCTTAATTTCTTTCTTTCTTTCTTCCTTTTATTCTATCTCACTTTTTAGAATGTTGACCTGCTTCGAAACCAAGAAACGTGAGTGCTGACTTTTACACTGCTTAGCCAGTTCCGAGAGAAGCCTACGTGAGGTGAGGTAAAGCCATGTTTATTTTCAACTTGTTCTCAACCACTCATCATTCACACCACTTTACTAGCAGTGTCAGTTGAATGCACACAAGTATGTGTCCTTCGAGTTTTTCTGTATATTGTGATATAACTCTCCTTTTCCAGGCACTGGCCTGGTGGCACAGGAAAGCCTAGATGATAAGCTGGAGTGTTTCACTGCTAAGGGTGGCACGTAAATATGAAACTGTTTGAAGGAAGAGGTCATTTACTTTATGCTACCATGGTATGGCACTCAGATGCATTTCAGGCCCATAGCATAAGCAATTATTAAAGCCAAGTCCATTTTTAGTGGACTGTTGATTGCTGTTCCTTACACCCCAGTTGTCCACTAACACAGGGTGCCTCAATTCTGCAATAAAGTTTTATTTTTTTTAATTAGAAATCAAAAATGCAAAATGTAATGCAACAACAAAGATATTTTCTTATGGTGCACCTGTATGCAAGTGGAGATGGGTATGCACAATCACAACCATTTTTACAATGAAATGATGAGGTAAAGAACCCAATTTGGAGCAGTGGGAGGGACAGATATATGTAGATGACCCTGCCATACATTGTACACTTCACATTAACCTACACAGCCTCTGGTACCTGTGACCGCTGTGCCACCCTTGTCATTTTGTCTCATTTTTTGTCTTTCTTTTCAATTGGATAATTTTAAGGCTGTGTGGGCTGGCAGCTAAAACGAATAACCAGATACCACAAATTCACAGTGTGACCATCAGCAAATAATTTCACCTACCATTGGTCTAGTTGTGTTTTTATTATTATTATTATTAATAAAAATGTATATTAATTATTATAATATACTATTATTCAGAAAGTCAGTCATTCTCCAACCCGCTATATCCTAACACAGGGTCACGGGGGTCTGCTGGAGCCAGTCCCAGACAGTACAGGGCACAAGGCAGGAGCAAACCCCGGGCAGGGCACCAACCCACCACAGGGCACACACAAACACACACACACACCAAGCACACACCAGGGACAATTTAGGATCCCCAATGCACCTAACCTGCATGTCTTTGGACCGTGTGAGGAAACCGAAGCACCCGGAGGAAACCCACACAGACATGGGGAGAACATGCAAACTCCATGCAGGGATGACCCGGGAAGCAAACCCAGGTCTTCTTACTGTGAGGCAGCAGCGCTACCACTGTGCCACCGTGCCGCCCTTATACTATAATTAATAATAATAATAGTAACAACAATAATCCTCATTGTACAATATAGTGTGTCAAGGGTGATGACCATCCTGATAGAACTAAGTGCAAGACAGAACCTAACTCTGAACAGACCACCAGTCCATCATGAGTACACACACCCATTTCTAACTCTTTTTTCTGTTTTTTCTTTATAAATTATCAACATTATTTAAGCTATCGGTGTGCTTTCGTCTTAGGCATTGGACTCGTGTGACCATGAGCCAACTAGTTATTTTAATATTAGTATAACATAAGATGATGTTGAAAGCCGTATGATCCACTTTAGGGTAACAGGAGACCTGAACCTATCCTGATAGCAGTGGGCCAAGGCTGGAACCAAGCCATCTCAGGTCATTATTTATTTGTTTATTAGTTTACACTTTGCTGACATTGGTTCTGGCCTCTGTGATTAGTTTATCAGAGGATGCACTCTCCATATCTTTTTTTATTATGTTTCTTTTTAAACAAAATGTTTTATGTAACTGTGTGTTAATATTATTATTAATAACAAGCAGGAGTACACAGTGCTGCCTGGGCTGGTGACACCAACTGAATTTTGGAACGAAACAAAACCTACGGTGTTCATCTGTATATATGGGAGATTGGGAAGTTCTTGCAAGATAGGCTCAGTGGTATGGATTTGCATATTGGACAAACACAATCAGTTTTATATATTAGATATCATGGATTCTACATGTGAAGCCAGTCTATCCCAGGATGCATTTAACACATATGCTCACATTTGTTTATGTTATGCCAGTCTTTGGGTTGTGAGAAAAGATGAGGGACTCCCTGAAAACAAACAACACAGACATAGGGAGAATGTGCAGACTCCACACAGAAAGGGACCAAGCTCAGTATTAAATCTGCCTTCATGTATTTGTGAGGTTACAGATACTCAACACTGTGCCATTTCCTTGCCAATTATCATTAAAAAAACAACAATAATAGTAAATTAACTAACATTGTAGTATAGAAGTTGGCCCCAAGGAGCTAGGTTTGATTCTGAACATGGTCATGTAGTCCTTGTGTTTTAACAGATGTTACCCTTTTCTCTAGCATCCAAGAACATTGTATGTTGTGCTAATTGGTAACTGTGAATTGGCTTCATGATGGTGAGTGTACCCAGTAATAGTCTGGATTGATTCCTGCCCTGTCTCTGATGCTTTCAATATGAGTCCTCTGTGATACTGTAATTCGGAAATCCACCACAAAAAATGGACAGATGGAAGGATAATAAATTTTATCTCAGTAGCATCTTTCATATTTCATGTCACTAATATTTCCACACATTATATTACATAACACAAGAATAGCCCGTTACATTGAAAAGAATGAAGCTAAGAAATTAAGTCTGACCTTTCATAAATAAAACAATAATTCCTAGTGTATGCTTAATATTAAAGTGTTAAAAATAACATAATAATAATTAAGAGTAAAAAGGAGAAACCAAACTTATGAATGCAAGGTGTTGTGAAAAGGCTAAACAACAGTAGGCTGAAGAGCTTTATGGTGGAGACTGTATGAAAGACAGTATAATAAACAAATTATAATTAATTAAATTTAATTTGTTTGGGGTAGAGTATTCCATAGGTGCATATTGCTAGCAAGTCCATTCTCCCCCATGTTTTCCCACTTTTCATACTTTCAAGAACTGGTCAGGGTGATGTTCAGACAGGCATTAGAAGTCACAGTGTGTGTTTGTGTCTGCCTCCATTGTTAATTCCTTCCTTGCAGTCAATGCTGCTGGGATATGCTGTAGATAACAACAACCTTGTACTATATTGAGTGTATGCAAAATTCATTTTTGTATGGCATGAAATGTTAATCATCAAGTGTAGCTGTAGTACTCATTTTTTGAATTTGAAAGTTGCTTTGGATGAAAATGCCAACTCAATAAATGGATGCACATGTACATCTAATATAGCATCTTTCACAGCATTATTGGAAAGATAATTTAACAAAGCTTCTAATCATTAGTACCATAAACTGGCCCAGATCAGCTTTGTCTGCAACAGATTCAATGCAACAGAGAAAAACTCTCCATCAGCTGTGTAATAAACCCTAAGGGAGAAAAAAGCCAACTTATCAAACTACAGTACAGACTAAAAAGCTGAAACTGAAATTTAAAGACTTAAAAGATGTGGTGTTCTCCTAAAACAAGCTACCTGTGTCAGCAAAGATGCTTCTATCAGTATTTAATTCTTCACAAAAAAAAGTTTTATCACCGGCAAAGGCAAATAGCCGTGCATGTAATAGCGATTATTATACAAAAGTCCATTTTAATGAATTACAGGCTCCAGTACAAAGCAGTGTGCGTGCATATCTGTATTTGGGAAATGCGCTGACTCCAGAGCTCAGCCGGCAATTTAGTGTGTTGCCAGCGTCTCGGTTTCCGTGACAAGTCTCATTGGTGTCGTTGACTTGGCTTTATTATTCATCTTCTTTTGAGAAAACTCCGCTTATTTCTGCAGCATTTAGGGTGCCTAAAACCAGACTCCAAGACCTTGTGTGAGTGTGTGTGTGGAAGGGGGTGGGTTCACATAGCACATTTCAACATTCACATGCCAGCAAGCCTCTCTTTCACGATCATTTGCAATGCCAGTTTAATCACTTGGAATTTAATTACACGTTCATCTGTTCCCATGCACATCCAAGTAGATCAATGGGCCAGTGTCATGGATTTGAGCTGAAAAATTCCACGTCACGCTAAAGCTGTGCTGCACCTGGGTTACACCACATTTAGAAGGCAAATTCAGAAAACACAGCGGAACGCAGGCACCAAGGTCACGTGGTGTCAGCAGTCCCTCATCATTCACAAACTCCCAAGGAGCAGTAAAGCCTGCCATGGCTGCTTGACTTTCAATTCTAAAACAAGCTTCTGTTATTTATTGAATATATTGCCGTATACAGACACAAACACAACAATACTTATACAGTACATAGTTTTATCCTGTATTTTGTGTTGCATTCTGACTGTACCGTATTTTTAATTATTGTATAGTGTTCCTCATTTATAATTGTAAATGGAAGCATGTTTTGTAATAAAGAATTGAATTGAACTGAGTTGAATAGACAACACACAAATACTTTTCTTTATTCACACATAACTCCAATGTATATTACATTTACACATGTAATATATTAACTTACACATTTACACCAATATGTTGTCACACACAGAGGCACTCCAATTGCCTTATACATACACATGTATGCAGAATGTCCTGAGGCAGAAAAATGCTTAAATATATTACAAAGAAGTGTTTTTATGCAGAAAAGACACAAAAGAGAGATGAACAGAGGGAGCAAAACAAAGTATCCTATAATAAATGAAAAGAACAAAAGTCCTTGAATTTCTTGCAAAGTGTTTCTTTTCCTTTCCTTTTACGTGAAGTGGGGTGACATAACAGTGCTTTCCCCATCCACCCCAACTCACCTAAAGTCTCAAAAGACAATGGCAGGGAACATCTGCTTACTGCACACCTTAAACTGGTATTCACTTCTGGGCCTAGGCTATACTCTAAAACGTTCTTGAATCATTGAGCTGCGTTCCTGCTGGGGGCACCTGGCTCCAATGCCATTTCATCTGTTTACTTGTATTTAAGGGAACAAACATTCACAATTGCTTTCTGATTTGAATATCCTGTGTTACCGTATATGAATATAGGCCCCCATACTGGCTGCCCTAACCTGAACTGAACTACTAAGGATGTTATTGTGTGAGTTCCCAATTTTTCTAAATTAAATGGATATTGACATGTTGTGTTTTCCTAAACAATGTAAGTATGACTTTTTCTGTACTGTTTATATATGAAAATTGACTTAAACATGAACTTGACATTGTGAGGCTTAATGTATTGAGCACCCTCAAGATTCCCTGAACTGGCTTCTGTATAAGGTTTTCTGGTCACTTTCAGGCTATATTTTTCCAGACATCCCCATCCCTTGTGTTATGTCCAAGTGAAGGCTATTCTTCCACTTGCTGGCTCATTATTTAGCACTCCTAGAAAGAGATAATTATGTCATTATCTATATATATATATATATATATATAATTCACTAAGGCAAGACACCCATGGAAAGCACGCAAGTAAGACACATATGGCGCACGCAGGAAGGAGCCACGGCCACCAACTCCAAGACCAGTGGATACGATGACAACTCGCAGAGCCACGCCCACCAACTCGGACGCGACGACACAGAATAACCGGCATCATTTATATTCGTCTGTCGTAGAGGCCACATGCACCTCCGAGCCACGTTGACTGTTCATAGAGGTGATCTCGCAGAGGTGAATGGCCATATGCAGTGTGTAAAACGGTTTGCGAGGGGTATCCCATGGGATCCTTAAAACGATCCTTTACAACTGAGGTTAAAACACAATGAAGTAAGCAGTCTTTAAAAACCGAGTTTTCGGTTACGATGCACGACCGCGTGCACCATAGCAAACTGTTTTACACACTACATACAGCAATTCGCATCCGCGACAAACATGCGTCTTCTTAGATGCTCCTGCAGGAACATGGAAGACGTGAGTCACAGGTGCATCTGGACTGTGCAAAGACGACAACGACTCAAGTGACGAGTTGGAGGTGGGCACATGAGCAGGCAGTGCATACTGAACGAGAAATCAGCAGACTAGCATGACGGAGGGAGCGGAATGGACATCCTTCTCCTCTCCTCCGGTTCCACCCTCCGCGCCTCAGCGCCATCCACCCCCATCCCTCCGTCTAGGAGGAGAAGGCGCGATGGCGGTCCTCCAGTTTTTAGTCACGGACGATTGTGTGTTGGTTCGTTCCGTGCATTGTTACAATGTTGCTTTTCTTGCTGATTTATTACATTACCGATTTTTCAAATGTTAATTTTCTCCCTGTGCTTAAAAATCATTAAAAAACCGGCCTGATTATGCGGTGTATGGTACGCCGCGGGTTGGCTAGTATGTATTAATTGCAATATTTCAGTTGAACAGACCTTATTATTTTTGGGACCCCTTCTCCCTATTTCAACATGCTTTATTTGTGTTGTATATATCTATTATTAGAATAACACTTGGTACAGTCATTGAGCAAAAACAAAGACGGTTATCCTTCCCCCAGTACATTCCTCTATGGGCAGTGACAGAAACCAATTAAGAATTTTCCAATGGCTGTCCTCAGTTTGGTGATCCCAGTGGTAGGTCAGACTTTTAGCTACTTTCTTTGGCCCAGTTTGTTGATTTGTGTGTTTCTGACCATGCGACCTAGTGCTTAGACTTTCATGGAATATAATAAGACATTTTATTAATATAGTGCCTTTCTCATGCTCAAAGCTCTCACAATGCGTACATAATATGACCCTAGTCAAACAAATCATCTAGTCAATCTGAATCTGCATTCCTGACTTTTTTTTTTCTTTTCAAAATTTACATGGTGCTGTATGTGTAAAGAATTCCATAATGACATTTAATTTTAAAACAGCTGTATTTTAATTCTAAACCATCCAACATTAGGCAGTCAGTCCATCCATCCATGCCAACATGTTTGATCAGGTGGAATCGAACAAAAGCAATCTCCAAAGCAAATGGCACAAGTCGGCAACCAACAATTGTCAATCAAAATGGCACACTTGTTTATACTGAGTCAAAAGTTAACCTGCCACATTTCTTTAGAATAAAAGCAGGAAGACAGTGACAACATGGAGACTAAAGCCTAGGACACTGAAGCTGTGAGACAACAGCAAATCACTGTTCTAGTTTGCCATCCCTGGCACATGGAACTAGAGTGGGTAATGTAGTAGCTATTCAGTTACGATTGGCCTTGTATTTGCCATCCCTACTAAACTACCAATCTAAGCAGTCTTTCTGCCTTTCTCTCAGACTGTAATTAGAGTGTTAATTATTTCTGCTTTTTGTGCATCATCATCTGTGAAACTATCTAACACCAGGTATCCAGAGGTGGATGTCAAGCTGAGTTATTCCCTTTTTGCCTTGCAGCCCAAGCAGGCTTGTAGTAAGGCACTGCTGCCAGAAATGGGTGCTGTCAAATGTTTACTGTCACACCTGGAGAAAAGGACTTTCTGACATAAACAGCCTTCCTTCAGGCTGGAGAGCACCTGGTTTTCTTCTTTATTAAAGGCGCAGAAGAGTGGTGCTGAAGATTAGCCAACGAAAGAAATAAAGACACTGAAAGTGCCCGTCCATCAGATGGCTATCTTCATCAAGTAAGAAGAAGAAGACCTATTTCAAGCTGACCTGTGCTAGCCCAGCCCAGGTGCTTCAACATACTTATGCCTTCCTCTTTGCTGTAGTCTTTCTGTCAAGCTAAAAACAAGGAAGTGCACTACTTTCCGCCATCAAATCTCATTGCAAGTAATCTGAACAGGAGGAAACCCAAACTTTCTTTTTGTACTCTATCTGGGGTTTTAGAGCTACACAGATGAGAGCTGCCAGCTTTTGTCATGCTGCTTTTCATTTATTTTCTGAGTGACCACATCTCTCTCTCTCTCTCTCTCTCTCTCTCTCTCCCCCCACCCCATATGATTCCTGCTCCACCACTCTGCTCACTTTTGCTGATTATTTCTGCAGGGCTGCACACAGAACCTGAAAGATTATCAGCTTAAAGCGACAGAAAACTCATCAGGAATCTTCACTTGTTTCTTTTAAGGATCAGGTCTGTTTTTTTTTTCCATCATCAGTTAGAATGCACAAGTGAAGCTTTTAGTGTGCCTCTTTTTCTGCACAGCACAGGCAATGATGAGTTCACTAATAGAAGAACGCCAAGCAGTAAGTAGAGGGCTGCTGTGAATTTAGGATATATATTTTTGTTGCTGCCTCCTTTCAGAGAAGATCCCTCAGGAATGCTCATTATCTGTCCAAACCAAGAATAGGACTAGAGTGCTATTCTACTGTCTCACACAGACGCACACACACGCATGCATATTTTTGGTTCACTCTACCTATAATATGTACTGTCCTTTTGTTATAGTTTAAAATAAGTGAACAACGCTGGGTTCAAGCTTATCTGGGAATGGTAGAAAGTAAATCCTTTTTCATTTTTATGGGTATCACTAAATTAACCTTACTGGCTAGCCTATGATTTTGGGGAACACCCAGACTCCCTCATTATTCTGCCTTGGGGAATAATGGTCTGATTGGAGGGTCATTGAGCAGTATTGTCTTTGTAGCACAGGTTGTTATTTGTTAGCCTTTAGGTGTTTTTGCTATGTGTACATAATATTTACAAATCTGCTTTATATGTTTATCACATGACATTTTTATTGTGGTATGGTTTGGAAACAAACAATGCTTTTTTTTTTTTTGTCAACATTATGGCCATCAAACAACTCATTGATTTTTCTGCTTTACATCCATTTTTGTGTTGCGAGTAAGGAGTTTGTATTAGCAGCATTAACCATACCTGGTAGAAACAGAAACCCCATGACAATGAACTGCTTAAGTAGGTTAGAAAATGAATGGATATATAATATAATATAATATAATATAATATAATATAATATAATATAATATAATATAATGTGGCATTACAATGTACTTAGTAAGTAGCAGAGTTGCTCCGCAGATCTAGCTGCTTGAGCTCAAGTCCTGCACCTAGTTTTTGTTCATTTTGAGTCTACGTTAAAACATTATAAAAACTGTGATAATAACGGACCATTTAGTCTAACAAGATTGTCTATCCTATTCATCTAGATGATCCAAAATGACATCAGGTTGAGTTTTGAAGGTACCTAAAGACTTACTCACTACCACACTATCTGGTAATTTATTCCATGTGTATGTGTTTTTTGTAGGAAGAAAAACTTTCTAACATTTGTGTGATATCTTCCCTCAACAAATTTCTAACTGTGTTCTTGTTAAAAAAAAAAAAAAAATAAGTAATAACCTGGATTCACTGTACAAGTTCCCTTTATAATTTAAAACATTTTGATCATGTCACCTCTTAATCTCTGTTTGCTCAAACTGAAAAGGTTCTCTCTTTTAAACCTCTTTTAAACGCCCTTTCCAGCTGATACCTCTTACCCTCAGATTATTCCTCTCAGGTATTTGGGTTTTCCTGCACATCCTCCAGTTTTCTTCTCACATCATCAATAACATTCATCCCTGGTTAACTGGCTGTTCCAAACTGCTCCCCTCAAATTGTGAGTGCAGGTGTGTAGGCCATGTAAAGGACTGGTGTTCTGTCCAGAGCTTTTACCTGTCTTGTGCCAAGAGCTGCTAGGATAGACCTCAACTGGTAACATTGAATTGAACTTGTTTTAGAATATTATATTATACCCTTCCATCCTGGCAGCACTGGGCACAAGATGGGTCTTTCTTCAGTGCTATTAGACACATGTGTTTCCATCTTTTTTGATCTCACTTTCCTGTTAATGAGGTAACATAGTCAAAACAACTTCAACAATAATTGTCATTTTCTTTACTTAACATACTCAAACACGCTTAATCTAATTCATGGTTACAAGGGGTCACAGTATGGTGAACTTAATGCAGGAACTAATTCTGGGTGGGGCCCCAGTTCACCACTGGGAACACCTACTCTAAATCTACTTGTTTTAGATTTGCCAGTTACACCAAAAAGAAAGAAACTTCCAGCAGTGGTGCATCTTTTCTTTGTCATCCCATCTTCAAATTCTATTGTTCTGAACTTTCAAGAGAATGATGTCCCATTTCATTTACCTACGAGTCACATTACACAAGACTCTGTGTAGCCTCAGCTTCTGTGGCACTGCACAATTTTGATTATGCACAAAGCACACTTATTTATTGCCTTGCAGGTACAAAAAATCTGAGTATATGGTCTTTGGTTGCCAACTATGGACTGACATGCTATCTAGGTTTTCTTTCTGCCTTGCTCCCGAGTTACCCCCTCCTTTTCACAACTGATGAAGAATGGATGAAGATTCTTTCTTTTTCCCCCACGATGACAGCTGTTATCCATGATTTCCACACTGGGATATGAACCTATGGCCCTGAGGCACTTAATGACTGACTTTTTAGCCCATAGGTCTATTTGTGCTTCTGACTGTAGGTTAATGATGCCACTGCATCTGTTGTCAGCAGCTGGCACTGAACTCACATCACTCTAGCTGGTATCTCTTGTCGATGGCTCAGAGTTGTCTTGAATTCCCAAAGTATCCTTCATAAGTTTCAAACTGTTGGTCATTGTAGATTCACATGCAGATCATCAGTGTAACTACTGTCATGACTTTTATGTCAGACGATCCCTTATGTCCTTTCACTCTTCTTCTTCTTTTTTTTTCTTCTTTTCAAAATGGCCATAAATAATAACAACTGTATGTGTGAGTGCCTATAAATAAGGTACAACTCTTCTGAGTCCAAAGTGTGTTCATCACATGAATTAAAATAAGCCCACAGGTCATGGAGACTCCAGTGCAGTTCAGTTATCCACTGCGTTTTATATTGGGTAAATTTATTAGAGAGGTGCAAAGGTGAGCTATTGTGGCTGAACTAGTTTGAACCTGCATGGATTTTGCATGTTCTCCCATTGCTTTTGTGTTTTTTCTTTGAGCACTTCAACTTCACTGCAAAGACATGCTGGTTAGGTTGATTGGCCTGATAGTAGTGTCCCCTCTAATAAACTTTGCAACCTAGTGGGCTGACTCCAATCTTTTGCTTCGTGCTGGCCCACAACCTTGTATTGCAGTATGTGTTTTTTGATTTTTTAAAAAAGAAAAACATGGAAGGTCTATTTAAGTTAACATGACCTGTGCTAAAGCAGGTTTTTTGGAAGTAAAAATTAGTCAAGGGGTCAAATGAGAGCTGGGAATTTTGTCTTTGATTTAAGAAGTTTCTAGTAATGGAATTCTGCAACCACTGGATCGGTATTGCAGTACTGTTTGAATATGTCAAGGTTATTGCCCAGGCTTCTCATAGACAAGGCTCTTTTTTTCTTTTTCATCATTTACACTATCGAGAACCCTCTATTTAATTTTAGTTACAAGTTGATATGTCTTTATAAATGGACCCTTCAGTATATTGTAGAATTAATTCACCATTAAGCTTGGACATGGTGCTTATGGACTGTCTACTTTTCATGGAGGTTCTTTCTGATCTTGTTAAAATGAGTGGGACTATAAAACATGCCCATTAATTGCTGATTGTCTAAATCGAGCAACACCGATACACCGATACAGTATGCATTACATGGCAGACTAAACATATTCCCGCTTTGGTCTGTTGTTACTTGGGAGAGGCTCACATGATCCTGCCATCTAAATCCAAAGGCCTTCTTTGTATTGACTGACAGTTGAAAATAAGTAAAGTGTTAGCTTTTTGAATGGCAGCAATGTGTGTGCAAAATGAGGTTGTCCCAACATTAATGATTTTTTACTAAGTGGTAATCATTATGGGGACGTATTCTCAATATGTGTCATCATGTTGATTTTAATACAGTACTGCTGGTGCCATGTTGTGATAAGCCTGCCAGAAAAGAGACAGGCATTGAGAATAATCTAAGATCTGAGTTTAGGTGAAGCAAAGTGTGGAGTAGTTTTCATTTTATTCATCTGTTCCTCCATCCATCTAGTAACCTGCTCATCCATTAATGTTTTTCTTATAATAACCAGTGAGCTTTGCCCTTCAATATGCCTGTTGTTTACTTTGTGCTCCTTGAGGATTTCTGGAGGGTGCATCACCTAAAGTTCACTTCTTGTATGGATATTGCTCATAACATGCATCAGAACAGAATTACAAAACAACCTGTGTATGTGACCACACAGGTAAAAAATTAACAAATGACACCCCAAAGAGTTTGTAGCATTAAGATATTTTTTTCCCTCCGGTATCTAGCTCTGCATTTTGGGTCTCTTGAAGTTAAGTGGCCAATGTCATCATGTAAGGTGACACTCAAGACTAAGCCATAATCCTAAAGGGTGGTCCAGCTGTGGTGACTGAAATGTGTGCAGTTGCCAGTTTGAATTCTGTCTTGAACTCAGGCTGCCAACAACTCTCTGGTATTTTTACAGTACTAGGGTGTTGTACTGTGTTAGCCATTATGAATGCAATGAGAAGTCAAGCAAAATGACACCTTTTATTGGCTAACTGAAATATTACAATATGTAAGCTTTCAAGGCAACTCTGGCACCTTCTTCTTGATTACATTTTTTCTGAAAAAGGGGCCTCGGTTGCCTCAAAAGCCTGCATATTGTAATCTTTTCAGTTAGCCAATAAAAGGTGTCATTTTGCTTGACTTCTCGTGGTATTTTTAAATATAAACTGACTGCCATACAGGTTATCGTCTTGAAGGGAAAGGAACAGATGCTAGCTTCCTTTAACTTTGAACAAATTAAATTTGGATGAAGGTTAGTAGTGTAAATGCAGAATCTTAACTGTCCATAAATTCAACAATTTTCTAGCCCACTTTTTCTGTTTTTGGTTATATGGTGCTAATACCCTCCCAGGAGAAGGAATCAACCCTAAATGTGACACCAGTTCATCACTGGGCACATGTCAGTTAATTCCACATGGTAGGCCTTGGGATATGAGAGAACACAAAGTTGCATGTCACAAATATTTGATTAATTTAGACCTTCTAGTAAAAGACAGCTCAGGTGATTTAAATATTTTAGTCATTACTAGGTAGGTCTCTTTTCCTTTGCAGGCAAGATCATGGAAGTCTTTAGCAGAGAACTTGGTGGCTACTCTGTTGGGCTCTATTGCCAAGTTTGGAAAGATTTCAAGTCTATAGATTCAAATGTTCAAATCTCATTTAGGAACACTGTGGTCCACATTTGACACACCTAACCCAACCCCAAGCTATGGGTGCCAGCTCTATTTAGAATTTCTCAAACTTCCCGCAAAATATAATTATATAAGAAGTAATTAATATTAACTTTGAACACTCTGATCATACTAAGATATTTTTTGCCCTTATAATTCTTTAGAAAGTCTAGGCTGGGGGTTAAAAAGAGTTCAGTTTCCAGTTTGAAATCTGGCTTAAAGTTGTGCTGCCAACACCTCTCTGGTATTTTGCATATAAACTGACTCCTATGAAGGTCAGTGTCTTAAAGTAAGTTGGCATATGTTCCCTTTTCTTTTCTGTGTGCAATAACCTGGAGAGTTCTGGATTCTCACAGCCAAGCAGCACTTTCTACTGCCCTCTGCTGGTAAGGAGGAGGAGGCTGCAGCCTCCAATGTAGTCAATGCAACTTTTTAATTTGCGACCACTAATACCACACACAGTACCTGGCAGAATGTTAAGAAAAATGGATATTGTGATGCAAAGTAAAGTTCATAATTAGCGTGGACATGGCTCCTTGCACTGAGATTCATTTTTTTGCTATTTCTGCAGGAACCACACATGTCTTCCTGTACCTTTGTAGCTTTCTTTCCGTTCATCCCCATGGGGGCCCAACAGGAACACACACACTCTCTCTCTCGCTTTCTCTCAGTCTCCCTTTTTTTCCTTGTTCAGGAGTATGGAAGAATGACCTCTGACCTCAGGTGCAAGGCCTGACTACCTTTTTTGCAGCAGATCTACAGCTTTCTTCCGTTGTGCCCCATGGGAGGAAAAGGGAGGGAGGGGGGTTGGGTGGTGACAGGGAAAGAAAGAGTGAGAGCACTTATAAGAGAGAGAGAAAGCAAGAGAAAGAGCAGAATTAAAGGGGCAGACATCAGTGGGGGAGGGAAGGAGGAAGAGAGTGATGGAAGAGGAAGGGAGAGAGGCAGAGAGAGAGAGAGAGATTGCGGAGGAGTAGGAGGAGGAGGAGGCAGCAGAAGGGCAAACAGATGGAGGGAACTGAGAGTTGTGTTCTGCAGAGGGCAGTCAGGCACGAGGGACAGTGATGTAATTACATTGAGCTGAGTTGCTAAGGTAGACGGACATGGACAAAGGCAGCTTTTATTACTTAAGGTGCTCTCTGCAGTCGTCAGTGGGGCTATGGAAACAAGAGATGGCCAGGTAACATTGCTAGCTTAGGGCATTCCTCTTGGGTCTTGGACAGACATGAGGCGATTCACACGTCTGGCTGACGCTGCCAGAGTTGTTGCAGTGTAGGGCACATTTGCAGCAAGATGTTTTGTCTGTAGTGAGACTGAGCTTCAGTGCACACCACAATGTTTTCGGGGCATCAGACTGAAACTGTGTTTGTCTGCAGAGTAGGTTTGTGTAATGCTTTCAGCCAGACTCCTTGCTCAGAGCTGACACTGGGAGGAGTGTTAGCTTTGATGTTACTGTCATCAAACAGTCTGCTAAATCTGAAATACAGTAACTGAAATTAAAATGTGTTGGGTTCAATGGTAGATGCAGAGGCCTATCCCAGAAACTGATGTTGTAAGATTCAACTTCCCCTCTGAGCTGGTTGGTGTTATTAATATCAGTTTTCAGTCTGTTAGATAGAAAGTAACATAAATAGGATTATAGAGGAGTAAAGGGTATATAGCGGCAATGTGGTGGCATGATGATTAACATTGCCGCCTCCCTGCTCGATGACACTGAATTCAGATTTCAGCTCTGGACACTGGCTCAGTGGAGTTCTCTTTATGCCCATGTAGGATTTTTCTCTAGATACTGTGGTTTACTTAGATGTCCCAAAGCTATGTAGGTTAGGTTAAATTGGTGGCTCCTAATTGGCCTGATGTGCATGAGTGTACCTTGTGATAGGCTGATGCCTCATCCGGTCTTAGACAGTACTGTGGACCGCTTTACATTTCAGTAGACAACAAATGGTGCTTCATTTGTCATGGCATAGGTGCTCTTAACATTGTCCTTCAAACAGAGATCTTGCAAACATAGAGTGACCTTTCTTACTTCTCTTCTTGAATGGAGCAAGGAGCAGTTGGTGTGAACTTTTCACATTGCCATCATAGGCTGATGTGATATAAAATGGCTGTTTGTTCCTGCTGACCCACAAATCCTTTTCTGCCTGTAAGTTGCAGTTGAAGTAAGACTGCTTCTTTGTGCCCCACACCACATCCTGATGTTGGGCTGCAGCTGTGGGGGTGAATGGAAAAAGAATTTAATATAACATTCTCAAACCCACTTAATCCAGTTCAGAGCTGCATGTAACAGAGCCAGTCACTTCAGCACTGGGCACATAGCGTGAAAATGCCCAGGACTCCATAAGTCCCACTTCCACCCACGCCCATTTAACCTGGACTGCCATTTAACCTAACCAGTTACATCTTTGGGCATGTGGGAGGAAAACTGAAGAATCCATGCAGACATGGGAGAGAATACAAATTCTACTTAGACCATGACTGGGCAAGAGGTTGAAACCTGGAATGCTGGGTAAGTGAGGCTGCTGCCCCCATAATGCTAAAGGTAGACAAAGGAAGTGATTATTAGACAATATGATATGGACAGCACAGTTGACCAGTATTTTGCATTTCTGTCCAGCTACTCCAGGGTTTGAATCCTGGCTTGGTCACTGTCTTGTCGAGCTTTTATCTTCTTCCATATTTATGTAAGCTTTCCCTAGGCATTGTGGTTTCTTTATGTATTGTAAATATGTTCATTTTATGATAGCTCAGTGTGGGTGTTTGTATGAGTGTTAGACTGACATGCAGTCAAGAGTGGGTTCCTACCTTGTGCTCAATGCTGCCCAACCACTCTGCAGGTGTAGAATCAAAAAAGAGAAATAAAATGGATGAATGATATCACATCATAACATATTATATTATACCAGTAACGGCGTACTGCACAATAACGTGCAGTGAATACACTTGACTTGAGCATTCATAGTTTTCCTACTCTTTCTCTGTACGTTTAGCATTCGTTTGCTTAGAGGTTGATGTGCTTGCTGGTTCCTGAGCAGCTCTTCTTTTCTCCACCCTAGCGGCCCGCTTCTTCTCTTCTTCCGCCGACATCTTTTCTCGTTAAAACTGATTAAGTCAGTGTTTGTGTTGCAATTACTTTTCGTTTTCCTTAATTTTTCATTTAAGCTGGCACTTAAGTCTTCAATCTGCCTCAAGAATGAGTTAAGATATGAAGAGGTAGGGGAAATGATGGCAAAGGTGGTAGGGATGAGAATGGCGCCCATACACATATGCCGCACAGCCGCTCTGCTGGCCGCTGCTGAGAGCTGATTCTACAATAAAATAAAAATAAAAAGAGCAATAACCTTGGAGGTCAATCATCACCTAATAGCGGATAGTAGACGTCATGTAGTATATGTGTACCAAATTTCAGGTCAATAGATCAAACGGTTTGAGAGATACAGGTGATTTAAAATCCTGGACAGACAAACAAACAGCCATGGTAGCGTATTATATTATATTATATTATATTATATTATATTATATTATATTATA
>JANRMT010062850.1:5695889-5711431 GCA_026402145.1 Polypterus bichir lapradei | reverse complement strand
ATTATATTATATTATATTATATTATATTATATTATATTATATTATATTATATTATATTATATTATATTATATTATATTATAGTGCAGTGGAACATTGTAGTATGCTATTGTCTCACAGTTCTTAGGTTGAAATGGTCACTAACTGTGTTAAGTTAAAACATAATATTTGGCATTTGAATGCTTAAATAGTACAAGTACAAAAACTCAGTGGAAGAAAATATTGTATACTATGTATTCTCAAAACTATCTTTTTTAATTACAAGTCATGGGGAGCCATATTGGGCACAAGGATGGAAGTCTAGACAAGGTGCCAGTCCGTCACAAGGCCCATTCTTGCACATCCATTCTCAAATTTGAATTTCCAGTCAATCTTACATTTACAGTCTCTTAACTTGGTAAAATAACTGGAGAAACTTACACAGACATAAGCAGAACATGCAAACTCCACTCAGACAGTGACAGCGCTAAATCTAGTGTAATATGCATAATATAGTGTAGTGTATTGAGTGCAGAGTGTCATAATGTAGTATAGCTGAACCCAGCATAGTGTTGCTTTCTCACTAACTGGGTTTCCTGAGTTTGAATCCTATAGCTAGTTATTGTCTGTGTGGATTTTTCCCAAGATGCTCTGCTGTTATTCCCCTTTCTCAAAGACTTGCACATTCAGAATTGGCCTAGTGTGGATATGGGTATGTGTGTAAATGGGCCCTGTAATGGGCCAGACCTCTTTCCACGGCAGGCCTTTGCCTTGTGTCCAGTGTTGCAAGGTTAGGCCTTGGCCTCCTGGAATGCTGAATTGGAATTGATAGGGTTGAGAATGTTGTATTACATGATGGATTTGGAAGATGCATGGTTGGATATACTACCATCTTATCTCATATTGTCATCTAGTGTAAAGTTACTTGTTTAGTTACTTAGTTACTTTTGACACCCTCAATAAATGTTAAAACAGTGAGATTTTTTTAACAGTGTCACCCTAGAAATATACATAGTATAAACTGTCACCTAAACATCTACAAATGATTTTTTGTCCATATAAAGCAGAGAAATGTACTGCTTTGAATTTTGCAAATGTATTTCCAGTATTGGCAGTAATATACTAATATACAGTATGTTAATTAGTGTAATTGCAAAGGAACAGAAGCATATTATGTAAACATTTTCATTTTGACAACAAACCGTTTATGTAAAGTGCTAACAAACCTCAAACAATGCCTTTTATGCAGTTGTTTTAAAAGTGACTGAACAATTATTGGAAAAGGAGAAATTATTAAGAAGTATCACATGTAATACTGTAATGCATATACTATAGTGAAGGAGAAAAACGGTATTGGGACTTTTTGTTTGTCCGGTCTGTGAAAGGAACCGAAATCTAATCGAGACACTCAACTTAAATCCTGTTTTTTTTCCTGCAGACTTTTAGAAAGACTTCATTGTGCTCTTGTGGAGAAGAGCAAGGGGGTGGGAACCTCAAGGTCCTGCCAAAACTTTATCCTTCCATTGCTGAACTCAGAACTTTTGGCAGGTGGTTGGCAAAGACCTTTCAAGTAATGCCACTATGTCGGAAAAAGACAATAAAACGTTTTATTGTGTTCCTGTACAATTGGAGACCACATACAATTTCCCCGGCTGTCTCATAATGCCTTCAAACTGCAAAGAAGTCCTTCCAGTATTAAGAGGGTCCACTTGGTATTAGCAGTGGATCTGGCACTATGGGTCAAAAATTTGATTAGGAGATTTGGATAAAATGCATTTTATTTTACTAATATTATAATGGCTAACATTTGTATTGTTTTACTAAAAAATTATATTTAATACAACCTCCAAGAATACATACTAACAATTACAGTTCATCTTTACATGATGATATTAAAAATGAAAGCAACACAAGTAAAATGTCACTGTCTTTGTATTCTGTTGTTATAAATCACTATCATAAAAATGCAGTAATGAGAAGGGGCCAAGACACAGCAGGCTTGTAAAACAAAATGCTGGCATCTATTAATAAATTGGTCTAAGGTAATATCTTCCAAAGCCAAGCGCACAGCACCAGCACATGAAGTAACTGTCAGTGTTAAAGCCCAAAACAAAATCATCTTCAGTGCTAAAAAAATAAATCAATTCTTCCTTCTTTCTGGTTTGTTTGTTGATTGTGAGAGTCCGCCTGTGTTGTCGAGTTATTTAGCACAAGTAAACTCCACCTAACAGATGTCGAGTCAAACCCACGCAGGCTTCCCCATTGTTAATACCACCAAAAGCCCAGGCTGACAAAGCAATATTAAAGGCACTCCTAGCCAGAATTTAGCCTGGCAACATATAGTAAAAAGTCTGAGCCAACCTTGGACAGAAAGCCTGTCCAACATAGGGAACATGCACATCCACCCTCACTCAAACCTACAATCTACAATCACAGTGCCAACTGTGCTGCCTCCCCAACTGTTGTCCTACCTTTCTACATGTGTTTATTTTATTCAAAGCAATACAGTCTATCTACCACATGTATGAAAATATTTTTCCTAACACACCTGAAAAATAAAAGATATGAAGGAAAAAGACTCACATAGCAAAACTTTCTGGCAGGTCTTATTGACTTACTGAAAGAAGCTGACCAGTGTGTCTAGTTCTGTGCAGTAAACTTGAATTGAAAAATGTTGAGTGCCTACTTAGTGGGCACAGGGTATGTGGCCCAGTATTGATGATGACCAGATACGCCTAGGGATTGCTAGAGGGCAGCCAAATTAGTAATCAGTAACAATGGCAGATTGAGAAAGAGAAAAGGTGACATTGATAAAGATCAACATGCATAACTCATTTAGTCATTCAAATGCTAGAAGCAAACCCTATAATTATCCATCCATCCATCCATTATTGAACCCACTTAAAGAAGTTCTGCATCAGGTGCAAGGCAGGAACCGACCTGGACAATATGCAGATCCATCACAGAGCATGCTTATTTATACAAGAGCAAATTGTATTCACACACATTATGGAATTTTGCAGGAAGAAATAAATCACAATGACCAGGGTGAACATGCAAACTCAACAAAGGTATCGCCTAAACCATGATTTGTGCTTAGAATAGACCTATGAGACAGCATTGCCCCAGATTCAGTAGAGTACCTAACATTACTTTCATGGGGGTACAACATTCCACTAATTGTCCTTCTCTGTTATTCAGGTCATGAACACTCATGATATTAGAAAAAATGCATTGTTTAGGCAAACAGAGTGGTGCTGTGGTTGGAGCTTCTGACCCTCAAATTCCAACACTTTTGGTTGTATTATGGTAGCCAATTGCTCTCCATGTGAAGTTTGCACACTCTCCCTGTTTCTCTGTGGGTTTTCCTCCCACATCTGCAAAGGCATAGTGTTAGGTTAACTGGTGATTCTAAACTGACCTCAATTGAGTATAAGTGTGTGCATGAGTGGATCCTGCAAAAGACTGGTGTTCTGTTCAGGGTTGGTTCCTGCCTTGTGCCCAGTGCTGCCAGGATAGATTACAGCAATGCTGAGCAGTACTGAACAGGTTTGATAATGCTATATATATTATGCCATTAAACTGAAAGCCATTGTTTGATTCTCTGGAGCTACAGTAGAGCCATCGTGAGCCAGCTCTGTTCAGCACATTATGAAAGAAGAGAAAGTAGACTTCGATCAAAGGAACAGTGGTTAAAAGCCAGTCTTCTATGCCAGCTGTAGGGTTGGCTTAATGCAGCTGAGATATGGGTCTCGACAATGTGACAAATATGTAAGCAAGCTGAGGCTTTTTGTATTGTGAATAAGGGGGAAATGAGCCTGGGGTATCTGGAAGAACTGTGCATGCTTGTGCGTGTGTGTGTGTGTGTGTGTGTGTGTGTGTGTGTGTGTGTGTATACCAAAAATCAAAGGGGCATACAGGCACTGCAGGCAGGAGGTGTTGGTTAAAGAGAAGCAGACGGTTTACTGGCAGAGAAATCCTCATTTTCTGTTATCCAAGAAACAGTGTGGTTCAGTTGCACAAATATCGCAGGAGAAGATGGAAAAGATTGTTGTGGTGGTGGTAGAGCTGGTTGGGGGTGGGGTGTGTATTTTTTTTTAATTTTTCTTTTTCTTTTCAAGGCTTTTGAAGATCTGGTTTCAGGGGCCCAGTTATGTGTATCTAGGTCACCTCCTCTAACTTGTAACAGGGCCTTATGCAAAGCTGTCAAAGAGAGGAACCCTAGACTCCCACCTAGATGGTCCATTTTGGCCAGTTGTCAGCTTACTCAGCTGGTTGTCCTTTTATGTGTTTTTTCCCACCTTTACTAAAACTCATGAATGGTGTCTTCATGAGAGGACAGATGGCCTATATGTGATGGAAGAGCTCCCTCAGAGATGCAGGCTGTCCTGCCAGAAAGAAAGCAAAGACCTCCGCAGTGAACTCACTCCAGCATTTGCTAATTAAATCCTTCACCCATTTCTTATATTCTCCCTTCTCCCTTGATTGTTTTTAGCGCTTTAAAACTGTTTACTTCAGTTTACACACTCCCTCCTACAACAGGACTGGAATTTTTATTTTCACATTCACAGTATATTTTTAAGAGGCGCCAAAAATGTGCAGGTTAAGGTTAAATGGCAGTTTTAAATTGGCAGAATTTAAGTGAATATGGGTGTGCTCTACAATGAATTGGCACACAGTTAAGGATTGACTCCCCAGTATTAACCTAATACTGTCATAATTGGTGCCTCTTCCCAAGATCATGTTCTGATTAAAAATGGATGAATGGATTGATGGAGGGTGGCGCAGTACTTAGTCATGCGGTTTCACACTTCCAAAATGCTGAGTTCAAATCACAGTATGTGTGGAGTTTCACGTTTACCCCATTTCTTCGTTTCTCTAAGACATCTAGAATTAGAATAATTGGCCTAGGCTCTTTGAGTATGCCTTGCTATGTACTAATGCCCCAGTGTTTCCATTGGCACACACAAATGGCCGAGAGAGAGTTGCTGTACAAGTAAAGCCATGTTGCAGGTTAAGTAGCCCTGTCTGTCTCTGCCTAAATGAGAATTCCTGTTGTGCAGCGGTAGAACTGGCTACTTGTAATACCAACATACTTCTCACTTGTGTCATCTCTGGTAGAACAGCTTGAGAGATAGAGAGGGTGGAAAGGTCAATCCACAGCGATTACTCACCAGTGACACCCATCCCAGGTTGATTCCTGCATCTAGTCAAGCCTAGTTACTATATGTACGGAGTTCAAACATCTTGCTTGTGAGTTTTTGCACTCCAGAGGTGTATAGATTAGATTAATTGAATCAGTATATGTTGTGATGGACTGATTCTCTGTTCAGATTACCACCTTCTTTGTGCTGTGTGCTGCCAAGATAGGCTCCACCACTTGCAACCCTAAATCGAATTATGTGAATCTGACAATGTATAGATGTTAAATCTTATTTTTTGGGGAATTTAGCTTGCTGCCAAGTGAAATGTTTTTTTTCCTACTTGTGACCACGTTTTCCCCAGCATTATTGGGATATTGATATCTAATAGTTGAGTTGTACCATCCTCACATGTTCCCTTGCTACATTTATTGCTTTCCTTAGGTGTGCCCCTCAAGCCTTTTGGTGTATTTTGGATGGGGCAAACCAGGTGCAATAGAGACAGGTGTTGTCAAGTTCATGTCATTCCCATCCATCTTCCACAAACCCTTTGAGTTATCCTAGTCTTACATACTAGATCTGTTCTTCAAGAATTAAGAGACAAGCACAACCTTCACCTTTTTTTTTTTCCTATAACTGCTGCTTAACCCTACAGAGACTTTCAGGTACTAAATACGGTGCCCATGTCAACTGCTGAGACCCCAGTCTGGGGAACAGGAAGCCCACAGCATTTTAAAATAGATGTGCTACAACAGTCAGAGACCAGCCAGAGTGCTGTTGCATCTTTTGGTTAGAAGGCACAGTTTTCTTTCTAAAAGTGAGCGTTCATGCTTTGCTACTTCTTACGACAAACGTTTTCTCAGTCAAACTAGCATTTCTTGATGGTCTCACCAGAAACCTTCATTTTACATCCATCCATCCATCCATCCACTTTGAAGCTCGCCATGGTCCAGACCAAGGTTGCAAGAGCCTTTTATTATCTATTCATCTATAAAATATGTTTGTTTATTTATGCACAACTTTGTTTTTCAAACCTCGTCCTTGTAATCTGATATGCAGTACAGGTCTGTCTCACCATAGTTTAGGTTTTTAATTATATATTTTCAGTTTTGGCTACACTGGGGTCGGGTTCGAAGTTGAAGAGAAAATCTACAGTGCGATTTATCAAAAGATAAATGGCACCATATAGATTGTGATGGTGGGGTGAGAGTTAGCACATCTGCCTTTCAAACAGGAAATCGTAGTTTGACTCCCATCTCCATAAAAAACTTTTTCTGAAATTGAACATTTCCCTCGCTCTTTGTTACATGGCCTTAGCTTCCCCAGGAGGGCCCATATTGTCTCCGGAATTATTTATTGCAAGTTGGGGTTCTTTGTACTTTGTAAGGAAAAAGCAACAACAGTGTATGCAAAGAAGTGTTCCAATGTTAAAAATAGTTATTTGCTAAATGCAACAAGTTTTAAGGGTAATACATTTTGGTAAACAATTTGTAATAACTATTTCCCTTTACACTTTCTTACTTTGGCAACATTGAGGAGATAAGCTGGATGTTACTAATGGCAATGAAATTTAAGTTGCTGTCATTATTAAATGTAGGACAGAGTTAGCCTAAAGTTGTATATCTGAAAAGATTCTGTATGAATCCACTATTCATTTTTCCTTTCTTTAATCAATGGTAAACTAGCAATTGAAAGTGGACACTAGGAAAGACATTATTTAAAATTAAAACTGCTCTTTTGTTTCCATCCATTCTTCCATCCATTGCCGATCCTGGCTAATTCAATTATCCTATCTAATAATCTAATTGTAATGTAGTTAGCATTGCAGCACTGGGTGCCGGGCAGGTATCAAATCTGAGCAAGGCATCAGTCCATCACAGTGAGCCGATTTAATTAACCTGATCTGCATTTTTTCGGTTTTACTGAAAGTTAAAGTACTTAGAGAAAGCTCCCATGAGGAGAACATATAAATTATATACAGGTAGTGTCTGAGCCAGGATTTTCCTAGATTACCATGGTCAGGCATTAGATTGCCTTTAGCAGCGCATTCTACTAGTGACACACAAGGTGACAGTGTGTAAAATGATTTAATACAGACAATGATTTTAAATGGTATGTCACCCAAACAATTAGTGAACTATCACATTGCATGTGATAGTTGATTCTGCTATTGAGGATTCTTTGAGATCTTGCCTACAATTGTTAATATTTTTATGACAAGTCTCCATAGTCCCATTTTCTAACACAGAGGTGCCCATAAAAACAAGACTACCAACTCTCATGAGTGCCACCATGATGTCGGCGCTTCAGGAAACACAACTACTGTCCACTATGGAGGTTCGCTCCAGTTTGTTTGCTATGAAACGTTTTTAAAGATAATTCACACAGTGTAAATTAATAATTCTGGTTTAACATTAAATGTGATAGAATGTATTATTTTCATTCCCTGTTAACTAAACAGTAGTACTAACATGTAAAATAAATATTTTTTTTTCCTTAAAACACTAACTCATTTTACTTTAGAAAAAACTAACTATACTATGTTTGAATTTATCCTTATATCTATGCATGGCTCACAGATGACACTTTTGATTTCACAAATTTGAATCTCATGTATATCTTCCCAAGCAGTGTATGGCATAATGCTACACAACATCCAGAATTGAATTCAGGGAATATGTGAACTGTAATAACCACATACCAGAAACTCCCATTTTGACAACCCACGTAAAGAATACAGATTTTAAGGCTGATGCAGATATGTCTGTTTATAATCGTATTACTGTGTTAATTTTTTACTACATTCCAGAATGCAAGCACATGCCATTTCCTCCATCTCCATCGCTAAGATATTTATTTATTGTCACCAGTTTTTACACATTGCCAAGCATATGTTACTTATTACTTAAAATCAAAAGTTAAAGATCTGATACAGAAAAGAAGGGAGTGTTCAGTGTTTACTCAAAATATTGTGTATAAGGAACTATTTATATTTTGTCCTTAAATAGGTTGTTTTATTCTATAAAGGGTTGCATAAGAATACAAATATATATAACAAGTACATAAATGTATGGTAAGTATACAATTATTAATCTATTTTCTCATTCTTCTTTTGTGCTTTCAGCTTTAAGCATTGTCCATGTATCCAATATTACAGCCTTCCTTCCACAGACTGCAGGGCATGTTGTTATGCCTAGTTTAAAAAATAAATGGAGCAAATGTATCTCCTATAAAATAAAATAAGTGATTTTTGAATAAGTAAATTTGAAAACAACATTATCTAGAATATATGGACTGTTTAATATTAGAAAACAATGAATATTCAGTGGGACAAAATATTTATCTAGTCTATTGGTATTGTAGTTTTCTTCTCACGTCCTAAAGACACATGTTTTGGGTTAAACTGGCCCAGTAATAGTAAGTGTGGGTGTGAGTTTGAGTGTGCCCTGCACTCTATCCAGAACTAGGCCCAAATCTGCAGTATTGAGCTGTGCTCCACAATCTTTAAATGCTAGGCATGTTCAATAGTAGACAGATTGATGCTGTAAGCTTAGGCTTTAACAGCTACTTGCAGTAAAAGTACAGTGTCAGGACCAAAGCAGTAGTTGAAGTTTCCAAGGAGTTTAAAAGTGCCAACACAGCCTTCTAAAACATTTTTAAAAAAAGGAGAACTTTATCTTTATTGGCTGCGTCTTCCATCTGTGACATGAGAGGCTATCCTGAAATAAAGATTTGCTCCTTGTGCTGCTGAAGGTAAAGATAAATAGGCAAACTCACCATAGACTAAGCCTAAGTAGCATTTGTGATTGGTCAAAAATGAGTGGAAAGATACAGCATAAGTAATTCTGTTAATGATTGGACAGACTTAGATGAGTAAATTCCAGTTGGTCTTGCTCATTATTGGCCAAAAATAAAAACTTACTGGAAAAAAAAATGTTTTTATAAAATAATAAAAATAAAAAAGTAAACATGTCAAAACAAAATATAAAACATCAAGAGGAAACACACTAAACAAATGGAGAAAAACCACAAAATCATATAAATAAAAGCATAACCATACTGTGTAATTTATGACACAATGCGTGCAGTCCCTTGCAAAAAAAATTAAAATGTGCCACCCGTTTTTGTGTCAGTATTAGGTTACAGTAAGGAGATTGTGGGTTCGTTTCTTGGGTCCTCCCTATGTGGAGAGTGCTTTGAGCAGTAAGAAAAGTGCTATATAAATATATAATTATTATTATTATTTAATAGAAAAAGATGATCCACTGTGGCAACCCCTAATGTGAGCAGCTGAAAGATAAAGAATTATTATTATTATTAACTGTTGCAGGTGAATAAGCTGGGCATACTCATTTTGGCACCTCTAGCTCTAGAGGGGATGTATCCAAAAGCTCTTCAAAGCTCCTCAGACACAAAATTTAAAGCTAATAGCATTTGAATATTCAGGTGAATGTTTTTACAAGTACACACTAAATTAAATTCCTTCACTTTCCTCCACAGTTACTGTACAACTTAAAAAAGTAATCTACTGGCTAAATCTTTCTTGGTATGCATTTTTGTCTCAATATGTTTTTGTCTTACACATTTTAGTCAGGCCATGCATACGCAAAATAAATTGTGTAAACCATTTATAATTTTAAATTATGTGGTGTTCGATTTTATCCATACCTATCAAAAATTTTTTCAGACCTGAAGTATGCTACATCCTTCATATTAGGAACATCACTCTTATACTATACATCTTTGAATTACAAATTATAACAAAAATTTAAAATTTGCCAGTGCTACATTTTAAAGGGGTTGTTGGCTGAAGCTGGCAGTAAGGCTGAAGTATTGTACACCCCTAGTTCACTCCAGTGATTTGTCTCTGTTGCATGAGGAGATGTGCCAAAGGTACCTTATCAACTCCATGCATCAGTGAATAGCTACAGTATTGCTAATCGACAGGGCTTTACTTGATGATGATAATCCCCCCATATAGCTTTGTAGAAGACCAATCCATTTTTCTCTGGTTTTGAATTCTGTTCTTGCTGAAATACAACTTGAGTTTTATAGTATTAAATCTGAAACCTGCAAAACACACATTGCAGTTCATCAGAGTTACACCGTAGCACAGGAGGTGCATGAAGGTGGCTGTAGAAAGCTGCCATGCAGTACAATGCTTGCTGTGGGTAGCCCATTAAGTGTCAGAGATTTAAAGTAGAAATCTTAACAGGAATGCTGCAGTGCCTCTTGAGGACACCTGAAGATTGAGCTGTCTACACATGTTGTTCTTCTCTGGTATTTATATATGTCTGCAGCTTAATCCAGTTGACAATAATATTAACCTTACACCTGTCTATTTTTGTAACCAGGTCAGTGTTTTACCTGTCAAAGTGCATGTGTACTGGGAGACTGGGTGTTAATACACCAACTGAAGCAAAGTGCCGAGAGCAATACTTCTTTCACCTTCGAAAGAATAAAATGTCTTCATTGTCAGCTTAATAGGCCTGACCCATCCATTACCCCCCTCCAGCATTTAAACCATCTGATCTTTAAATTGTTTCTTGTTTTCAATTTAAAACATAATCAAGAGTTTGATAGATATTTATCAGGAGTGACAAATATCCCACAACATAAAGTAACATGCAGTATTTATCTGCTTTTCGGTTATTATACATATATCATAATATTTTCAAATACAGTTAATAATATTGAAGCAGCATCCTGTTGGGTTATCAGTGGTGTTGAATGCAAGACAGGAACCAACCCAGCATAAGGTGCCAATCAATTGTAGAGCAGAGTGTCATGCATTCCCACACTTACAGGGCAGAGAAAAGCTCACAATGATACAGCGAACATTTGAAAGTTTCCATCCCAGGATTTGAGTCCAGTTTCCTGGAAATGTGAGACAACATCACTAACAGCTGTGTTACTTACAAAGAAATTCTTGTACAACTCTTTTAAGCTGTCCCTTAAGAGTGACTTCTCCATGGCAGATTTTGAACTTACGTCCAATACTGCTCATATCCCAACAGGATCAGGGAAAAGGTGTACACTCCAGCTACTTTAAACTTTACAATCGAAATACCTGGATCAGGAATTGGATTGGTAGAGGTGTTTTTAATGCTTACTGAGTTACAAAATGATTTAAATTATTTAGAAAATGTTTTTTGATGTTGATATACAGGCCATGTTGGTGAGGGCATTTTTCATGTTTGTTCTTCATGTTGACAAAGGCTGTTTCCTCATATCTAGTAATCTAGTGCCACTCTGTGTTTCTGTTCTATCCTTTGACCACACAACCTTTGTTGTTATTTGTCCATATTTTGTGGATTAGCCTACTGCAAGGCTAAATGTGTTGTTAGGTTGATTCCTGTCTTGTGGTCTATTCTTTAACATTGAGATGTTATGTTCATGTTAATGGTATATCAGGCTATGGCTGAAGGTAATGCCTTCCTCCAGAAGCACACGTTTTTTCAGGGGTGCAGCCCTAAAATAATGATGAAGGGCAATATAAGATTCACTGGAAACTGAATCATAGCAGAAGTAATTTTATTCCTGGTGTGTCACCTTATTTTTCACCTCATTATTTTCCTTACAAAATTTTGTCCCTTACCAAATGTTCACTATGTCATGTAAAAAAAAAAACAGAGGTCACTCAGTTTACGTCTGAATTAAAACAAATTAAAATTGAAACAAATTAAAAATGTATGCATAGTGTAACATTTGTGTGTATTTGTGATCTGGTTAACTGTTTTTGAAATTTAGAGCATTTTAATTTTTTGTTTACTTTATGCAAAAGGCAAATATCAGATCCTTGTTTATTAAATATTTTTGCAACAGTGAATCATACACAAAAATAAGAGTGATAACAGAATGTGTTGATAGAGTAAATATAATTGAGTTTTTTTAATATAATAGTTAAAAATGGGCCCCAAATAGACTTGTGGAGGCTGAAATAGTTTAATAAACACCAGATTCCAAGTGACCTAAAGTTGGATTTTTGTACTATTGTTAGCTGTTGGTTGGTGATGGTTTATGGCTAATTGTAGCTCATATTTCTTACATATGAAAGATGTACTTGATGGAGAGTTGAACTCTCAAGATAAAATCGTTGGCTGCAACAGACCATGATGGATTTCTGGCCATTGTATCATTTAGATGATAAATTGTATTGTGAGAAAAATATTGAATTACTATAATTTGTAGATAACACAGCCATGGGGTTGTTTTTTAGTTTATTGAGAACATGCTTATTCATTTTTTGCTCACAGAGTGATGCATACTTAGTTTCTTTCCAGAACAATTCATTTCTGAATAAGTTAAATAGCTGTCACCATTTTTAACATTCGTAAGCCTTTGCAAGATGTCAAATATCTTCTGAACCAATAAAGATATTTAAATAATTCGTTAAAGGTTTTTTTTGCGCAAACTGGGGATTCTTTTTCACTTATCATATACTGTTAAATCAATCATATTCTTTCCCTTATAGCCCTTTAAAAATTGATGACTGGATATTGATTTTGACAAACTTTGTGATTTTGTTTGTTAAGCAGCACAGAACAGGTACATAACCTTGTTAGTCATACTATAGAGAGCGTGTTACAAGAAAAACATTTTAAGAAATGTTGAAATCCTTAAAGGTGGTTACCCCTTCATGGATTTCCACCCATCAAAACATGAGAAGAATCAATTATTCACAATTTTTGAGGTCTTGTTTCTCTGGTGGAGTGAGATACAAAAATGTGATTTTTTTTTTTTTTTGGTGCAACACCATTTATGTGATTGTGGTCCACCTGCCAACATAGTTGGGTTTTGTTCAGTCTACTTTTGAGATATGGAACCTGATAAGTCAGAGAAAATATAGATTATTAGTATATGCATAACACTGTTTTAAATAGTAATTACAAATGAAATTTTATTATATTTATCACAAGTTAAAATATTAACAATCCTAGCCTAAAAACACAAGAATACTCTGATTACATACCTTTAATTTATCAAAAGTGAAAGTGTTTGGACTGCTGAGTGAAGAGACGCAAGCTCTCATTCTGATTTTCTTGCATTTTTGTAAACTTTGTGAGAACCTAAATTTTTTAAATTATTTTTGGTCATCAATCAAACATACAAATTAATTTGAAAAGTTTCAATTTTTTAAAACTATTCACCAATAATTTTTTAACTTACCTGGGACAATTTCAAGCAGCAGTAGACATAAGCTAGTCTGACTGATAGACATTTGTTCGAGCCTCTTCCACTGCTTGTACAGGCAGCATTATGCACAAGCTGCTGCCACGCATTAGACTCTGCTGGCACTTGTATGCCTGCTATTATGGATCTGTTATTGGACAAGTAAAAGATGAAAACTTACAAACCAATACAAGCTAAAGTAACATCTGTAAAGGTAAATTTGAAAAGCTAATCTGTAATTGTTTCTCTTTTTATGAAAGCACTTTCAAATATGTGATTCTTTACAATCAGAGTTTAATGAAACTTCAGAACTGTATACAACACACTGTACTTAGATATCACTATAAACTTATACTTTCTCAACAAATTTTTATGAAGAATGAGTGCATTAAATTTCAATAAAAATGATCCACTGGGAGCCAAGCATTTTTCAGTAGACAGACAAACAGACAGCCAGACAGACATAATGATGACAGTTAATGTTCTTTCATATTATATGAAAATACACCTAACATGATACCATCTGCCTAAGAGTGGATGTCTGTTAAATGATAGATGGCTCCAGCTGATCGTCCGGTGACAGTGGGTCTCATGGCCATTCAGTTTCTGCTTAGAAAGTCTGTTTTGGAGTAGAGCTTTATTGACCAGAAGATTCACACTTCAGGCAGCTTATTTCCTCACTCAGGAGGACCTCCTAACAGAAAGGACTTAGCAAATGATTTTGTTAGCCTAGACAGGGTGGAAGGGTTGTGAGTGAGTATGTAAATAAGTGAGGCTAACATAAAGAAAGACCTAGAAGCACAGTTATGAAGGATGAGCTATGGAAGGAGGCTGCCTGCTCCAGGAGAAATATCGGTAATGGCGTATTTGAAACCATGTGCCGTGACAGATTGCTTTTTCCATCCACAGCCTGGTGCATATTAAGTGTGGGATTGTTTTTCAAACTGAGCATCTTCCTGTAAGGAAACTTAAGTGGCCATCCCAGGTGAAGGCAAAAGCGATTAAAAAGAAAGCATATAAATTAAACCCATAATAATGTGCATATACGGCATATTTCCTTAGTGTGCTGAAAGGTTCCCTGCCTTCCGACTACTTCACATGAATTAAATTTTCTCATCTCCATGATGTGCTCAGAGATTATTTTCAGTATGCTCCATGTTATCGTAAAAATAAAGAGAGGACTCAATGAAAAGAATGCTATTAAGCAATTTGTCCATCTTTTATGAGATGTGTCCCAATTCAATGAACTTAACCAATGAATGGTTTCCTTTTAGGACATAAATGATTCTGTGCTTTTTTTTCTTTCTAAAAAATGCATCTTGGCCTTCATCCTACTCTAGGGAGGCAGTGTGTGGGATGAACTGGCAAATGTGAAAACTTTGTAGACCTTTTGGAAGATGTGGGGAGAACACAGTCCATTCCATCACCGTCAGAATGACTTATGGCCTTATTTTATAATGCAAGTGATAGTCTGGATAAAGAGTTACAGAAGGAGAAGGAGAGAGAGCGTGCCAGGCATGACTTGCGGGCTGATACCTCCTTTCAAAACAGAGCAGAAGTCCAATGAGGCAACTTTTAATATCATGGTTATCCATCTAGCCGTTCGTTTTGTTATCTTACTTTTTCTATTACAGGGTCATGGGAAGCCAGAGCTTATCACATTATTATGTTATACTAGCTGTAGTACCCGTCGAAGACAGGTAATATGATAAATTTAAAAATATTGGATATCTCTTGCCCTGCAATTTCAGCACCTTTCCTTTGTACCCTCATGTTTCTGAGTCTCTGTTGACTGGTGCTACCTCAAGAGTATTCCCGTAAAGACTGCTTCTCAGACTCTACCATTATTTTCGGGTGCCGTGCTTGCCTCCTGTCTGCATTTATACTTTCTGTCTTTAAAGGCAGTTTTCCAAATGCCTTCTACACCTTTATTCCTCCTCATGTGTCTCATTTGCTTGCATTTTATCTTTTAATCACGTCACCAAAGCCAAATTGATCAATCACACCAAAGCCAGACTGACCAATGAGATTGTTCTGAGAAACAGGACACACACACAGATCTTATTATATTATGTCATGTTATCTATATTTTACATAACATAACATAATCCTAGTTAGGGTTGTAAGAGGCTGCAGCCCATTCAGGAAGCATCAGGTGCAAAACCAAAGTCATCCTTGAATGCGGTGCTAGTTTTATCATGTACTTTATATTATATTATATTATATTATATTATATTATATTATATTATATT
>JANRMT010062850.1:5685281-5695879 GCA_026402145.1 Polypterus bichir lapradei | reverse complement strand
TTATATTATATTATATTATATTATATTATATTATATTATATTATATTATATTATATTATATTAATTCAGTTCAAGGTCACTGAATGCCAGATCTTGTCCAGGCAGCATTAGGTTAAGGCAGAAACCAACCCTTGTCTGGGTACCAGTCTATTATTTGATGTTAATGTTATTGTGTAATTTAATTCAGCTAAAGTTGTTGGATACTGATTCTTATCTTTGATGGTTAATTCAGGTATGGAAATGATATTTCCAAACATTTTCCAATTTTGGAAATTGATGCTGGGGAATCACCTTTATATATTAGCAAATAACCTCTCCATAATTATGCTAATGTTATAATTAAAATGTTGTATGTTAACAATGCTAGTTTAAAATGGTGGGTTTCCCGTAATAATGATGAATAAATTAATGTGTTAGAGTTGTGCAAGAGCTTAAAATTAATTCATTAGTGCAAACAAGCTGTGTGTTAGTGTGTGATTGAGTACTGGTGGTGTGTCCTGTTTTGGTCCTGGATGCTGTTTTGCACTTCGAGCTCGGACTTAGTGAGATGCACTGAATTTCATTAATTATGTTTGAAAACAGGTGGATGAGTGTAAGGATTGATCAACAAACTAAGCCTCAATTGGGCCAACATTGACAGATCTTAGCATTCCTTTTTACTCTGATTTTTGATATTTCTAAAATGATGCTGTTTATATGAGCTGTAGTGCTGATTTGCAATATTGACATCAATGGTGAATCTTGGAGTCTTACTTATAAACAAAATAGAACACCTCACGAGGGTCTGTGAATGTCAATGTTTCATGCATGCTGTTGAAGGCTGCAGCTTCCCAACAGGTAGCCCGTCCTTCACAAATCCTAGTATTATGTATGACCTTTATTCATGAAGGAGAGCAGGGGAAAGGGGATTTTTGTCCTAGGGGTTTTAATTTCATCTGCCAAAAAACGCAGAATCACTGTGCAGTGACTTTACTCTAAGAAGACATCCACAGGTCAACCAATAATTAGAAAAATAATGAATTATTGTTTGTTTAAGACATTAATATCAATCCATTCATCCTTTGAAACCACTAATCCTGCTGTAAGGTTGTAAGATGTTGAAGCCTATACCACTAATGTTGGGCACAAGGCAGGATCCAAAATTAAAAGGACTGCAGGTCAGTGTATTCCCTTTGCCTTTTGATTCTAAGATTAGGTTTTTGTTCCCCATGAGTTTGTGGTGGAAAGTGTAGGGCCAGAAAATGGGGTGGAGGAGTGTCATTCCAAATAGTTATGCATATATTAAAATTTGCTAAATTCTGAATAAATACCTCAGTTTTGTTAAGGTTGCTAACTTTCCGACTCCTCAGATATACAAAAGATATGTACATTACATTAACTGGCAACTTTAAATTTAAATACATTTAATTCCTTTTCCCCAGTGCTACTGGTATAGGGCACCAGCTCTCATACCCCAGAACTGGATAAACCAATGCTGTCACCTCATATTTATCCAACCTGTTGGGTCTGAATTCTGTGCGAAAATGTTTCTTATATGAGTGTACATGTTCTTGTGTGGAATCTGTCGGTACTCTGGCTCATTCAAATTTGCCCCGTGTGAATGTATATGTGCTGTAAGCAGGCCCTACAATGGATCAATGCATTTCCTATGGCTGTTTTCTGTCTTACTCCCAGTGCTGCACTTTATTATAAAGGGTGGCCATTTCAGTTCCTGTCTGTGACTCAATAAGTGACCCTATACAAGTCACTTAACTTGCCTGTGAACCAATTGTGCAAAATATCTATAAACATATCATTATACTGTATTGGATAATGGTGTCAGAGAAATATACACTAATATTGTAAATCAAATATAGCATAATAAACTGGAGGCCTGTAAGGTTGCACTGAAGGTGCCTCATAGTATTTATGGCACAAGCCTTTCACTATAGAAAATTAACTTTATCTTTGCCAGTTAAACTTCTTCTGAGTCCATTCCAAGGCAAGGTTGTGAGAAAAAAGGGGTCAGGTTCAATTACATTTGAGGCACGAGTCATAGAAGACACTAAGGGTGAAATGTACATCATTTACATTGTTGTTTTTGGAATTGGAATGCAGATTGTGTTGTGGTGCATTAGTAGTCCACATAAGTTAGGTTGATTTCAAAACAGAACTAACTATCGACAGAAATGGTATGTTTGTAGGGGCAAGTGTAATAATTTTGTGTGGCAAGCTTGTTATAGTACATGAATTGTATACATATTATAACCAAATAACCATCACTGTGCCTATGTTTAGGACATATTTAGTTCAGCTTTTGTGGGTACCCCCAGGTGGATGACAAGTGGTGGACCTGCATTGAGCACTAAGGGGCTAACACAGTCATAGTTACTACTGACTACTGTAGTGCGCTTTTATAAAATTTTTACAATTTGTCAGAATGATTATGTAATAATGTCTCCGCAGTATAAATAAAATAAACATGAGTAAGATTATAATGATGTTGACTTGCCCCTTTTTAAAAATGCATGCAAGTGTTTTAATATAGAATCTGATTAGTACCGTGTATATTTGTAGATTAAATGCCTGAATTCACATTTTATGAATTGCTTGTCTAGGAATAACCTGATGCAAATTTGAAGGGATTCCTGAATTGATTCATTTGAATAAATGACATATGTTACATGTAAATGAATCCCGCTGGCACAGATTCATGGAGTTCCAGTAGACTGCACGCTTACATAACAATCAAAGTCACCTTGCACAATTTGTAATATTTATTGGTCAGTGTTAAGTAATTCTTTTATTTAGTGGGTGTCAAAGCAGATTACAAAATCTTGTTTGGATGAACACAGATGCTGCGCATGAGCGCACTCAAGCCTTTTATGTCTGCAAAGCACCTTGCTCGCAGGCTCAGGCAGCAGCCTAAGCTCAAGCTGACCCGAGACCAATTGAAAGGCAAATCCATTCCTGGCTGGTTTTTCGATGTCAGCCATTGCAGCCACCATGGAGATTTCAAAGGGCTTCTTGCTGTCTATTTCAGATGCAGACAATGTATGAAACTGAAACAACCTGAAAAAAATATGTGGCTGGTAATATAGATTTTCTGTGGTGCAGTGAGATGTGATCATGAGGAGGTAGGAGTGCTTGAAATGCATTTTGAATGTAGGTGCTTTAAATATTGCTCGATTAACATCTCCCTTACTTCATTTATTTTTACAAAATTGGTGGTTAACCAGCTCATGGTCTTTTCCTTTTTGTTGCTAGCCAAATGCTTCTCTTTGATACTCTTATTTAATTTTACTCTAATATAAAGTCTTTTATAATTGTTCATACATTGAAAGACACTATTCATATCAAAGATTCATTTACAAACAGGATGCTGTGGTGTCACAGTGATTATTTATGCTGGCTCAAGGCATATGGGTTTGGTCATGGTTTGCATATTCCCCAAGGTCTCTGGCACCCTTTCCATATCACAGAGATGTTTATTTGGCAGTTCTAACCTGGTCCATTTTAGGTGTGCATGCAAGTGAATTTACTGCTGTAAGATGGCATCCTAACCAAGGTTGGTTCCTGCCTACATCTAAATGATTCTGGGATATACTTTGGCTCTCTGAAATTATAAGGGAAAAACTGGGTACATAAAATGGACAGATGAGAAAATCAGATCTAGAGCTAACAGTGTGGCATAACAGATAAAGAAAAATAGCAAAAAAAATTAAATGCCATTCTGACCCTCTTCTTCTCACTCTGCTTTCATTATTAATAAATACACTTGTGAAAGTGTTTATCCTGAAAGTTACTATACATGCAAGCAGTATGGCCTGGCAAGCAGGGGGACTAAACATCTAACCACAAGGCTGCTGATTCAGTCCATCCTTTTGATTCACTGTGTGAACCTGAGGAAGCTCATCCATCTAACCGTGTTCTAATATAGTCATTCAGTTCAGGACTGCAAGAAGCTGATGCCTGTCCCAACAGCAATGGATGTAAGGCATGAACAAACCCTGGTCTGCAGTTTAGTCCTGAAGAAGTCAATTCACTAACTGCAAAAAAATGCAAGTAGATAATTATAGCATTGCACTGATTGTGTGTTCAAAGAAAAAGTGCTATCGAAAATAAACCTAGTTTTGTTTATTTCCCTTAATCCATTCATTTTTATTTTGGCCAATACCTCTTGACCCTCCAAGTGCTAACAATACTACTTTATATGTAGGCAATATGATGTAATGGCTTGAAAAAAGAATTCTAAACTATGAGGGTTCCAGTTGAGTTTGCATCTCTGACCCAGTTTTTGACATTGAGTAAATGAGTTAACTGTAAACTATAAAAAATAGATGCAAGCAGTTGTAGAGTGTATCTGTATACTGTATATGTAAGGTCACACATACAATTTGGTTGTTTGTACTGCAATCACTAGGGTATATGAGGAAAAAGTTTTGCGCTTCTGTATATATGTAATGCATTATAGTAAAACAGTCATCTGAACAGACTGAGGGCCCAATGCTCTACTGCTCCCACTACTGCTGGAGGGGTCTCTTTTCCAATGGTTAAAAAATACTATGAAAGCTTGAAGTTATCCTTTTAAATTTTAAGGCCATAACCTCTCTTAAGCACAAGAATTCCATGCACACTGTATGTGTAATTTGTATGGTGCCATATTTGCATTGAAGGTACAAGACATCCAAGTCCATCCCCATGACTCCACACTAGTACCTGCTTATTTTGTTTTAAGTTTACATTTTGCCAAGACTGATTGCCTATTTTAAAGAACCATGTGCAAGTTAAGGTGCCCAGTGTCAACTTTTCAGTATACCATATATGGAAAAACATTATTGCATATCAAGACCAAGGTGACATGATAGGGTGTTAGATACATATAAAGGCATTTGTTTTCAAATTCTTTCCCAGAGCTAAGGAGACTTTACCAAATGTCTGTTCATCTGTTTTTAATCTCTTTGTTCAGAGTTGAAGGTGCTTATCCCAGATACATTATGAACAAGGTTTGTTGTAGTCACTCATCGTGGGCCAGTGCAAAAAGCCAGCATTGCTCTGACTGTGAAGACCATATTATGTTTTCTCATCTCATCTCACCTTCTCAAACCACTTACCACTTGAGTGTCCCCAGTTACCAAATCCAGCTTTTTTGTGGAATCCCCAGGTGTTCCTAAGCCAGCTAAGAGATATAATCCCTTCAGTGTACCCTGGGTCTGCCACAGAGTATCTGTCCAGACATACTCAGAGCAACTCTGGGGGTGCTACCTTTGGGCAATTCTTGTGACATGCCCAAAATACTTCAATCAGTTCCTTTCAATTTGGATTACCAGCAACATTATTCTGAGGTTCTTCTGAATTGCTGAGCTTCTCAACCTATCATGGGGTATCAACCCAGTGATCATGTGAAGAACCCTCATTTTGTTTCAGCCATTTGTACTTGCAGTCTCATTCTTTTGGTCATTACCCACAAGTCATGATCATAGGTGAGGATGAGGATGTAGATTGACTGGTAAACCAAGAACTTTGTCTTTAGAATGAGCTCCTGCTCACCACTACGGAGCACTACAGTGCCCATAGATCAACTGCTGCTGCTCTAATCCGCCTGTCGATCTCACATTTCCTTCTGCCATCACTTGTGAACAAGATCCTGAGATAATAGGCCAGGACTTCTCCTCTAAGGGAAGTTCCCCCACTCACTCACTTTTCCATTCTTTTCCAAGAGAGAAACATGACCTCTGACTTGGGAGTGCTAATCATTATCCCTTCACATTCAGCAGCTAATTGCTCGAGTACATGTTACAGGTCACAGTCAGATGAGGCAAAGAGGACAACGCCATCTGCATAAAGCAACAATGCTACCCCTCGCCTCCACAACTGGACACCCTTACCAACTGTCAAAATTACAAAACGTTATATTGTATTTATTCTCTAACCTGCTGATCCATTTTTGGGCTGTGAGGAACTGGTGCCTATTTAGGCAGCCCTGTAGGCAAGGAAGGAATGAACCCAGGGCAAGATGACACTGGACACCTTGCACTAAAATGAGAGTGTGGCCCACTGTGAAAATTTATGATTATTATTACCATTACTATCTATAAATCTCTCCTGCCCAATTCACAAGTTCCTTCCCTTCTTGCCAACCCTGTCTGAACCTTGCACCAGCTATACTCCTTGTTCCCAGGCAGCTGACAGCAGATGAAGAAGCTATGGATGTTTCTATAGATTTTTCATGTGTTTTGTGGTCATTCATCACCCTTGCATGGGACAGTTATCTCCCGCTTATACTTCCCTCATTGTGGCTTTGCCTTGTTATAAAAAATCTCCTGTATCTGACCAGAGCATGACACTCAGCTTGCTTTTCACCTGCCTTTGGAAGAAGCCATTTTCTTTATGTGAAATTTGCAATGGGCTTATTATTTATGATATATTAAATGACTAGAACTAGCTTGGGTATTGTGGATGCTGGAATTAACACTTGAAAACAGTATACAGATGCGTGCTAAGGTTCCAAATCCAAAGTATACCTGAAGCAAAATTGAAAGAAACTTCATTACAGATGAACAGATGTGACATTAAAAGGTATGATATTGATTGTGGCTGCCAGTATGAGTGGGTGTTGGTATGTGTGTGAGTGTAGACTGCTACTCAGTCCCTGATTGGCTTCTGCATGATTCTGATGTGTTTACAGGATAGGCAGCATCTCCCAGTGTTCCATAATGAACAGGCAGGTTACAAGTAATGGATGGATGAAACAAAAGTCTATTACTTTTTCCATGTATGAGAGTATCTAGTAACCAGTGGCTTCACTGTCATTCTGCATCCCCCACCCAATCTGTGTTGATGTCCTCTTGTGTGTTCCTGCTGGCTTCTTGGGTTAAGCCTAGCCTCATTTTCCTGTGCAACCCCCAGTATGTCATGATGAAATATGAAAACCCCAGGCTATACTGCACCATGTCCAATATGTTAATTATCAGAGTTATTGTCTAATTTGAGATGGCTTTCATTTACTGTAATATGATGTTTGAGCCTACTCTCCATGATAGCAGTGCAGGGTGTTCTTGGATTATAACTGCTGTTTTTTTGTCAAGTGAAGTCAGCTGAGGTGGTCTGGACATGTAGTTAAGTTGGCTTCAAGGGGCACATCAATGAGGAAGTGAACCAAGCATGGCCCACTGCGTGATGATCCAAGACACACAGCAGAGATTATATCTTTAGGAGGAATTGGAAGAAATTGCTGAGGATGTGGTGGCCTGGTCTGTCAAATTCAGGATGTTGACACCACCACTATCACCAAGAAGGGAATGAATACAATTGAAGTATAATACATATGCTGCAAAGTTTCATTATCATCGTCAACTTAAAAAATACAGCTTTGATGTACATGTCAGGGTTATGAAATCAATCAACCTGTATTTTATTTTGTGCCTTTTAAAGTAATCCAGGACACCAAAAAAAGCTTTAAAAATGCAACTTAACAAAATGATGCTCCACAATGAAATAGTGGGACCTGTGCAAAGTTAATTCCTGCCTTGAACCCAATGCTTTTAGGGTAGGCTGCAGGCCCCATGATCCTGAATTTAATTAGGTTGGTTTGAGGACAGTGGTATGGTACCAAATTCAGATAAAGTGCAGGTGAAGTCACTAAGTAAATTCCCCATGGGTACCAAACCATACTTTTACTGGCTATACAGGGAGTCCTCGGGTTACAACATTTCGACATACAATGTTTGACATACAATGTTTTGAGTTTACAATGCTCACTCCCATAAAAACTTAAAAAAAAAATTGAGACATGAGTGTTTTGGCTTACGCCATTAGTGTCGTACTTACAGACTACGTGGGCGAACTAGTTTTGTTGCACGTGGAAGAAGTGTTCCGTTTGTGTGGCTTTGTTTGGCGACTTTGTGGCTCTTATCATGGCTCCTAAACGAAAGTCAGAGTCTTCAGATGGTAGTGCTTCAAAGAAGAGGAAAGCCATCACAATGAAAGTGAAATTAGACGTTGTAAAGAGATCAGAAGGAATAAAGGTAAGGAATTCTTTTACACTCATTTTTTGTCATTTTTTTCTGTTACTACAGAACAGTGTACACTACAATATACAATATTTATGTCCTTTTCCGTTTTCTGTTGCTTAGTTGTGTTTTTATGTTCTGAATTATGATTTTGCAAATGTGTTAGGATAGGTAAGTGACTTAGGCTAGGGTGTGTTTCGACTTACACCAAAATTCGGGTTACATCACTGTTGTAGGAACGGAACTGTGTCGTAACCCGAGGACCCCCGGTACCCACCATAGGTAGTAACTTTGCATACCAATGGCATGTCTCAGAAATGCCTCCTGGGGGCTCTTCCCTAACAAACCTAAGGCATGAGTCTATTCAGGCAGTATTAGGCAGGAACAATTTCTGGAATGGACACCAGTCTGTCAAATATCACAAACACTTCACACTTACTTTGTTATAAGGAGCTGCAATCTATTTTGTCAGCATCAAGTGCAAGGAAAGAACCAATCCTTGTGAGGGCCCCAGTTAGTATCATGTCATACTCACACATGCATGTACTTATATCAAATAGGCCCACCTTTTCAATCTATTCTTTTTACCAGTTTTGTCCAGTTGAGGATTAACAGGAGCTTGAATCTGTCCAGGCAACATCAAGTGTAAAGCCAGAACCAGCCCTCAGTGGAGCACCAGTCCATCACAGAGTCACCAGTTTACCTCATATGCTTGGCCCTAGAATATGGGAGAAAACCGGAATGCCTGGAGTAAACTGTAATGAACAATGAGCGAACATGCAATTGCCACATAGATATTGACAGAGCGGGAAATGCAGCCTTAGTTCCTGAAACAGTCTTCTGTGCTCCCATGCTGCTCAGACCCTAGAGAATTATCAGAATTTAAAAGAATAGTGATGTAAATAAAAGTCATCATTGTAGTGAGACAGTGTCAAAATCAGGATTGATTTGAAATTGACAGCTTATGAGGGATCACGGGAGGGAGGTTTTGAGAGGCCTAGAGAGTAGGAGCCGCTGAGCTGAATGAGTATTTGACAAGTGTTACACAGTGGGAGTGGTCAGAGAATTCCAGATGTCAACCAAGTTTAGATAGCATAAGAAGTGTGGAGTCTGGAGTCCTGGTGCTTAGATTTTGTATGTTAGAAGTAGACATTTAAAAATAATTAGACATTGGTTAGGAAAGTAATGTACATAACCAAAACCTAAGTTTGGAGTGAGTCTTTTTGAACCTTATGATAGTTTGTTCCAGATGACTCTTGAGAAGAAGCCAGAACAGGCCTGTCTGTGATAGATTGAAATGATTTTTACATGTGTTGACATGTTAGAGTTTTTGTGTTTGGCCAAAGTTTACCTGTGACATTCTTCTCTTCATGTATTCAGCATGAAGTGGCCATTCACTATTGCTGTTTGTATCATCCTGGGCATATTGATGGCAAAAACCCTGAAAAGTACTTTATAGGCAGGAGCTTAACCTGTCCAACCTTGAAAATAAATTTGAGAGATTATATAATATTGCTGGGCAGAAGCTTTTTCCATGAAAGGGGGTGAATCTTGATGCCAAAGGAGATTATGATTACTGGGACTAGGCAGGCTATAGTAAATGGAGCAGATGACATGTTTACTAGTAGGCCAGCAGCACCATGTTAGGATTTGCTGTACATGTGGAGTTCATGAGTTTTTATTACTATTATTATTATTATGTAAAGAATACTGAGCTATTAAGATGAATTAAATGTAAGGAATCCCCTTTAGAAAAAACTCTGCACCAGGAAACCTTTTTGGACAGTCATCTAGATATATTTTTAATCTAGAGTTCACAAATGCCTACAATGCAAATCAGAACTGACCCTTGGTGATCAAGGCACCAGGGAGTTAAAGGCTGTCGCTGCAAACCAGAATTCAGTTTAAGTGACCCTGCATATGAAAAGCAGTCAAATACAAGGCACTAAGGACTGCTTGTATGCACTTAAGATGCAGGCCTCGTTTATTAAGACCGTGTAATTACACCTTTATGGCTACAGGCTAGGTGTCTCAGTGTGTCTCTCTCGCTCTTTTTTGTTTCCAGGGTGATGACTTAATGTGCGATTGGATTCCTGCGTGAGTGATGACAGGAGAAAATGGTCCTGTGTTAATGGAGAGGGGCCGGGCAAGAATGTCGCCGCTATCACGCTTCAGCTCAGACCGAATCACACATTTTTATTATATACGAATGCAGTTTTCAAGTCAGCAGTTAATACCAAAGTTGTGTTATTGTCCTTGCCAGGGAAATGTACCTGTTATGGGATTATTATTTAGTTTATCTTCTGAATATTTGGTTTAGTTTCTGAATGAACCAGTTTAGGCAATGCAAGAGGTTTGCATTGATACATTATACTGTGGAAAAAATAGAAATCGGTCACAATGGCATTTGTACACTTTAGTATCTCACTTGCAGGTATGTGCCCAAAAATAAGATGCTTTAGAATTTATTAGAATTCTAAACATGAATTTTTATTGTATATAGAGCCTTTAATGTTGTACTATCTACTGTTTGCATCCTTATGTCTTATAGTACCTTTCATATCTATCTATCTATCTATCTATCTATCTATCTATCTATCTATCTAT
>JANRMT010062850.1:5648882-5685271 GCA_026402145.1 Polypterus bichir lapradei | reverse complement strand
TATCTATCTATCTATCTATCTATCTATCTATCTATCTATCTATCTATCTATCTATCTATCTATCTATCTATCATAACATTCTCAAACCTTCTTAAATCACATCAGGGTCATGGAGGCCCAGAACCTATCATTGCAGTATTTAGTACAAGGGTGGACAGAGGGCCAGTTCTTCACCAGGTCCTCTCAAGCACACATCCACATTTTCACACACAGCCAATCTGGAATCACCAATCAACATATTCAGCACATCTTTTGGAAATAATGTACTTGGAGTACCATGAAGAAATATCATGAAGTCTCTGCAAGGACAATGATCAGATACACTGCCCTGTCTATCTATAATGAATGAAAACTAATTTACTAAATTGAGTTAAAAATCATTGAGCAATGTAACACTCAACATGTAACACTGGTGAGCTGGTCATAGGCTGATGAAGTGTTACAATGATTAGAAAATAGAAATAACTGAAATGGAAGCTTTGAAGACTTCTTCTTCTTATCTGATTTAATTTTATATGGATGGTTGTCATCATGGATTCTCCGTGGATGGCTTGATCAGTCTCTGGGTGAAGTTTATATGTTCTTTATATGTCTGTGCACATTCTCTTTATTTCAATATCTATATTTTTCATTGAATATTTTTAATCCTGGTACTCTGTTTTTTTCCCAGATCCAAAACATGTGCAATTTGACTAGCACCTTTTCAGGGCTAGTGTCTGTCTTTTGCACAGTTCTGCTTAGAGAGGTTCTAGCATCTCAAAACCTTAAAATTGTATAAAGTGGTGTTCAGTAAACAGAAGGGTGGATGTAAATGATAGCGCAGACAGGAATTACTTAAAGCATCTGGATGCCAAAGGTTACTTTCCAGTGGTGTGCCTTCAGTTTGGAGGTTGTTTGCATGTTTTTGTTTGACATTCATTTCTTCCTTGCAGCCATTGCTTCTGGCTCAAACAACAGCATATGATGACCTTGCATTATAAAAAGTAGCTTAGAAATTGCTTGGGTTGAATATACTATAATACAGTATATCGTGAATATTGATATAAAATGTAAAAATTTGTAGAGTAACTGTTTTCATCTGGAAAAATGGCAAGTCATGTTTCATCTTAACAGATTATACTGCATATATTAGCATTTTTCAGAATTGCAGAATTTTGGTGAAACATTCTTGTTTTAAGTACAGGCAGTCCCCGGGTTACGTACGAGATCGGGATTGTAGGTTTGTAAGTCGGAACAGGTACATAAATTTAATAAATGCTATTGTTGACCGACTGTAACCAAGTGCTCTGCCAATGAATGATGGAGTTTCACCTCTCTCTGACCTTTTTATTGTTTCTAATTTATTTTCAATGATGATGGTTTTTCTCTTCTTTACTGTATCACCAGCACTTGCATCAGATTTGTGTTTCAGAGACATTGTTGAAGGGTGAAGACAAAAGATTAAGATGAGCTCTTCTGCACAGCACTGTACATGCTACCACAGCAGGAAGGCACCAGTCGGCTGATGTACTGACAAGAGACAACTTCCTGGCATGTGTGTAACAGTACAAGCAGGCTTGCTATTGAGAGTGAATGGGGGCATCGATGGGCAGTTCATCACCAGCCCACCTCATAGTCACCTCCACTACAGTATGCTGCCTGCAGCGTCCGCCCACCGAGAACGAACACGGTGCGGACAAAGGCGGGTAGTGAATCTCCCCCGTTCAATAGGCAGCCATCCAATGCACACTACAATGCTACCCCCCGCTGCCCCATTCACCCTCAGTGGCCTCTGTTCAGCCACAACCGGGACACCGCTTGCAGCATTACCAGCCACCCAACGAGAACAAACGGCACAGCCGTGTGTGGTGGGCGGGCAGTGAAACCGCTTGTCGCCGGGAGCCGCCGAGGGACACTACACTGTGCGGGCGGCGAAATCGCCCCCCTCCAGCCACTGCTTGCAGCGTCCCCAGGCCGAAGATGATGGAGCAGCAGTTACTGAGGCGCATGCGTCGCAGCTGCGGCCCCGTTCGTATATCGTAGGTCGGATGTCCGTAACCTGGGGACTACCTGTACTTTGCTAATGTCATTGGTTTAATGGCAGTTGTTTTCATAACTGTCTGTGATGTGCATGTAGAGACATCTCTTTTGCTAATAGGTAGCAACTTAATACATAGGCATTGGAACATTTTTGAACATTTCAGATTTGTATTAATTATATATGGATAAACTGATCTGGCTAACCACAGATGTCTGTTAGCTTTAAGGTTAAACTCTATCCATGGACTTTGTAACTTTCTTATTTAATTCAAGATCACAGGAAGCTGGTGCCTCTGCAAACACCAGCACAGGTCACACTTACACGCCTAGACTTTTTCATATGTGGGCAGTTCAGAGCATCTATTCAGGTTAACCTGCACATCTGAGGGAGAAGAAAGGAAAACATGGGTACCCGGAAGAAAAACATGACAACTCCACACAGGCAATGCCAAGGTTAATATGTGTACATCTATATGTGAGTATAATCTCAAACATGCCTAATCTAGTTCAGGGCCACAGGAGGCCAGAACCAATCTTGGAAGCATCGGGCACAAGTTCAGAAACTACCCTAGGTGGAACACCATGCCTGTGTCAAATTCAAATTAAGTTAAGTGTATAATACACAGTAAAGTTCATTCTCACATACTATAGTCAATATAGAGCTGTTAAGTTGGCATGTGGTTTGAAATTGGCCTAATATATGTGAATTTGCCCTGGGATGGACTGCCATCACATCAGAGGTTGCCTTCTGTCTCATGCCAGACATTACCAGAAAGACTCTGGTGGTCAGTGATCCTGTCATATGATAAAGGAGATACTTATGGGTTTCTACTAACAATTACCATTGACACGGTATAGATATTTACATTCTCCATGACAGCTAGTATAGGAAAAACATCTAGAAATGTCAGCACGAATCAGAAGAGTTATTTTGAAGTGGAGGGAAAAAAAGGACTAGGATACAGTATGTAGGCTGCTCAAATATATGACATAGACTAACTTGGGCTATGTAAAGGATCAACACTGAAAGGCTGATTAGTGACTCTAAAAGGTTTAGCATGTGTGATTGTGCACAAAAGATATGACAATTGCCTACCCTACAATTGTTGTGAGGCCATTTGATCATGTCTCTACATTTCATTTTGGTTTTTCAGAAAATATTTAGAAGGTATTAGGAATAGTTATGTCAGATTGTTGGCTGTCATCATGTATGTGTTAGAAATTTTAGTTTTTGGCTGTTCAATATATTACTACCATTTTTTTTGTCTCACTTTCCTTCATCATGTCAATCTTTAGATTTTTACCTTGAGTTACACAATGCAATTTCCCAGACAGTTCCTCTTAACTCACAAGGCAAAACTTGAATCCTGATGATCTATGTGCTGGTTTAGGTATTCAGGCCTTAGACATCCTTATGATAATTGTATCACTTGACTGGGATAAAGACATTTGAAAACAGACCAAATTATTAGCAATCGACATGTAAAATAACCAACCAGCTGTCTGCATAGTCTCTGTCCTTTGAAAGGTGACAGGTAGGACGAATTAGTGTGTTAGTTTAAACTCCTCACAAGTGGTCCAGACTTTGAAAAGGCTTCCAATACCTAAGCCAGATATCTGTAACACCTGGAGAAGGAAAAACAGGAGCAAACAGTATGACAGGGTAGATTCTGTGACTCATACACGTTTAGATTAAGACAATGTATTATTAAATGTTTGATCTGAATTAGGAGACCTGTGACAACTGTCCAGAAGTTAAAAAAAGCTTGAATGTTGCATACCTGTGTTTTCTTTAAATTGATGACAGCATGTTCTCCACACCACAACATGGGTGGAACAGTGGCGCAGTGGTAGCGCAGCTGCCTCGCAGTAAGGAGACCTGGGTTCGCTTTCCGGGTCCTTCCTGTGTGGAATTTGCATGTTCTCCCCGTGTCTGCGTGAGTTTCCTCTGGGTACTTCAGTTTTCTCCCACAGTCCAAAGACATGCAGGTTAGGTGCATTGGCGATCCAAAATTGTCCCTAGTGTGTGCTTGTTGTGTGTATGTATGCGCCCTGCGGTTTGTTTCCTGCCTTGCGCCCTGTGTTGGCTGGGATTGGCACCAGCAAACCCCCTTGACCCTGTAGTTAGGATATACTGTAGTGGGTTGGATAATGGATGGATGGATGTTCTCCATATATTTTACTGCTGGCCTGAAAGGATCCTTTGTAATGTCTGCTCCATTCTGATTTAACAGGGGTGCAGTTTTTTTAAAACTGTTTTACCTAGTAATAATCAGTATTTATCCTTCTTCTCCTCCAACAAGTCCAAACAAAGTTATGCATATATACATATATAAATATAAATTTCTACAGAGAGCACTTGAATATTACAGATATTTTACAACCCAGGTGCACCTACACAATTATATTTCTCCCAGGGTCCCATGTGCATTATGTTTATTTCACCCACCTGGGTGTATCCACAAGTTATCCAAACATATTGCAGATATTTCAATTCTCCACTAAAACCCCTATGCATTATCCAAATATATCACACCCTGGGGTGGCAGCAAAATATCACTCTATCATGGTAAAGGATCCCAGAATATCATCGATTTATAATCCCAGTAGCCCTTGTACATTATCCATACACAATGAGTTGCCAGATTATTAGGTACACCTTGCTTATTTACACAAATTCTATATTCTAACACATTGTATGTCTTGTGATAATGCTGTGTGGTATAAATCGGGCAGACCACTATTGCTAGCATCACTCGGTGTTCAGCTGAGCATTGCAGTGGGCAAATTGAGTGCCCTTTGTGACTCTGAATATGACATGATCATTGGCGCTAGGTGTCATTTCTAGTATCTACCGAATAGCTGTTCTCATGGGCTTTTAATGCACAACCATTTCAGGGGTATTCTGAGAATGGTGAGACAATTTCAAAACTACCAGTGATAGGCAGTCCTGTGGACAAAACAGCTTATGAATCAAAGGGGTCAAAGCAGAATAGTGAGGATCATACAAGCAAGGAGGCAGGCCAGAACTAGGAAAATCACATCTGAGTTCAACATTGGTGTGCAGAATGTCATCTCAGAATGCATCAATTGTCAGACTTAAACTGAAATGGGCTGTAACTGCCCAAGACCCTGTTGGGTGCTGATGTTGTCAGAGATAAACAAGAAAGCACATATACAGTGGGCATAGAAACATTAAAACTGGACTGTTGAGGAGTCTAAAAAAGTTGCTTGGTTGGACTAGTCTAGGTTATTTGCATCATGTTAATAGAAATTGGAGCATGCAACATGAGACTATGAAACCACCCTGTTTGGCGTCAAAAGAACAGGCCTGTCGTGGCAGTGTGGAGAACACATTAGAGCCCCCGTTACCCACTGAAAAGTATTTGAATGGTAAGGCATTTCTAAACATCGCTGCTCACAAAGTTCATCCTTTCATGATTACAATTTATCCACACTCAGATGGACTCTTCCAGCATGACCATACACCATTTCACAAGTCACTTTTTTCACTGAATGATTCTGGGAACATGACTGTGATTTTTCATTATTTCATTGGCCTGCACAGTCCTGGAATCTCAGACCTATTGAGTTTTGTGGCAAAGTAGAAACCAGTACTGTGCAGCTGCTCAATTTAAAGTAACTACATAACACAGTCCACATGGTACAACATTCCTGATCAATTCATCCAGTATCTTATAAAATTTAAACAACGTGGTACTAGATAGGTGGACCTAATAAACTAGTAACTTAGTATATATCATACCCTAGTAGTCACTACATCTTTCACCTATATTTCACTACACTGGGGTCTCCACACAGTATGCATATCCCCAAAGATTCCTACAAATGAGATAGATATTTATTATTCCCTTATTGTCCCCATAATATTGATATTTTACCACCCCACTAGAATCTATATATATATATCCCTATAGGTCCCCATGTTTCATTCCTATAAACATCATATTTAGGGGCCCAAGCATGTAATAATTTGTTTCTTCCCCAGTGATTACACATTTTGAGTGTATTTCACCTCCCACATGCTCCTTCCTGTTATACACATTTCAGCCTCTACCTATGTATCTACTCTCCATGACTACACCAGTGATTCATTTCTTGTACCTTACTGCGCTGTAATGCTAAAGATTCCTCTTTTTGCTTTAAATTGTAATGAATTGTACTTTGTAAAGACCTTTGTGATGGTGAGCTGTACCAAAATAGGTGTTTACAGATACTTATTGTACTTAAAGCCTGTTTGTTTATTATATTAGGATTGAAACTCTGTGAAGTTGATTTCAGGGTGCAATGAGTCCTCTATACCACATCTAGACCTCACTGCTATAAAATATCAAAATGCCATTCTTATGCAAGTGATACTTATATATAGACACACATTTTATGTCAGTGACGGAGCATCTCCTTCAGTTCACAATGACTGTAAACACTGACCAAGAAAATCCAAAATCTTCCTGAATTAGAATTTTTTTTCTAGAAAATATGGAAGATGGATGATTAGAGGGATTAACAAAGAGTATAAATAGAAGAAGAAACAACAATAACTGACTTAAAGATGACCATCTGGAACTATCCAGGCTAGCCTTTGTACTCTCCACATTCATTTTCCAAATCTTAGAAGTGAGTTCAAATCTTAATGTCATTCACTACCACTTTCTTTTACATTTTCTTTAGCCTCAGTTTTGATCGCATCCTCATCTCCTTTGTCACAGTATAGATCATCACCCTATTATTTCTTCTTTAGCTACACTATTCCAAAGAACACAAAGGCAAAAACCAAACTATATCTGCCTCCTCTGCCTAACTAAACCCAGAGCCCTACCCTTACTGTGCTTGTAAAGTGAGAAGTCCCCTTATAACCCTTCAAAATACCCTAAAGCTATTTATTGCTCACTTACTGGTCACACCACTTTTCTACCTGTGAGTCTTCATCCAAACTCAATGCCCAACTCCAAACTCTCCTGCAGACACCAATACCCTGTAATGACTCCATATTATTTTCCAATGTTTGTCTCAAGGGCCATGCAAGCAGAACTATTTTGAGCAGGGTGTCCCCCAAAATGTAGAACAGATTCCAAGCACAGTATATTTGTAATAGTACTCCCTGGTGCCATCTAGTGGCTAATAAAAATACCGCTGGCTACATGAATGGCTATACAGGTACTTTGCTTTAGTATGGTGCCCATGTCAGTCATTGTGCACTTCTGGCTTACAGATCAGTTTTCTTCTTCAGCTTACAAAAACTCCCAACAACCCCTTTGTTTGCCCATGCCCCTTTTTATCCCTATGTCAATTACACATTAAATATATGAATAAGTAGGTGAAAGTTAAATCCATCCTGGAAAATTTAAAAAAAACACCATCAAGTGCGCATATATGTGTGTATCTTTTGGGTGGTGGGAGTACTTTTGCAAGACTCTATGTAGAAGTGTATTTTTTACTCTATTGATTTTACTTTTATTTTGTTATATGTTGTAAATAGCTTTAAGACTGCTTTTATGGTACTTGCACTTCTTCCATCAATTTTAAAAAGACACTTAATCCAGTTCAGAATCATTTTAACATCTTTGGACTCATGGCAAGCACCAGACCTGGACAGGTGGCAGTAAATTATGGGTCACATATATGACCGCGCCAAAACTCGTCCATAAAGGGCCAATTTAGAGTTGCAAGTCATCCTAACCAGTATGTCTTTGAGAAAGAAAACTGGCAGAAAAACATTTTATGCTTTAGTAAAACTGAGTTCACCCATCTAACGTGCACTGTAGGTTTATATGTACTTTAAATTTTTATGTAAATACTGAAATAAAATCCTTGAACTGATAAAGGCTACAATTGTGGAGAACAGGCTGAAGTCTTCTGTGACCCTGAAGAGGAGAGAGTGGGTTTCATAGAGAGAATGGATGGATGCAATGTCATATACTAAGTGCTTTTTGCCCAAACTGTTTCCCTCTCTTATTGGACATGTTCTCTGCGCAGCCACACCCCTTTGGCCAGCTTTTACTTGCTGCCTTCCTGTCCATTCCTCTCTTTCTTACTTCCCAGAAGGCTGCTTACACTGCTGTCTCCACTGATTGCCCCACAACCTACCCAGGGCCGCCTTCACGTGGCAGGCCATGAACATAGCTGAAATAGCCAAGATTTTTGTCAGAGCTGAGCAAGCCACTCAGTGACATTACATTTCTTCCTGAGGCGTACAATCTCTCCAGATTTGGTGCCCTTCAAGTCAGGCTTTGACTTTAACAGCCCACATAGCAGCCTTATTTTGCTCCTGCCAATTTTATCATCATGGCTGCAGAACGGCTTCGCTTCAGATCTCTTGGGCTCAGGCACTGCTGTCGCAGCATGACCGTGATCTGCGGCCGTTGCCACATTTATCAGAAGCTGAGCTGCGCCCCCTTTTTGCTTTTATGGCTCGATGCAAAAGCAAAAAGTGAAAAATGCTGCCAAGTCCAAGAGGCAGAGCTATCTCTAATCCAAGGCTTCCTCCCACCCCTCTTCATTAAAATAATGATAGAAAAAAGGGCCAAAGAGACTCAGAATGGCAAACAAAAACAAAAAGAACAGCCACTAAATCCTGGATGGACTCCAAGCCTTTTGTGGTTCTGCCACTTAATGGCGGGATGTGCGTAACTCTCAAAATAAAGATCTTGCGTAAGCTCATTTTCACGTTCTTGTCAAGTGAATGGGTTCAGTGATGGCCTGCAGAATTCACTTGGGCTTATTTGGAAATGGGGAGCGTTAGTTTGTTTATTTCCTTGGAGGTGATGCCAGCCCGTGGATGAATGTGGTGCCGTTCTGAACTATGCAGCAATGGAGCTGTGCTGAAGAAGTGCTCATGAGCTGAGATTTACATGATTATTCCATTCAAAGAGACAACCACGTGAAAGTTTAGATTACAAAGGAGAAATGCGTGCTATCATGAAGCTGGAGTGGAAAAGTGCAGATTTTATTTCTGTTGTATTTTAAGAAAAGGTTGCCATTTTTAATGACAGACTAGTATGTTAGACTTACTGAGCATAGATAGACAGGTAGTATTAGCAGAAGTTTTACAGCTCTTTAACTTTCTTTCTTTTCCACTTTCTGTTGCCTTTTAAATAAATATTGCATGTTTTCCACATGTCTTCTGGGAGCTTTTTTTGCTCATCCTGATCTTTAAATTAGTCTTAAATCTGCGTGTGTATGGGTATTGCCACACTCTGCAATGGACAGTGCCTTCCCAGCCCTTTGTTGCCAAAGATAGTCTTAGTTAAGTTTTCCTGAACTCTGTATTTGAAAAGTAGGTTCACAAAATGGAATGATGGTTAGGTATATTTTATAATAGAGTATCTTTTACAAGTCTTTCTCATCCAAAACACTATAGAAAAAATACTCCAAAATATGTTGAAATAAAAAGCTGTTAACAACATTGTAAGGGGAGTGATAATTAGAGGGCATAGCAACAATCAGAAATACAAGCCTGTTTTTCACACACAGCCCTCCTGAATTGATGTTTGTGGCCTTACTGCCCTGTTTATATGCCTTGCTTAAGTCCCTCTCTCCAGAGTCACTGCATTCTTACCTTCTCCTTTATTCTGACTGAACTAGCTAAGACTGAACGTCTAAAACCAGCATATCCACCTATAGCTAAACACTTCATAACTAGAAGAACCTTTGCCACTTGGGACCTCTGATGGCTACAGACAACTGGACTAATTAGCCAACAGCAACCCAGCTAACACCTGAAGGACTACTCTTTGTGTTGCTCAAGGTCATGAAGATAAAAGTAAATCAGCTGGTAGAAATGTTTTCCTTATCTGCACCTCCAGCTCAACAGTTGCCATACTTCCCTCCAGCTCTTAAGATTACTGAGGCCCTGGATTTCTGTGGTCATTTTAAAACTTACAGTTTGGTAAGCCTGGAGATCTCTGCACAACTATAAATGATGACTAAACTTAGCTTCAACAACCACTACATAGCAAAATATTCAGCTGAAGACCAAGGGTGGTGTGCACCATAAAAAAAGCATTCTGTCAGAGTGTGTGTGTGTATGTTGCATAAATGTGGCTGTTGGAAACTCTGGCTAATTTGACAAACTGTAGCCATCCATTCATCACATCATTTGTTTACCTTATTCATTGAATGTAATAATATTTTTTGGATAGCTTCTATATGGTACGGTACATATAAAAAGTATTAACCCCCTTGACAGTTTTCCCATTAAATTATTGTATTACTGTATCTACATTTACATACAGTAACTGAATTTCTGAAATTATCTTGTAATTCATGTTCCTAACCTTTATGTTTTAACATAGCATTATTTTTATTCATTATTGTAAGCTCAATGCAGGAGTTTTCCAGATGAAGGCACTATATTAAAATCTAGGCTGATTGTTAAAGCACAAACCTTGTTACTAATTATTATTATGAGCTTCTAGATTTGTTGCTTGCTCAAAGTATTGATTTATATCTTGCAATGTTATCCTAAACTTTTTCTTTCTTTCTTTCTTTTTTCTAGTGTAATTTATAGAGCTTTTTTGTACTTTTTGTTTTTGTTTAATATTTTCAAGGTGCTTTGATGTTATATTAAATTAAATTATTATTGTAGTGATTTATCCGTGAATAAATATCTGGGTAGTAACAACAATTAAAAAAAGTTAAAGAGGAGTAATTTACAAATCAGGACACTACACAGTTTTAAAAAGGAGGAGGTGCTGCTGTTCACTTTTGACAGTAATTTCCATTCTGTCTGTGTTGAGTTATGGTGGCAAGCCAGTTAGACAGCCTAGTAACTGTTATCATCATTGCAGACTGTACACATATCCCAGATTTTCTTTGAGTGCGCTTACACAAACCAGGGACATGTGTTTGGGCTGATAGAAGATGCCAAATGTCCCCAGTTTGACTCACCCCTCCCCATCCTTTTTCCCCAAATGGCCTTAGTTCTGCCTCCTGTGCTGTTGCAAATCTAAGCTCCAGAGCGCCTGTGACCCCAGAGCAGCATTAACGAATTAAGCAGGCAATGAGGTTGGCGGGATTATTCCTGTTTTCTCACACTGTTGCTTTTGTATCATATATAGCGTCTTTGGAAACATTTCCAGTAGTCGTTTACAATTTAACGAATTGACCAGAAAGAAACCTAGACTAATTCCGCTGAATTCTGCGTTAAGCGAAAGCATGCATTAAAAGAAAAAAAAGTTCTGTCTGCTGCATAGCGGTAGCTGTCAAGACAGCCCCGCTCGCCACCCTCCTCCCACCTATTCCCTATAGATTCCCGTTTAAGAACGTATGCGATTCTGAGAAAATAGGACGACAGGATGACAGACGCTGAAGATTCTGTGCCGGAAAGGTTGTCGATAATTGTCTAAAAAATGATCACATGCAGATCCTGTTGGATCTTGTGGATCTTCTATTCCCTTTTCAGTCTCCCTGATTTACCGAATCCAGATGTGTTGTCTGGTCTTTTTTTCTTTTTGAGATCCAGTTCTGGAGCGGATACGCGTGAAAAAGGCTGAGCCGAGGCTTATTCCTGGGATTGTTCCTCCTGCCGTCTGCTGGCTTTAGCAGTCACCATTTCTCACATTCTCCAGCTTTCCTGTGCGGTGCAGCAGCCAGACCGGCTCAGATCCCAGCTGCTTTGTGTGTCATGTGATTCCCACAGCGGGGCACAGAGCTGACAACCCCAAAGCACTGGCTCCCCGCCAGGAAAGAAGAAGGCAGATCCTTCCCAGAATAGCTCTCCTCCCAAGTCAAGCAAGTAGTCTCATGCAAAATATAACAAGAAGAAAGGAAAAAAAAGTCTATCTTTGTTTTTCCTACTTGTCCAGTATGCCTGTGTAACCCATGTCCTGTATAATTTTCAGTAAATCTAGCATCATTTAAGGTAAATAAAGTGGCACTAACAATTTGACGCTGAGGAAGTATAGGTGTGTGTGAGATCATGGAGATGCTTGTGTCACGATGTGTGCACATCTACCTTGCCCTGGGTTTTGTTTGCGAATGCTCAGCACCTATGAATATGCGTGTGAGCGAATAATCGTTCGTGGCTGCATTGCCTTAGGGGCACAGTGGCCAGGTGCTGCGGTCCAATATCCTCCAAAGTCGACAAAACATCCTCACATTTTCACACCCCACCCAGAAAATGTTGCACATGGTTATTGGTGATCGTGTAGGAACTGTCATCATTATAGACAACAGCCAAGTACTTCGTGTGCTGTTGTGGGCGCGGCTTCTTCGTAAGGGGCATGATCGTATGTAAAATAAGAGCTTTGTTTACAAAGGGAACGCCACGATTCGTCGTAGATTTTGTCGAATTTCGCTTTCCAGTGTGCTATGATTTCATTTTGTTCGGGCTCTGAGGTATAAAGGCAGAATACAGTGAGCACGGCAGGGGGCGCCACTTCTTGTCAATTTGCGCTGTGATTTAAAATTGCATGCTTAACCATGACCAGTGAGCGTGCTCATGTTCTCTCTCGTATGTGCGCTCGCTCTCAAAGCTCATTGTTTTAATTCTCTGCCTCACTTGACCGATGCACGACTGTGGTGTGTGTGTGTGTGTGTGTATATACCGCCGACTTCCACGCAGTTATCCTTTTCGAATCCTCAGCAGCCTATATGCATTGTTTTCCTTTGCCAAATGTGCGTGCGTGCGGGTGGGTGTCAGTATGCTGCGGAGCAAACGTTCCTTACTTCTCAGTGCAGGCAGGTCCAGGAGGAGGCAGAGTCTTGGCAGGGAACCTGCTTTGAACAGAAAGTGCATGATGATGAAGATCATTAGGAATTTCCTGCAGCTGGGGAGCGGGGGGGTTTGGGGGGTGGGTGGAAAAATGCCAGAGCAACGAGGAGGTAGTGGTGGTTATGGTGGTGGTGCTGGGGGGAGCTGAGCACCAGCTGGCAGTGGGGAGGACAAGGTCAAAGAGCAGTTCAAAACAGCCACAGGGTGCGGTGGTAGGCAGTGAGAATTAAACGTGGTGTTTTCTGAGGGGGATGATGCAAGGGGTTATGGAACAGAGAAGGACATAGGGCTGGGGGATCTGATTAAGAGGAGTACTGTTGGTGGGGAAGAGGTAGAATGAGGAAATAGGAATCAAGACAGTGGCAGTACTCCATTGAAGCATGCTAGTGTTCGATAGGCAAGGGGATGGGCAATTAAAATGGTGTAGTGGCTTTAAATCTTGGGGAGGATTTTTTGTAGTAAAACAGTATAAAAATACATGAAATGGAAAACTATAGACCTTTTGTTAACTACACCTGTGCAAGGCTCAACAGTCTTGTCCTTTCACTGTTATGTTACAATAAAGTAAAAATGATCTATTTCTTTAAAAGGCAAACTAAGGTAACTTTACTGTGGCATTTCTCCAAACATTTTGAGACAGTGTTGACCAGATAAGACTCTACATAAAAAAGACATTGTCTGGATTATTTTCTGCATACTTCTGCCCATGTTCGGTGACCAGCCCCTCCAATGTCAGATTTATGCTTTCTCAGTCATAGTGTCCATGCCTTTAACTTTTAATCCAGTATATATAATATATGTATTGTATGTTTAAGTGTAAGGATAAAAAAGTGACTGTAATTGGTCTGGTATGAGTAAATGAGTGGGAGATTTGGGAGACTGTCACTGTCTGTGTGTCCTAACATGGACTGATCTCCCATCTAGGGTTGCAACTTGTCTTGTACCTAGTGCTGCTGGACTAAACGCTGCTATCTCCACAACTCAGAACTAAATAAGTGGGTTAAAAGCGGGATGGTGAATAATTTAAAACAATACATGCATTCATTCACCTAGGCAAGTGGGATATGGTTAGTGAAAATTGCTCTTAGCTAATTCTTATGTTCAGTAGAGTTCATCTGTTGATGCAATAAGTCACAGGGCCTCTAGGTGGTGCCAGTTTCTCCTGATAAGAATATTTAATATTTTTAGTTTCAACTAGTATGTGTTTAAATATTTTTTAAAAACTGCAGAATTCAAATGCCTATCCTTGAATGCAACACTTTGCATATGATATTTGAATTGAAAGGAATTATAAAAAAAATAGCTAAATAATTTTAAAATAAGCTGAGTATATAGGTGAGCATACATGAATAAAATTGAAAAGGCCAGGGAATCATCACAGACATGGTTACAATTATCTGAAACGTAATATGCCCATTGTCCATTCGTGAAGGGTGAACATAACGTTGCACCACTGTCTATTTCTGTCTGGCTGGAGCCCTGTGTAGACAGGTGCATGGTGGGAAGCAGAATTCCTTCAGGTCTGCACTAGAGACCATGCTGTGAGCTGCCCTGAAGCGCTGTCAAGTGACCCCCTTGACCTGCAAAGATTCAACTTTGTGTGACTAATGCAATGTGCCTATCACTCCTGGCAGCCTAACCATTCGGTGTTTATATTAGTGGGACTGGGGAAATTCATATTTGAGGTTTGTGATTCTTAACTCCTGGTGAATGTTTTATTGGGAGCCTGGGTGGCTACAGGAATTCATTCTGAGAGGTTGTTGTGGGGTTGCTATGGTGGGATTTTGTGAATTAAATGCTAAACAGAAGTCATGTCCTGGCCTGATCTCTGTCTGTTAGAAGTCTGCATATTCTCCCTGTGTCTGGTTTCCTCTCAGCTTTCAAAACTATTCAAGGTAAGTAGGTCAGTGATCTGTAATGTTAACTGGCACCATAAGGGTTAGTGTGCCTTCTGGAGGCCCTCCAGTCTTGCCCATTGCTGCTGGCATAGTCTCTGCATTACCAGAACTCTTATATTGAAATCCCTTTTTTATTTTTTATTTTCTTTCTTTTCAGATCTTATCATTTTAAAAGGATTTTGTCACAAGGAGCTGTCATCCTGTGAGGGTTGCTGTACTGTATAGTAAATAATTATGTGATTGTTGATTTGCTAGTAAGATGGTTTGCCCCCATTACACCCTTGTTAAAATTCCCCTATTATTCCTGTTGGTGCTTTATGATTGCTTAAAACTCTGCCAATCAGTCTATCGGTCTTTATTTTATATAGAATCTTTCACTGTAAGCACCTTCTAAAGACAAAACAAAAACAGCACAATAACGAAGCACAATATGTGATACACATGACTCATCCATCCATTCATTCAGAAAATTAAGTCTAATTCTGGGTCATGGGGCGGTAGTGCCCATCCAAACAGCATTTGGTACAAGCATGCAGTATCAGATTCAGAGGACCCAATATGTTAGTAAAATGCCGTCACTTTTATATATGTGCTACACACTTTCCTATCATGAGCTTGGTCCATTCTCATTAGGCTGACCTGCCTTTTGCGCCATATGAGAGCACAAGGAGAGGATAATGGGACACATATGGTGAGTGTAAAAAGTGCCTCTCTTAAAGGCATAAACTCCCGAAATATATACATGAGAAGTGGGGAGTTGACAGAGGGGGCACTTTCTGCTTCACTTAATGGTGAAGTATATCAGTGAAATATAGTGTGCCCAGTAAGTAGTCAAAAATTAGTCGCATATAGAGAAGGGCATTCCCACCATGAGAACCCAAGAAATGCATATGGCAGCACATCTTAATAGCCTTGTTTGTGTCCCCGGGAGGGTAAGTAAGTCACTTAGGGTCACAAATTTAGTCAATGGCTTTGATTCAATCTGCAGCCTTGTGTTTTACATAAAGTGCTGTCACCACTAGAGGGCACACTCTCTGTTATAAACACATCCAGCTTGTCAGTTTGATAGTGATAAATGAAAGAAACACATCTAAAGCCTTCCCCTAGGTGACGCCCGCACCACCCACCGGGTTTCTGTCTGTTCCCCAGCCCACAAGAACAGAAGGAATTTCTCATTTTCAGTACGTAAATAAATGAGTTGAATAATTCAGCAAGTTGTCAAGCTGCAACGGACAAGAACAAACAGTGAAGTCGGTGGAGAGAAGGATCCAGACGTAGTCTAGGGCAGGAGAGGAGGGTGAAGCCAGATATGACTTATTTATTACAGTCGCATTCCCTCTGTGAGGAGCGTCTCCTTTCTGATTAAAGAAGCGGACGAGTCTTTTCATTCAAAGCCTGGCAGTCACCCAGTTTACGAGCCTTTGCATCCTCTCCTGTCTGTATGCCGACATCTGCAGCACTTAGGGAAGTGCTGATGTCTTCACACTTCATTACATTTTTTGTAGTGTTCATTTTTTGCATATGATGAAAGTGTGAACTCATCAACTGAACTGAACTACCATTCAGTCATCAAGTCTTTATTTTATATAGTGTCTTTGGCAACTTACAAGTTTACCAGGCTGTTAGATTATGTTCACCTTTCTAAATTTAGTGCCCTTTTTTATTCAGTTGTTTGTCTTTTGAATTATTCAATTAGTTTAACTCTAAAAGTGTGGCTTAGTTGATTGTGTTGTTGCGAGTAAGGATACAGGTTAAATTCCCAGCTTGGTCTTCATCTAAGTGATGTTCATGAACATTTTCTCCATCTACTCCAGTTTCCTCTTACATCCTAACTATGTGCAGGTTTGGGTGAATGTTAATGTGTCCTGTGACTGATACTCTGTTCAATGTGGATTCCTGCCTTATTCCTTTAGCTGCTCTCTGTGATCCTGCAACAAAACAGGAAGACTTATAAAATGGATGGATGGTCAGTAATGTGCATTTTAGCAGTACATTCAATGAAAGTACTGAATGGTGGTCTAGTCGGACACACCAGTCAAAGATTGTGTGTTTGTATCTGCCCCCTCCTATTTAGGAGACACTCTGATGACCCCTGCCTTCTTATACAGGCTTGTCATGGAAACAGGGGTCAGCTCAAAAGCTATAATGAAGACCACAATATAAATATTTCAATTCATTTAAATAATTGATCAGCACCTCAGGATCTCAACTGCCTGTGAAGTGGGGACCTGAGAGAGATGCTTACAGTCAATCGATGATCGCATCTCTCACTCCTGCACAGACAACAACAGAAAAAAACAGTGCTGGCTATCCACAACTGTCCTCAGTTTTCCTGATATTAGGAAGGTCTGATGCTTGTCAGGACCAGCCACCTCCATAAAAGCAGTAGGCAGCAGGAAGATTCCTTGCACTTAATGTGTCTTCTTTCTGGGCAGGCAGACAGAGGGGCAAATTCCATCTTAGAAAGGACTCTTTGTGGGAGGAGAGGCAGCTGGCACTGGTGCATTTCCACTCTCGCAGAAACCAGTGACTTGCCTTCCGAAGCTTCCAAGTGTTATTGTTCAGATTCTCTTAAGATAGGCTTAGAATGTACCCCATTTGAGAAATTCTTTTTCACATTCCCTTGAACATTTTAGCATTGAAAAGGCCAGGGTTCTGCTGAAACCCCCCTCATTTTGCACAATTTCCTTTCTCTACAAGATCTTTTATTTTTTATTAGAAATAGAGAGTAAAAATGTTGCTCAATGAGACCTTTAAATCAGAGATATAGTATTTTTGTTCAACATCATATAAAGGGAGCTAAAGACAAACATGGTGGTGAGATGGATGGGGATGTGGCAATACTTATCAACCTCCAGCAATTTCCAGTGCTCACTTAATCCAATCTCAGTATCACCAGTGGGCTAATTCAGTGAAGCTCAGTTAAGAAAGGATGACATGGAAATGCAGAGATTAGCATCACTGCCTCAGGGATTCAATGTCCTGGGTCTGAATTCACAGTGCCTGGTCCTTGTCTGTGTCGAGCTTGCATGTTCTCCCTGTGTTTTATGTAGGTTTCTTTCTGGTTACTCTGATTTGCATCTGACATTCCAAAGACATGCATTTAATGATTTGAAATAGCCCAGTGTAAGCACAGATTGATCCTGTCTGTGCATAGCATCATATCTAGGTTTGATTCCTGCCTTGCACTTGATGCTGTCAGGAGTCCCCCCAATTATAGAATTTTAGAATTTTATTATATGTTAGTTTTCTAGCTTACAGTGTATGTATTTTGGCTTAGTGGTTATGCACGCAGTGCTCTGGCTAAATCTCACTCTGTGCTCCTGTGTGAGGCAGTGATCCTACTTGTGGTCAGTCTATAAAAAATACTGAAAAACTATACTTTATCTGTACACTATTAACTATTTACTAATAGTGAAAGTCCATGGCTTTGTCCAAAGTGGGTTTTTGCTTTGTGCCCCTGAAAATCTCTCTGTGGCTATGTATCCTTTTTCTGCATGAGTTTTGTCATATTCAGACTTTCAGAGATCAAAGCTTATTTGAGCTGTACCTCTCAAGTAACATTGAATCTTATGAAGTATGAAAGTTAAAGTAAAATCATAAGGTCTAAGCATGCCATAGAACCTGACTGTACTTGCATTGTAAAAGCAATTGTAATATATCCGTAAAGAGACTTGACATTATAAGAACTACACATAGTCGCTGATCATGGTGTCACTTAAACTTATAGTTCTAAAATAACATAAATACAGAGAGAAAAGTACTGTACTTCTAATAAGACATAAAATGACAGAAATTATGAAAGCACTATACATAAATCTCCACTGTGTCAGTCAGTCATTAAATGTGCCACTGTTCACACTGTAGAAATATGCTTAATATGCTTCTTGATTTGAAAGTGGCAGGTAAGTAAATGTCAACATACCTTGGCTACTGTGCGCTCTGCAGTGCCCTCTGGTAGGCAAAACTGACTTGCTCGTGTGTTGGCTCACTCTTTGTTAAACTGATTTTCAGTACATGTTAACATGTACATTTCACCATTTACCTAGATAGGAGTTAGGATGATAGCCATTGGAATATGCAATTAACATTTAAATGCCATTCAGTCAGTGCTTGAGAATTCTGACAGGTCGGTTTAAGCTTTTGCCAATAAAATAATAAATCATTGGGACATCACTGGAGCCAATCATCAAATTAATACAAAAGTGAGTGAAGAAACTTAATCTGTCCCGGTTAGCTGAAGCCAAGTGGCCAACCCAGGTGAATACAACATGTCCTGTGTTCCCAAAGAACAGAAGCTTAGGTTACAGCCTTTGTATAAGCAAGATAAGGAGCACCCATACGAACATGTCCTGGTGGGGTCCATGGGTGATGGGATGACCAGATCAATTCCAGATATATACGACAAGCAGTCACAATCTTCAGGGTGTTGATTTCATTTAGGTAAACAAGATTTCTGTAAAAAAAATCCAAAGAGGATGAGTGATTTTTCAGTTTCTGGAAGTGCGCCACCAAAAATAGCTGGCCTGCCAGATAGGCTAAGGATGCTTAGGACACAATAGTGCTCATCTGAGAAAGACATTGGATGTTTACATTTTAAAAGCTGTTTTGTAATTTTTAAATTGTTTGCATGTTTTCTCCTATGTGAATGAATGGTGTTCACCTGTGTGTGCATTTCTTTAATTTCTACACTCTTTAACAGTTATTTAATGGCATTTTCTCAGGTTGTGTGGATCCATTGCTGCACAAAGAACCATTTTATTTTTGGAAGGTTTCTTTACATATGAAATTGGGTCTTCCGGCTTTGATAAGATTCTTACCATGATAGGCAAATGTAGTGGTTAAGGCTTTAGAGGTTGTGAGTCAAAATCCCACTACTGACACTGAGACCACGAGCAAGTCACCTCACCTGGCTTTGCTCCAATTGGAAAAACAAATTCAATTTTAATAATTGTATCTCAAATGTTGTAATTTGCCTTAGATAAAGGAAGGTGTCAGCCAAGGAATAAGTAGTAGTAATAATGTGGACAAAGCAGAATTGTTTAATGCATAGTGCAGGATACTAACCGATTAAGAAAACCAGAACTTAGCATCTGTTATTCTCCTTTTAAAATCAGAAGCACATTTGAATCTTATAAATCTATTATCATCTATTCATAATTGTTTATGGGCATTGTTATAGAGCTAAAGATTCTTCTGGGAACCACAAATGCTTCCCCTATGGCATCACTCTAAAGTCCCATGCTGGCACCTTTAATTTTAAGAGTGACCTGTACATACACATCGAAGGCATGTGAGCTAACTGTTCCAGATCCCACCTCAGTGTCCTAACCTGTTACAAAGATTGTGTGTGAAAGAAAAGACAAAGCAGATGCCCATGTAATTACATCAAAAATCTGTCCTACTCTTTAATCATCAAAATTCAAGTTCGTCCAGAGGAAAAATGGTAAGATAAGATTGGCTATACTTAAACTGGGGGGAATTCAAGTTGTATTGATTGCTAAAATCCACACCCTAGTTATCCTAGAAAATTACATTGTTAAAGAAGATTTTTTGTAAGTAAAGATTAGAAGAAAGGAGGGTTTATAAAACTTTACTGTGGAACCTTCCAGGCTTCCAGTGTATAAATATGATGTTCCTAGAGGGAGTAAAGAAGTTCAATATTAATTAATTTGGAATATTTGTATCATTGTAGCTGGTAAGTATAACTGCATAGTTGGATGGGTATACAGGTGCAGTTCTTTGCCTGGCTCATTTTAGCCCTCCATGAGTGTGGCTGTTAATTTGAAAATACTTGATGTGTGTGACTGCACCCACATTGACACCTGAATAGGTGAGTGAGGTGAAGATTAATCATAATTACTGCGTAATGGCTGGTTTCAGCCATATCAAACAATTGCAAACAATTTGTTTATGTAGTTTTTGACATATACTGTAATGGAAATGCACTGAAAATTGTGGGATTGTTAGCCAATTTATAGGGATTTCAGTAGCAACCTTGGACACTAATAATTTAGGCAAACTAAGACTCTATTGAGATTAATACCCTTTACTCAGATCAGAAAAAAAACTGTCATAATAAACAGATGAATCTGTCATAATATTTTATAGGTGATCCTCTTAATGCCTTAAAGCTTTTTGTGGAGTATCTATCTATCTATCTATCTATCTATCTATCTATCTATCTATCTATCTATCTATCTATCTATCTATCTATCTATTATACGGTGCCTTTCAGATCTTTCTATCTATCAATTGATCAATAGTTATGTAAGTATGCTCCCAGTTTTGCCTTAAATATGAAAAATAAAATCATATTCCAAGGGAATTTTTAAAAAACATACACATCTGTGATAAATTCTGACTGACTTTTATGGCTGAAAATTGTCAGCTAGGTATACTCATTTGCAAACTTTCTAGCACTTATACTGTGCTGATTTAAGAGTCGACAATTAACCGCACTGTACATAATTCATCTACATACCAGGGGAATATGCAAACTCTGTGCTGTCTGTGCAATTTGAACCTAGGACCCTGAAGCTGTGAGGCAGCAGAGCTAAAAAAAAATCATCAAAGACATAAGTGAGAATCTATTTTAATATAACCTGTACAGGTATCTTGCTCTTTCAAAATTCACTCCCTTCATCATCGATTCCTAATATTGAATAGCCACACTTAAAATCTGGGACCCCGGTGTAATGAAATTTTCATTTATCTGAGTGTATAATTCAGGTATAAATCAAGCTGCTCAGTATAGTGCCTTTTTTAGCCTAACCTGAAACATTCTGTCATTTTATTCCTTAGGGTTTTGTTGCCAAATAACATAAGCACTTTATAAATCAAATTAACATGAGGGCACAATTCCACCTAATTAGGGATCTTACTTCTTATTTTATATTTATGCATAATCCACTTGTTTCCAAATACATCGTTTTCATAATGTTGTAATTTTTAAAAGCACAAATCTAATCTATTAGACAGTTGGTACTAACCCTCTGTAGCATACATTTATAGCTATAAGTAAAAAGTCAGTCAGTCATCTCTTGTAGTGTTCATTCTACAAAATATGGGAATTTTTGAAGTAGAATAGAACCTGACACACCTGGTCCTGACAGAACATGTATGACCAAAGTTGTTCTTGTCCTGGATTGTGGGTTTGTTTGTGCCCAGTGCCCCATTTACTGCGGTTTACTACCTTGTGGTCCTTTCCCTAATGTGCATTTGGAAATGAGTGTTCTGGATCAATTAGTGAAAGCTATAAATTGTCCCAGTAGGAGTTGAGTGTGGCGGTGTGTGAGTGTGCCTTGCGATGAACTAGAATCTTGTCTGAGGTTGGTTCTTGCCTTGCACTTAATTATGTTTGGATAGGTGCCAAACTACCCATGAATAAGAAAATGGAAATGAATGAATATAATAAGTACTATTCATGAAACATCCATCTGATTGACCAAATTTAATTTTAATTTATGAGAGCTACAGTGTAAGTCAACACACCATCTTAATCTACTTTAATTCATAATCTGGATTCAAAAAATATAAATACAATTATATTCCTTATCCATTTGTTTTTTTCTCTTGGTGTGATTTGATATTTGCAAATGCTTTTATGATAGTAATGACTGAACATAATAGAACTGAAGAGCAAGGGAAAAACTTTGATGCCATAAACAGCAGTTCTTAAACAGCTGCTCATATTATACAGCATTCAACCACCCCCCCCCCCTTTATTGTCCTGAGTGTTTGCATTGCTGCTTGTAGGCTGTTCATTTACTAATGCTGCTTACCTAAACTGATTTCATAGCAACACTTGGACTCTCATTCTAACTGGAGTTAAAGCAACCAGCATCTCCAGTCTGAGGGTTTTTCAATCCATGCTGGTAGGGCTGCCACATCATTGAAAGGTGCACTTACACACACCTCTTTAATAAATATGGTAACAGAGCAGCATGTTTCTTACTTAAAAAACGCTTGTTTTACTACTTTTCTTGGACAGTTATCTTAATTTTTTTTAAAAAATATATAGATACAAAATGTACTATGCCTCCAGAAAAGTTATTGTATAATAAAGATCTATCCTTTCTCTATTATATTCATCAACTAAGGTAGATTTTTTAATACAGGACTGGGGGTCTTAATGTAGTTTTTTTTTTTTTTTTCTTTTTTCAAATCACTGTCTCCCATATTTTATTAATTTTTTTAATTCAACAAATTGTAAAATTCCCAAACCATCTTCATTAAATATGCAAAGCAGGAACCAACCCTGTACATCATTTGTGATGTGGTAGGCAACCCACAGAAATACAAGGAAAATGGGCAGAGTCCACATGGATGGAGGTTGGCACAGGATTTGAATACAGAACACTGGATCCGTGAAGCTCTTTCTGCATCATTTTGTTTCCCAGTCACTGCCCTGGACATGGACATCTGTAACCCAGCATAACCCAGCATAAGGCTTCCCTTTAAAATTATCTACTAAACATCAAGGCCAGATTTTTGATGATGATATTTTGACTAATTTCTACTGTCTGTCACGTTTCCTGACGCACTAATCAACAGGCGGTGTAGCCTCCTAGTGACTAAAGTCTGAGACTGTGAAACACAAGTTTTGGTCCCCATCACTCAGCGTGTTTTCTATATTAAAACATGTAAACAATCATGATTCTGAATAAGAAGTGTAACAGACATTATATAAAAACAGAATGCCTAATAAATCTTTACCACGGACTTGATAAATGACTCTCAACTAGTGCAATTATGAAGGACACTATATTAGAATAGAAAAGTTAGTCCTCATCACTTACTCACTGTGAGACCATGACTGAGTCAATTATCTTATCACTGCTCAACTTGTTGTCAAATGAAAGAAATTGTACTATATTCACAAGGAGATTGACAATGGGAAAGACTTTACAAAGATCTGTATAAACTCACAAGGGACAGTCCTTAAATCTCTGTATGACTCTGGTGAGGCTTGCTAAACTAGCCAGTGCATCCATCGATCCAGCTACCCATTCATTTAACAGGCTGCAGAGGCCTGTTGCAGCAGATAAAACATGTAAATTATTCTCATGTTCTCATTGACAGATTTGGAATAGTGGGAACTATGAAAGATGCTATAAGAATTCAAGGCACAGTCACCACTACTGAAACTGACTTTGGAAATATAGTAATAAATGTATTGTAATACAGTTAGTGTAGTATACTGTAAATACCATATGCAATATTTGCCCAAGTTTTCATACCACCTACAGGTGAGTTTATGAAGATTCCTTGTTGGTGATCCCCTTTATGGTCTAACTAATAGTCCTCTAAAAGTGGAACACTTAGTAGACTTTTATTAGCTACTTTGATTAAAAAAAAAAACGGCAACCTTGGGTGGCTTTGAGGAACAGCGGTTAGCAATGCTGTCTTACTGCCCCAGGGTCTTTTGCTTGAATCCCAGGCTGCCTGTTGCCTGGGTGGAGTGTGCATATTCTTATTGTGTGACTATCTCTCTGCAATTCAAAAATAATGGTGACAGAGTGGTCCTTCTAAGTGATTCTATAACAGAACCATTTTTTCTTCCCAAAAGAACTGTCCACATGAAAGGTCCAGAAATAACATTAATTTATTTAGGTCCATAATAGGCTACCTAATTACCTAGAAACAGATGAGAAGAAATTTGTGAAATACCAGTAGTTTCCTGATTTTAAAAGGGGCCTTATTGCATACAATAACACAGGCCAAGTTCAGATTCAGGTTCTGTTGTACCCTGCTAGGTGGCTTACTATACATTAAATATTTCTGTTTTGTCCACATACTAAGAACATTTTCAAAGCCCAAAGAACGAACTTCACATGCAAAGAAGCCTTCCTGGAATGAAATGTGTTCTTTGTTTAGCAATGCCTCTATGAAGAACCACAAAACACAGTAAACTGCCATTAGAGAGCCAGTATTGTTATGAGAGTGTGTAGTCTGGTTTTCCTGAAGGCCTGCGTGTTAGCTTAACTGGTTGCAATGTGTGTGAGTGTACCCTGCAATAGACTGACATATCATCTAGTTTTGGTTCCTTCCTTGCACCTGGTCTTTACCATATAAGCCTTGACTCACAGACCTGGAGACTTGGGTTCAATCCTTAGACTGATCCCTACATGCAGGATTCTTAAATTCTTTTTGAATTATCTCTAGTAATGTCTAAAGTGAGCATGTTAGGGTTCCATGGCGACTCAAAAAGTACTGTAGATGTACTCTTTGACAGACTGGCATTCAGTCCAAGGATTGTTCCTGCATTTCACTCAGTGCTCTCATAATTTCCTCTGGTAATGTGAAAATCAGATTCAGGAAATAGATGGAAATGGGTAACTTGTTGGATATTTCTTGACTAATTTAAACAAGCACAAATTAGGAAACCTTTAGTTATATAGCACCTTTCCATTGGGAAAACAATCAATAAATGTGTAATTTATACAACATATATGTCTGCAAATGATCGCTGTAGACTACTGCTTCCTGCATTGACATTTATTTGGAGGATAAGAAATGGGCAGCATGGTGGCACAGTCATTAGCCCTGAAGACATTTAAGGGTGTAAAGGCCAATGAACAACATGAAAATGCACAATACAAATGTTACATAGGTTTTCATATATTTCACTCATCTTTATGATGAATTATACTTTTAAGTCCTTTTTAGCCAGGTACAGACGTTTTTTAACTGATTGCTATAATAATGGATGTAGTGAAGCAGTACATGGATTGGACTCTCTCTGTGTATGAGTCCGCACAGCAGTGGAATGGAATGCCATCCAGCGTAGGTTCCTAGTTGGCTGGGTGTAATTTAAATATGATCCCCTTTTGCAAACCAAGGTATGGTGAGGCAAAATCCCAGAAGGGCCCAGTGGAACAGCATACCGCATCTGAGAACCACTGAAAGGTTTTGAGTGAGGACCAGGCTTGCAGGCAGACAGCTGCATGGGTAAGTGTCATGCTGCTCCTCTCCAGGTTTGCTGACCCACTTCCGTTTGCAGCTGACTGCTGCTGCCAGTATCTTAGCAACTGCTGCCATCCCCACAGAATCGCCATATTGCCTTCCATTAGTGACTGCCGAAGCCTTGTGTGTCAAGGTTAGCACCGGGGGAGAGAAAGAGATTGAGAGAGAGACTCACGGATGTGAGCCGCCGCTGCCGCCTCTGGAATATAAACAAGTTCTGAGTGTGAAGTTTAATCTTTCATTATTACACCCGGTCTTTTTTTCTCTTTTTCCTCTCCCTTGCTCCTAATAAAAATCTCGCTATAAAAGCCAGATCCTGCTCTTCCCAAGGTTGTAAGAGGCGCCGTCGATGTGTCACCTGATGAGAGACATGAAGCTTTAATTATTAATGCTCTATCTCACGCTTGTACTGTCTGAGTGTCAGAAGTGCTAGGAATGGGGTGGCGCAGTGCGTTCCCTCAGTGCCAGGAGCTTCCCTTTCCTCCTTTTTTCAGTTTGCTCCCCTTTCCCATTAATTAGACAGCACAATAGCATTAACAATATTTCTCTGTCTAATTTAGATGACATTCTGAAACCTGCTTTATTCAGTGCAGCGTCACTAAGGTCTAGTGGGTGCAAAAGAGGAAGCAGCTCAGTATAGGCCGTTGGTCCATCACAGTGCTCACTCACACACACACCCCCACATGGCCCACAGTAACAGGCACATCCTTGGGACCCAAAGAAAAATGATTGGCAAGAAGCAAAATCAAGTTGTAACTAGTCGTACGACAGAGGTTGTCATCTTGCTGGATCGAATGTCACCTTCATCATGCATGTGTCATTTTGTCTTCCTTTCACCTCCTGAGAAGCCATATAAAAATCACTGAGCCTTAAGGCAGGTTCTAGTTACCGACAACACCTCTCCAGCACCCTATGCTATTTGGCAGGGATTTAGCAAGTCAAGAAGGCTGGTCAGGGGTTTGAATAGTTCTTTATATAGTGTTGTGTAATAGAAAACACAAAAATAATGTGGAGGGGTTGGCAAACAAGTGTGTAACCCCGTTTAATTGCCATTGTTAAAGGATTTTGATAAAGCAGTAGGTTCACTGTAGTGCTAGACAACACCTGTATGCCTATCTGAGCAGTGGTCCGTAAAACTATAAAGACTCTGAACTGTTTTTGGAGCTTTTAAGATGGAAGACTGGATGGAATAGGTTAACTGTGTTTCCTTTTTGTAGGATTGGTTGTTCAGCCCTGGGGACGGAAGAGTAGAATAGTAAGGGTCTTATGGCAGACCTCAGGAACTTAACAGCCAATCACATTTCACATTTTTGTCACATTGGTACCAGAGAGACACACCCACTGCATGACCCACCTTTTCAACAGTGGTCATTGTTTATGAGTCAGATAACCCTTCCACAATCCAAATCTTAACCATAAAATAAGTGGTGTGATGAGAAAGAGTATCGGGTAGCATCACTGACATATGATTAGCAAAGGAGGCTAAACATCATTGGATTTGTTTAATGGAGCAGAGCACTAGAAGTCAGAAGTTATTCTGTGTTGGGGAAAAACATCTAAATAACTGTACTCCATCCAAACCCTTCCACCATGTGAATCAGTTCCTGAAAGAAGCACACTGTACCTGTTTGCATGTCAGGTGCCTTTCATTGTATTCTTTTCTGACTATGTCACACTGCTCTTCAGAGACTTGTGATCTTATATAGTGACATTTACTGTATGTGAAAAAAAATGAATTGTTGCTTACTCATCCCGTGACCCTGAATTGGATAAGCAGGCTATGTGGATGGCTGGTTGCAAAGAAGAGACTCAACATGACAGGATCCAGACGTTTCCTAAGAATTTTCCACCTGTTATTTCATGCAGCACACCACCAACTCTAAAACCATGATCAACAGTTATTGCTATAAATGTTGTGAAAATGATCAGACTCAACATACTTAAAAAGGTTTGGGGCAGCCACCCTTATAATCTCCCTGGCTGCAGTGGGTTTTGAAAATAATACAGTAGTGTCTTCAATGGAGTCTAAACAAGAACTGTCAAGTAGTTGATAAGATGGCGGCTTTAAATACCAAGACAGGAAGTGATGTATGGGAACTGAAAGTGACGACCTTCTGACGTTGTAACCAGAAATGACACTCCTCTAGGCGCCGGAACCAGAAGTGACGTCTTAAGGGATGAATCAAGACAGGTTTTCCTGTGTCTGGTCTATAGAGATAATTGAAGAAGGTTTAGCGCACCCTGCCACCCCCTGGCCTGGCGTGGAATTACCCTCACTTGGTCCTTACAGCTTCCTCCTACTCGTATGTATGTGACAATGTTTAAATGTTCAAAAAATTGAAATAATATTATTTGATTAAAAAGATGTCAGAAGATGGGGTACATGCTGTCCACGTTGTTATGGGGGGATTAGTGATTCAGTTCCAATTCCAAGTCCATGCACTGTCTGCAGATGGAAGGACATGGAATATTGTAAAGAGAATATGGAATTCGTCCCAACAACACTGAGCACAGGGCATTGACAGACTGAAAATGTGTTCCAGTCTGGAGTTACAAATATGCCTGAACCACACGTCTTTGGGATGTGGGAATGAGCTGATACAGACATGTGGAGAAAAAACACATAGACAGTAAGCCAGGTTCCCGGAGCAAAAGTTGCAGTGCTAACCACTAAGCTACTGTGCTGCCTATAGATGAATCACCCATTTATTATTTTGCAATTACATTATAGGATTGCAGTCAACTGACTGCATTAGACACAAGGCTGGACTCAATGTGGTGCCAGTTCATTGCAGGACATACTGACCCTCACCTATTTACCCAGTCCCAGGACACTGGTTAACCTAACTTGTGCATCCTTGGACTTTGAGTAGAAAACAGGGTAGCTATTTTATATAGCAACTTTGATAGTGAGCACTTCCACAAAGGAAGCAGCCATACAACTAGAAATTGTCATGAACTAGAAAGTTCTTAAGCACATGAAATTCCAGTTGGAGGGGGAAACCATCAAACCCCAGCTGCAAATGAAAAGGTGTTGAACCTTTATAAATAAAAAAAAATCACAAATATTCTCTGTTAACAGTGAAACTCTGAGGAGCACAAAAGGCAAAAGGAGTTGTGTGAAATAGGCAATCCCGAAACAAATAATGTCCCAATACAAAAAAAAACATGAAAAGAACAGAGCAAAATGTTGAAATCTAAAATAAATAACAAAAAGCTTATAACAAATCACAAAAGACACTCTACCAATCTCTAGCACATTCAGTGAAGAGCAAGGAATTGTGGCTTTTCTTCAGCTTTTATAGGGCTGAGGGCAGTCCCTTGATGGTAAGTAGTAGGTGGTTTGGCTGCTTGAGGGGGCACCCACAAAACATATAGCACATAAAAAAATACGTAGACATAAATAAAGGAAGTGATTGACAGTGTAAACATAAAAGATTGAACAAAATTGACAAAAAAGAGAAATTTAGACCTCATCCAGGGGAGGAACCCTGTCTAAAATATAACAAATATAATGCCACCAGATAACAAGTTAGACTAGCAGGTTGTTAAGTTATAGGAAGAAAGATGCAGAAAAACCCTTTATTTTATATAACATTTTTCATAAGGGCACCTCCACAAGCTGCTTACCAAGAGAAGGATAATATACAAAAAAAACAAGTTAATGAGGTAAATTGCAAGGTATTTACTAACTTAAAGATATGTTCACAATGTCATTATTTTATATTGCACCTTTCAAATTGAGGAGTGCCACACTTAGCCAAGGATATTAGCATAAGACAACCTAACATTACTAAAGTCACTTAATCCACTTGAGGGGCACAGGGTCCCAGTCCATTATGAGGTTCATTCACAAGCACATTTTCCTAAAATTATACAATTTTTTTAAAATTATTTAAAGCCAAAAATACATATAAAATAATTAACAAACCAAACAATAGGACAAAAACCATAATATGCACAAAAAAAGAACATTTAAATAGGAACAAAAAGAACACAATAAATCAAACTACATTTAAAACCATGGCTAAACCATGATACCTGTGACTTCAAACCACATACATAAAGTAAGTTAGAAAAATGATTTGGTGGACAATACAGTTCCATGATATATGCACCACCATCACCCATTGTTTTAGATTACAACATTTCCAAAAGCCACATTGCAGTGCACTGTACAAAGCATGAAAAGATAAATATAAGGTGACAAGGTAATGCGAATCCAAGATCAAAAATTCAGAATGACACTTCATTTCATATAGAACCTTTCAAATTGAGCATCGCCATAAGGCACTTGAAACAGAAAATAAGAATGCATTTGAAATTAAATATAAAACCAATAGTTTGGTTACCAGATAATAAAATCCCAGGATCAAATATACAGAATCATGTAGTGTTTATGTAGTACCTTCCACAGGAAGCGCTATGGTGTAATGCAATACAAAGCCAAAACAATACTTTCAGAAGCATTTGGATGGCACAGTGGTTTGTGCTTCTGCATTACAAATCTAGCATCCTGGGGTCAAATTTCAGATCCAGTCTTTGTCTGTGAGGAGTCTGCACACTCTCCTTTTTTCTCCAGTTTTTCTCCCACATCTGAGAGCTGTGCCTACTAAGTTAAAGTTATGGATCCTAAATTTCCATCAGGAATGCATTTACAAGTTGGCACTATAATGAACTGGCATACTTTGCAGGGTGGACTGGCTTCTTCTTCAGGTTGAACAACTTCTCCAGGGTAAACTGGTGTCTTATATCCAGCACGGCACCGGGAACTGCATCCCAATGTTCCTGAATTAGATTATGAAAGTAGACTTCAGACTGTTGTATTATTTTATGTAGTGCTTTTCACAATAACCACCACCATTGGTGCATGATAAAGAATCAAGATAACAAGGTAAACTGGAAGAAAATAAAAACTCAAGATTAAAGCCTCTGGATTTATGTTTATTTTATAGAACACCTTCCACAGCGAGTACCATTTCACAGCAGTTTTCAGAGCAAAACAAATACAAAAGAGAAAGTGCTACATAAATTACAAGATAATTCTAGCCTGAGAGAGATTTCAGAATCATGGTTTATTTGATCAGCACCTTTCACAATGAGCAGTACATTAAAATCAATAGAAGAATAAAATTTAAATGAACATCAGATAATAAAATTCATGGGTCAAATATATAAAATAATTATTTAATTAGATTAGATTGGATAAACATTATTAAACCCATGAGGAAATTCAGCTTGACAAATTAATATAGTGCCTCTTACCCTGAACAATATTGTAATGCACTAGGGATTGCGGAGGGGAATGGTTATTTCATTTTAAAATTTAGTCATGCACACAATTCTATGCTATCTGATGAAGAAAAGAGGAAAACTATACAAATGACTGTCCCGGGTGTAATTTAAGGGAATTTGAAGCTGTGACCTCATGGCCTCCAGTCAAGCTGTTCTCTGAGACCATAGGAGAAATGCAGCGAAGGAGGCGTCTTCAGCTGAAGACAGAGGGGAGCTGCCAGCAGACTCGCCAAAATGAGCCTTGACCCTCTGTCCATCCGTCCTTCATTTTGCCTGCTTTTTAGACTGGTGTTATGCCACTTTTTTCCTCCAATTATTTAAAGTTATTACGAATATTAAACAATGTTTAGTCTTTAATTCATTATTTTGAATGAGCCTTCCTTGCACAACATACAGTATTTTATTATATATTTCTTTAGAAATGTGCTACTAAATAGACTGATGGTAGTTTACTGATGAACATTGCCTCATAATAAAAATAATAAAGCACCTTGGTCAAAGATTGGGGTGAGTGACGGGGGAGGCTGTTTTACATCTTAAACCTGCTATGTGCCCATCATGGTTTTTATGCATGGATGAGGCCAGTCATCTGTTGCAGGGCTAGCTCCTTCCTTATGCCCCTTCCTTTAGGTCTTTTTGACCCCAGTTTCCTTCAGACTTCTGCCTTTCCGCTTCTTAGCTCTGGGGTCTGTTCTCCACATTTTGTGCCATGCAAGCCTTACAGCTCAGAAGTGAGTGGTTTTCAGATGCACCCTGTCAGTACACATTATTGGCACCCTGGTGGATGTGAGTCGACAATGAAAGATGGGCCTTGCTGTATGTGTGTGTCTGCTCTTCTCTAAATAAATGCTTTTTGGCACCACCTCAGTCCAGATAGTCATCTCACATATCAAAGCACTCCGCCTACTTTTTGAGACCTGGCGTTAACAGTGTGTTGAGTGGGTCTGTGTGTTTTCTCTGTTTCACAAATACATCATATAGTGGCTTGCCTGCTGCGTGCGCTCAAGCGTTTTAGCAAGATGCCTTGGCACCACAGGGTTAAAAGCATCACACTTGCCATCGGCTTTGTGGTGGTGGTGGAAGGGGGGGTGGGTTGAGACAATTAGTGCCATCTCAGTGGAAGGCAGCGCAGTGGACCCCAACCAGCAAAGCTGTTTATTAACAATCGGAATTCTAACTGGAATAGCTAACTCCCCCCTTGCCCTTTGACCCTCTGTTGCTGTGGCAACCATTGCCGGTGTGGCAAAACCCTGTGATGCGAAGAATTACAGTTTCTAAATTTACAGATGTTTCTTAAAGGGAAGAAAACCGATCTTCAGTTTCAGCTAGGGTGTAAAATAAATAAATAAATAGAAAGAACAACATGAATAGAGCTCATTTTGCTGCTGGGGGTGGGCACACAGAGTGATTCATGATCCCATTTTAAATGCCCCTAGAGCACATACCGTCAGCTTTGCACCTTGGGAAGGCTGCGAGTTAGCAGAAAACAAAGGCGCACCAAACCACCCCCCTTCACGCCAGCTCACAGGAGTGGATGTGTACTGACCGAGTACTCTGGGCCTGGGCCTGGGCCTGCTTGACATTGAGCAAAGGGCTAATTTTATCTGTGACATTTACCAGGCAGCAGGCGAGGCCGGAAAGATCCAGCTAGGCTTGTTGGTCACCAATATTGTTTCACAGTCTGCAGACACTCTTCCCAGCAACAAGTTTTATTAGGAGCCTATAAAATAAACTCAGTTTGATTTTTTTAAAAAAGGAAAGGAGTTATGTTTATACTTAATGCTGCCCATCAAATATTAAGAATAACAGCAGTTTAGTTAAGTAATAATGTGGTATTTCCTCAGCCCTTTTTAAACATTACTGCTAAAGTCACAGTGATGACAAAATAGAATTTAAGTGTAAGAGTTTTACTAATCGTTGTAAAATTATTGAAAATATCAACAGTATTTCCTTATAATTCTAAATCACACAAGTCCATTGCATAGTATAAAGTGACACAGCAATGAGCCACACCACTGTACTGCATGGTGTCAGTGGGAGAAGGCTATCTTTCACTAATAGGTGGCACCATTTACTGGTCTTCACTGTTCTTGACTGGACTCATTCTAGTTTACTTAGAGTTTATAGTACTGTGCAACAAGCAGGATAGGGTAATTGTGACTTTAAGCTGTTCCCAATAAGTGACAGTGGGTCTTTATGTGGGTGTGTACTATGATTGAGTGGTGCCCTATTAGTGGAACTTGATAAGCATTTTAGGATGTCTTATAGGCATACACTTCATCTCTATTGTGATATATTGTCATGCAAAGCAGGGATAGGCTGGCATACTGGCTGGCATGGATAATGTTACCTTACCTGACAACGAATCCCTCATCATGGACCGAGACCAACAATGGATGGGTTTCCCTGCTGGTGTTCCCTTTCTTGGTTGTAAGGCCATCATAATGGAAGCACAAGGGGAGACTACCTCCTAGGTACATGTGTTCCCCAAGTACCTCTGCTGGGGTTCACATTTATGCACCTGCAAGATGACATGTGAGTCATGCAGCCATGTAGAACAACAACGCTTTCTAATTGGCTCCAAATGGAAGCTGCTGTATGCCAGAAGGATGCTGTCACCCAATGTACTGGGACAACCCATGACCCTGGGAGGCAGTCTCACTTTGTTCTTTCATTTTAGTGGCCTACTGACCATGAACAGTAACCATATCCTCCAGGATTCACATCCATTCACACTATCCAACCTTTATCAGGGCCTCCTGGTGGAGTAAGGGAGCATTGTCCATCCAATCCATGTCCTTTACTTCTTCTTCTTCTTGTTCTTTCGCCTTCTCCCATTTAGGGGTTGCCACAGCTGATCATCCATCTCCATCTATCCATGTCTTTTACATCATTTTATGCCACACCGACTGCCTTCATGTCCTCGCTTACCACATCTGTAAACCTCTTCTTTGGCCTTCCTCTTTAAGGTTCCATTCTCCACATTGTTTTCCCGATGTGCCCCTCATCTCTCCTCTGCATGTGCCCAAACCATTTTAGTCTAGCCTCTCTCACTTGGTCACCAGACTGTCGTACCTGTGTTGTCTCTAATATACTCATTTCTAATCCTGTATAACTTTGTTATTCCAAGCGAAAATTGTAGCATCTTTAACTTTGCCACTTCCAGCTCTGCCTCCTGTCTTTTTGTCAGTACCACTGTCTCCAAACCATACAACATAGCTGGTCTCAGTACTGTTTTGTAAACCTTCGCTTTCACTCTTGCAGTTCCTGTTCCATCACAAATCACTCCTATCACTCTTCTTCACCCAGTCCACCCTGCTTGCACTCTCTTCTTCACCTCTCTGTCACACTCTCCATTGCTTTGGACTACTGAACCCAAATATTTATATTTCTATAATTTCACCTTCTCTGTTCCTTGCAGTCCCACCCTTACACCATCTTCCATCTCATTCACGCACATGTTCTCTATCTTACTCCTGCTGACTCTCGTCCCTGTTCTCTCTAGTGTGCACCTCCCCTTCCAGGTTCGCCTCCACCTGCTGTATACTCTCATATATATATATATATATATATATATATATATATATATATATACAGTATATATATATACACACACAATATATATATCATATATCATATGTTGTGATAGCCACACACCAGTTAATCCAACCTGCACATTTTGGGAGGAAAACTGGAGCACTTGGAGGAAAACCCTCAGACACACAGGCGCAAACTCCACGCGGCTCAGGTGTGGGATTTAAACCCTAAATACTGGATCTGTAAGGTACCAGTGCTGACTATGCTACCCACTGTGGCATGTATTTATACTTTGTGTGTGTGTGTGTACATAAGTGTTTATATGTGCAGTATATGTGTGTGTGTGTGTGTGCATGCATGAATATGGATAGAGAGAAGACAGGTAAAGCTGTGTATATCTTGTATGTATAAGCTTTTCATGTGGACTTATCAGTCTATTTTCTAATCCACTTGTCCAGTGTGGCTAGCAGGAAGACCAAGGCTTTACTAGCAGCAGTGTGCATAAGATGAAAATCAAACCTGAATGGGACATCAAACCATTATAGAGCACATCAACTTACATGCCCACACAGGGCCGATTTAGAGTTGCCAGTTAACCTAAATTGTACACACTTTGGGATGTGGAAGGAAATCTGGAGTAGCCAGAGAAAAATCCACACAGACACGGGGAGAAGCTGCAGACCCACTCACGGACTGTGTCTGAGCCATGATTTGAAACCAGGACTCTGGAGAATGATTCAGCAGGAAACACAGTTTATCCCTGCAAGTAATGAGCCACCACAAGATGTGATACTGGCCTATTGCAGGACAGATGGACATACACACTCCAACACTGAGTCACATCTCTAGAATGGTATATCTTGAGAAATCCCAATCAAACACAAACCAATAACTTTTATAGTATATACCATTTGCAAGGCACTGTACAAAGCGAGATACACAGTACAACTGTTACATACGTTTTTTTACATTTGGAACACAGGGAGATCAAATGACTGCAAGTCACACAGTGAATCAGAGATGGGAACTAAACTAGCAGCTTGATGGTTCAAAGTCTGATTCCTCAGTCTCTACATAACACTTCCTGCCAAAAGTGAGGGTGGAGCGTTCAAACCACACAGACCATAGCCAGGCCCGTAATCAAATATAGAACCCTGGAGTTGTGAGGCAACGGCACATACCACAGTGCATCCATACAGCCCAGTTCAGTCCACCCATATGTCCATCTGTTTACTGAAGCTACATAATCCATTGTTTATGTCATTGGTGGGTTTTGGGGTTCATAATAGAATCCAGTTAACCCCATTTTTGTGGTTCTTACTGTTTAAGTAGATAACTCTCTGTACAGTAATAGCCTAGATGAGAAGGAGTTATTTAAAAACCTTAACATGATATGTAGCAATGTCCATCAGTCTGCTTTGCCCTTTGCTGTTTGCCCCACTATTGACATGTAATTGCCGCCTTCTACTGCTTTGGTGACACTGGTATTTTGTTTGACATGATTCTCTAATGGATATTAAGAAGTTTGTAGATGAGGCCCTGGCCATTCCCGAATGAGCCACCCTGTTTGGCAATAAGTGTTGAAGAGAAATGGTGTTTTAAAGGTTATTTTGTCCATTTCAAGTGCTGTGTTATTATTTAGTTTGCCTGAAGAGAAAATGTTAATCAAGTTCCTTCCACTTACTGTCATGTCACATTGCAATACTTCACCTAAAACTGGAGTTTTAAAATTTGTTGTAAAAACTTCAAAATAATACTTGTCACACTGTTTTAAAGTATGGCCAACGTTATTGTGCCCTCCAAGTCAGACCTGGCTAAAGAGTAAAACCACGGCTTATAAAGCTCCTGTATGTACATGTGCACACGTCAAATGCTGTACTGTTTCCCAAAGACTGGGTTCAAGTTGGCAAGAAGTACAATGGTTTAGGGTTTTGAAT
>JANRMT010062850.1:5588622-5648782 GCA_026402145.1 Polypterus bichir lapradei | reverse complement strand
TGTGACAGCAATGCACAGTATGTTAGTTAATCACAGGGCCAGTTTAGCACCGTCAGTTAATCCAACTTGTACATCTTTGGGTATATGAGAGGAAAACTGGAGCACTTGGAAGAAAACCCACAGAGCTCACTTCAGGTCCTTCCACAACATTTCGATTGGATTAAGGTCAGGACTTTGACTTGGCCATTCCAAAACATTAACTTTATGCTTCTTTACCATTCTTTGGTAGAACGACTTGTGTGCTTAGGGTCGTTGTCTTGCTGCATGACCCACCTTCTCTTGAGATTCAGTTCATGGACAGATGTCCTGACATTTTCCTTTAGGATTCTCTGATATAATTCAGAATTCATTGTTCCATCAATGAAGGCAAGCCGTCCTGGCTTAGATGCAGCAAAACAGGCCTAAACCATGATACTACCACCACCATGTTTCACAGATGGGATAAGGTTCTTATGCTGGAATGCAGTGTTTTCCTTTCTCCAAACATAACACTTTTCATTTAAACCAAAAAGTTCTATTTTGGTCTCATCCGTCCACAAAACATTCTTCCAATAGCCTTCTGGTTTGTCCACGTGATCTTTAGCAAACTGCAGACGAGCAGCAATTTTTTTTTGGAGAGCAATGACTTTCTCCTTGTAACCCTGCCATGAACACCATTGCCGTTCAGTGTTCTCCTGATGGTGGACTCATGAACATGAACATTAGCCAATGTGAGAGAGGCCTTCAGTTGCTTAGAAGTTACTCTGGGGTCCAACTATTACACACCTTGCTCTTGGAGTGATCTTTGTTGGTTGACCACTCCTGGGGAGGGTAACAATGGTCTTGAATTTCCTCCATTTATACACAATCTGTCTGACTGTGGATTGGTGGAGTCCAAACTCTTTAGAGATGGTTTTGTAACCTTTTCTAGCCTGATGAGCATCAACAACTCTTTTTCTGAGGTCCTCAGAAATCTCCTTTGTTCGTGCCATGATACACTTCCACAAACATGTGTTGTGAAGAGCAGACTTTGATAGATCCCTGTTCTTTAAATAACACAGGGTGCCCACTCACACCTGATTGTCATCCCATTGATTGAAAACACCTGACTCGAATTTCACTTTCAAACTAACTGATCATCCTAGAGGTTCACATACTTTTGCCACTCACAAATATGTAATTTTCGATCATTTTCCTCAATAAATAAATGACCAAGTATAATATTTTTGTCTCATTTGTTTAACTGGTTTCTCTTTATCTACTTTTAGGACTTGAGTGAAAATCTGATGATGTTTTAGGTCATATTTATGCAGAAATATAGAAAATTCTAAAGGGTTCACAAACTTTCAAGCACAACTGTATATAGGTGCTTATATGTACTGTATGTGTGTGTATGCATATGGAGAGAGAGAGATAAATTTGTGTGTGTTTGTATGTGGAAGCTTTTCATGTGGACCTACGAGTCAATGTTCTAACCCACTTGTCCAGTGAAGCTGGCGGTAAACCCAAAGCTGTCCCAGCAGCATTGTGCATAAGATGAGAATTAACCCTAAGTGGACTCCAGACCCTCCAAATCAGACCAGGCTAGAGAGTCAAACCACACCTTATATAGCTGCTGTATGTACATGCGGATACATCAAACACGGCAATGTCTCCCAAAGAGTGGGTTCAAGTTTGCAGGGAGTAATTTTTAAATTTCTTTATAAAAACATCCAAATGAGGTTATCAGAACATTATTGATTTTTCCTTAAGTTAGTGGGAGTGCCCTTTCACAACTGTCCTGAATTCTGACTTTAGTAATACAGTATGTCTTCCATCTTTCTCCTCCACAAATGTTTCTCACCAGCCCACACTGAGCTCCACTTCTTATCTGACTCCAGGTGCTCCCTCTTCAGTTATAAATTACCACATCCTTTTAAGATCCAGTTTTCTAACCCTATTAGTCAAGTATGGAAAGGACTACCAAGATAGGAACACAGTCTCAAAGGCAGTGGAAACAAAAGCAAGAATTAACATAGAATGGAATGCCAGTTGGACTCTGAGAATATTTATGCATACACCTGGTCAGTCTCCATTTAACATGATATGTGTGTTTGGTGTATGGGTGAGAAGTGGATATGTGAAAAATTTCATATAACCAATGAATGGGCAAGGAAGTTGAATCCAGGTCCTTTGAGCTCTATGGCATTGGTGTTAACCACATGACCACTTTGCAACCATCTATTGAATTTTCTGGCTCTCTCCTTTTCCAGTACTGTGTTACCTTAAACGGGATTCTTTCCAGAAGTATCTTGTGGAATACAGGAAACATTCGTAGTTAGATCACCACAGACACACATCCCAAGCTAGTATAAAGTCACCAATTGCTGTAACACACACACACACCCTCACATTCATGTCAGTCTCCAGTGCATGTATTTACACTGTTACAGGAAGGTGAAGAAACCACCGAAAAGCAACATTGCCACTAGGAGAATGGGTAGACTCCATATAAACAGCATTAAAACTAGCAATTCGGGAAGAGTCCACAGCTGTCAAATAGGAGTGCACCGATAACAAAACAGAAAACTGACCCTTTTAACAGAACTTGTCTAGGGTCAGGCTATAAAATTATATTCCAAATTAAATCTCATTGGTTTGCTTTGTGACCCTAAGCAAGTCACTTATTTCATATATCACTGGTTTATTTTGTGACCCTGAGCAACTCACTTAATCTATCTTTACTCAAATTATTTTGAAGCTGCCACAATAATGCCATCTAAGATTAAAGACACTCTATAAAATTCTGACTTATTGGTGATGTTTCAGAATTTCAGCTTCTTTGCCAGCTGTTTGTCTCTCAACACAATCAAACCCAAGGTGAATTACGACAATAAGCTGCCCCCTGCAGTAGTTGCAACCTTGAGGCTAAAGGTTGTTTTTTTTTGCTGTCATTCCATTTGTTTCCTATATGTCTTTAACCATGTCCTTAATGGTAATTTTTGAAAGATTGAACAGGTTGGTTTGCCTGACAACTCTAATTTGGTCTATGTGAGTCAGTATGGATGTGTGCATGGGTGAACACAACTAGTGTCTCATTCAGGTTTGGCTCTTAACTTCACCTAGTGCTGCTTTGTAACTAAATAAGGGGACTGGAAGAGAGGGATGAATGAACAGATGGATGAACGTTGCCTTCCAACCCAGTAACAGGACCTCAATAGCAAGTGTCTAACCTGAAATATTTTCCTGCTATATCCTATGGAGAGTATGTCACTTCTCCCTTAATGGGTCTATCCCTTCGACGATCGGTGGCCTGAGCCTATTTTGTAAAGACACTGCCCTGTTGTGGCTACCACCAAACCCTTTTATATCCCTTTCAGTAGTTAACACTAGTGCTAACCTGCAGCCCCATACATCCACCCATCCTTTTAACAAATCCACACAATCTAAGTTTAGGGTTGAAACACATGAACCAGCCCTGGATGGGATGCCAGTCCACGGCAGGCCACACTTGCCCACTCCAGTTAAGTTACTCTAAATAGGAAGATTGGAGCCTCACCTGAGTTTTAATGTAAAGACAGTGCGCTCAGATAAGGCAGAAGGTTTAATTTTTTTTTCCCCATGGCATGGCACAAACAAAGCATCATGGGAGCTGTTTGGAGACACTGAGGTTTGAAACAATTAAAAGCTGTGCTGCATTGCTCAGCCGTCGATTTCCATCGATGGAAGTAAGAAACAGTTTCCTGCCGAGGATTCTGCATTCTTAATGTAATTATACCTCTGCAGGGGATGAAATTCGCACAGCCGGCCTTTTCACCTGGAAGGAGTTATATTGCAGTTCTGCCGTTGAAACCCGCACCACCCCCCCACCCCCCCCACCCCCCCACCACCACCACCTCTTCGAGGCTTTCTAGCTGCCTGCAGGGGATCGTCAGGCAGCGCACATCTGCAGGCATAAGAAGACCAGAAAGTCCTGAGAGGCGAACAAATAAAGCAAGCCATATTGAAAATGGAAGATTCATTAGCACGAGAGGGGAAAAAAGATTTAAAAGCCAGGAAAACCAAATGGACCGTCACATTTTAGAACACGCCACTTTTTAAAGTTAGATATATAAGCATTTCCAGTCTTTATAATTGGAATGAAATTGTTAATTAGGTCATTAATCGGTTAATTCAGTCATTGAATGAGGGCAATATGGGTGGCACAACACTGCAGCCCTACACTGCTCAGATCAGAGTTCAATTCAAGGCTGAGATGCATCATTATGGAGAAGAATTACACATTCTCCTGCATCTATATAGATTTTCCCTGTGAAGGTCTGTGTGAATGAGCGTGCCCTGCAATGGAGTTTCATCACTTGCCTTCTGTTGCTCCCATGAATGTGTATGTTTGGCTTATTGTCCACTCTGAAATGACCCAGTGTCACTATATGAGGGCTCATCTTAAAATGGACTGACAGCCTGTCTAGAAATGGTATCTGCACTTCTTGTCTAATCCGCCTTTGTATCAGCCTAATTTGGAATGATAGTGCTCTTAAATGAATGAGTAATGTAATGAATGAAGGTTGCTTTGATTGGCAGCTTCAGATAACCTAATATGGGTGGTTGAAGGTATGTCAGTGAATGTGCAATGAGATAGACTGGCATCCCATTCAAAGAAAGATTCCACACTCCATAAATGCGCGGGCTAGTTAGACTGACAGCCTCCGATTATTCCAGTATGTGTAACTTGGTATGCATTAATGAGTCTCCATTTGGTTCCTGCCTTGTACTCCGTGCTATAGGACATGTTTTCAGCTCTTCTTCACCCCTAAATGAAAATATTTGGAAAATGAATAAAATAATTTTTCTGTTTTAATCTAGGTCCCATAAACATGTAGGTTTGGTTCAATGATGACTCTAAATTGGCCCAGTGTGAATGTGAGAGTGTATGTGTGTGTGTGTGTGTGTGTGTGAGCTGGCTTGCAGTGGTTCAGTGTTCTGTCCAGGGCTGAAATCATTTAAAACTCATCTTTGATACACTGCAGAAATGTGTGGAGTGCTTAGTTATTTGGCCTATTTATGCATGATGCTAGAGTTATGGCTGATCTTGGAATCTATCTGTCTTGTTCAAATGTTTGAACATTCAATACTAGTTTCCTTAACCACTGGACTGTTGTAGATCTGTATTCTGTAGATGTGACAGAACCGAAACACCTCGAACTTGAAGAATCTGAGGCAAACAAATAAAATCAGACTGACATCATCATAATGAATCAGGGTTATGTTGGAGGAATATAAAGAGAGAAAATAAAGAGGCCAGATTACCATATACCTCCTATAAACTACCTTTTGATAAAGGTTCAATAACTTGTAATCCTAATTATAAGAAAGAAAGAAAGGAATATTGTCAAATGCAAGTAATCCAATTCAGAGTTGTAAGAGTAGGACCCTGGTCTGTCAGCATTGGGTGCTTGGCAGGACCTTACCTTGGTTAAGAGTGCCAGTCCATGTCAAATTTCATTGTCAATCCACACTGCAGAAAGCCAACACTAGACTTCTTGATCTGATTCCAAGAAATATTTTTAGGTTCTGGAGCCTGGCTCATGCTCACTTTTGTATATTAAGCAGGCCCCTGTTCATGCCATTCACCTTGTGCTGGTAGAACTTGGCACGCCATGATTTTAGACTACGCATTTTGTAACATAAAAAGGAATGTAAAAAATCTGAAATTTATGGGAACAAAATTAAAATGGACAAAAGTGGCCTAGAGGTGACTTATGACATCCATGTCAGATCACCAAAAGTGTCTTGGACATCATATTGTTACAATTGCTTTTGCACTGTGATGTTGTGTTCATTTAGGACTCTGTATTTATTTGGACAAACATGCTATTTACTGTATGTAGAATCAGAAATTGAGTTGTGTGGTAGAGGGAGAGGCTCTGATAAGTGTATGGTCATCATTGTGCAGTGAAAATGCAATTAAATAATGTGAACCAAAAATAAAACCTTTTATTTGTCACTATGTAAGCAAAATTTATAAACAAAGTATCCAAGCTGCCATTTAAAAACTTTGAAAAATTTGCTCACTAAATGCAATACTATAGCTGAAAAGAGACTGAGTATTCATCAGAAATCACAACCCTCTCTTGTTTGGTAGCGCTGTATTTTCTCAAGCTGATCATTGGATATCCTGCAGTTCTACTCAGCCCTGTCTCCTGTACACCTGTAAAGGACATTATGGTCCTTTGAGAGCAGCCACATTTCAGTGTGACCTATGTTTGAGTTTGTTCTTTGGCAAAGAGCTTTTAGTTGCTTAATTGTAATAACGCTTAATTTAGATCCAAAACCCGTCGGCTCTTTTTTGTTAGTTAAAATGAGATGGTGCCATGTGGATACCTATAGTAAGCACACCTGTGTTGTCTTTGTGCTAAAAGTTACTTTCTACTTCTATGTAATTAATATGAGGCATACTGTGCATAACGAAAAATAATTTTTCAGAACTAATCCTGCCAATTAACCAATTAGTTAATAAACTCCTAGTGACATGTCAATTTGCTTCAAGAATGTGCCTTGTAGAAGGCATCCAGCACTGGTCAGTAAGCTGATGTGGGCTGGCAGAGTTGATGAAACAACAGCAAAGAAGATGTCCTATAAAGTAAGAAAGCAAAGAGTCTGCTGTCCACTTGAGTGCAAGTTGAGGCCAGTCCACAGCCACTGCACATCTCTTAGTTCTACTCTCAACATTTCAGTGTATGCTTGATCGCATGTGCTGTCTTAAATGATGCTTACATATTAAAGACCATGCCTCTCCTGTGGTCAACATTATTAAGCATATCTAAAACACTGTTGTTGATTATTATGTTCAAATGCAGCATTTTTTTTTTTTTTTTATTTAATCGCCATTTAACACTCCCAATGACCTATCAGGATGTTTCACTAGTTGGCACACAAGCACCACCTGCTTTGTCCATTTGCATTCAATGAAAGGGATTTCACTGAGGGCTGAAGTTCCACAGGAAGAAATTTAGTGTGGATTATTGATTGTATATATTTAATCCTCACACCACTGAATTACTCTGTCAACTAGGTGCCCTGTTACAGAAATAAGGAAACACTAAAAGTACATGTGTGATCTGTAAGCTGCTTTTACTGTATATTTAAATCTCATCTTGTATACTTATTGCTGTGCCCCTTGATTGTCTCCATTTTTAGGCAGAGATTTTAAGTTGTGGTTTCTTATTTAGTTTTCTTAGTCATATAAATAGTTGACCGATAAGAAGAGAACCCCAAAACAAACCTTTAGTGTTAACTAGTTTTAAATAAGGTCACATGTTGTTGAGTTTTAAGATTGCCTGTTATTTACACCACATTGGAACCAACTATACATTTCACATTAAAGAAGTAAATGGCTCCCAAGAACTAAAACCAGGTTAGTTGAATGAGACATTAAGTGAGATTAGAAGCCCACCAGTAGGCAGTCAGACAGGGTGACCCAGCATGTGTAGATTTTCATTCTCCACCGCTGAATAACTTTATGACACTAAACCCGGAAGACAGTCCGGAAAAAGTCCAGCCATTGTTAGTATAATGAGAACAGTGTGCATGGCATCAATGTAACCTGGCAATCAAGGAAAGTGGACTGGATTGCGCATGCGTGAACAATGATGACTTCACTGAATTAGTCAGTGGGGGTGCTAGAGCCATTGAGTGTGCATGTGTACTATGTGGTCGTCACATTCAAAATGACGGAGCAATGGAAGCTTTAACATTTAACAATTGTCTGCGGAAACTATTCAGATGATTCAGAAGGCTTTTAGGGATGATGAAATGAGTGCAGTGAAAATAAAAGTGTGGCACAAACGCTTCAGAAATGCCCAAGAATCTATGTCTTACCTCAATGTTCTTTGTCAGTTGAGAAATGCAATACAAAGAAAATGACCACAGCTGTGGGCAACTGGCGATTGGCAGCTTTATCACAACAGCACACCCACCCATGCATCATGTCTTGTGCATTTTTTTTTGGTGAAACATCAAATTACTCAGGTGACTCAGCCCCCCTACAGCGCAGATTTGGTGCCCTGCGATATTTCCAGCTTTTCCCAAAACTAAAATTACCTTTGAAAGGGAAGAGACTTCATACTGTCAATGAGATTCAGGAAAATATGACGAGGCAGCTGATAGCAATTCCAATGAAGGATTTTGAACAGTGGAAGAGACGCTGGGAGAATTGTGTGAGGTCCCAAGGTTGCCTACATTAAAGGGGACTGAGGCGTCATTGTCCTTTGTACAGTGATTCTTGTATCTTGCATCTTCTTCAATAAATGTATGTATTTTTCATATTACATGGCTGGATACTTTCCAGACAGACCTGTATGCTGTATGGAAACCATTAATCTTAACCTTGTAATATGTAAACCATTGTTATATAAAAAATGCCAGCTCACTAAACAAATAAAGTAGGCACAATGTGTTCATTATGAGGGAGCTGCCACTACTTTTAATACAGTAGACAATAAAGGGTGCTAGCTCACCACTGTGTGTATAGCCATTGACATTGGCTTGGGGGGCTCTTTGTATTTAGAAGAGTGTTGTTATTATCCATCCATCCATTATCCAACACGCTATATCCTAACTACAGGGTCATGGGGGTCTGCTGGAGCCAATCCCAGCCAACACAGGGCGCAAGGCAGGAACAAATCCCCAGGCAGGGTGCCAGTCCACCGCACGTGGTGTTGTTTTTTTTTTTATTATTATTGTTGTTGTTATTATTAGTAGTAGTAGTAGTAATATTATGTGGATACACCTTGTGGGAGCTGCCAGTACTGCTAGATCCATGGCCAATAGAGGGATTTAATATACTAGTGTGCATAAAACCACAAATGGTCAAGTGCACATTGATAATAATCCACCTTACTAAAAGGACTGTGCACATGTCCTATCTCTGTGTCCGTCCAGTTACTATGTCTTTGTTGTATGTCATTTAGTGTAAGATTCATAAAAGCAGTGCTTAGATTTGTGATGCACCACCTGTTGGAATGAAAAACACAATGCATTTTATTACTACACGCATTACAAAAAACATTCCAATAGATGGTGCTCTACAAATAGTAATGCTGAATACACTGAGGTCTATGTTGATTACTTAGAGGCCATTTAAAATAAGAAATACAGGTAACACACTTACATAAACTTACAGATAACAAATAAAAATGCAGATGTTGGTTATTATCTAGACATAATATGTGGGAGCTTCAATTAATGCTTATTCAGTGGCCATTAGCTGACTAGTATGCATAGAATCAGCTCTTGGCATTGTGGAGAGCATGTTGTACTTTTTATTGTTGTTATTATTATTGTTATTATTTCATATTTTCCAGGCTCTCTTACCTATTCAGACAAGTAAACATAACAAGGATACATTACTTTTCAAAGTACAGTGAAATTCTTACTTCCATGTCCAACTGTGCAACATGTTACCACTTTCCAGCAATATTATAAACAAAAATGTATTAAAATACAGAACTTTATTTAATAGAAAACACAACTGAGCTTAATTGATGCCCTCCTTACCTAAGTTCATTTGAAGTGAGGATTGAACTGGCGAGATTGTGCTTTATTGTCTGATGTCCAATTAATATGGTGGAATTTTATTGTTGGGGTTGCATTATTTTCATGTGTTGTTACCCACATTGGCACTCTTTGCCCTGAGCCTTTTGACTAATATATAGACAGGCTATGCATCCTGCCATCTTTCTCAAGAATCTGGTATCCCTTGTTTTCCGAATGTGGCCATTAGCCCGAATGCTGGAAAACAAAATTGTTTTTAAATGTGCCTGTCAAAAAGATGAGGTGAGTGAAATGTCTCGGAAAAGTAGCCTTTACAAGCTGATTGCCTGCCATTTTTTTTCCACCTCTTCAAAGGTAGAAGGCAAGTGATTTCTCTGTTCCTACATGGCAGTCTAGAAGCCTGAAAAATGATGGTGTTGAAGGGGGGGATATAAAATTCCCACATTAAAATCAAATTCCAGCCAGGAGAATTCACTGCCCAGGTTCCTCTATATAAGATTTGGAGGGCTAGGTAGGAGAGCACCTACGTGACTGCTGGGTTTTTGACCTCACATTTAAGGAAAACATTAGCAAGACAGTCAAGCTGGGGGATAATAATGATTATATTGTATCCTTTGAAAGGTACTTTGCCAGCTGCTGCAAGAAAATAGGAATTTTCAGCTTTGAAACGAAAAGCCCATCTCTGTATAAATAAATACAAAAGCGCCAAGGAACAAAGGACTCAGCGGTCGCTACTAACTGCTTCGCTCACTGGCGCCCTGGGAGGACTTCCTGTTGTCGCTGTCTTCCAGCCAACCCCCAGTCGTGACCCCGTCCGTGTGCTACATTAGGATGACCTTATGTAGCCGAGAGGTGCTCATTTGTCTAGTATGCTATGCAAGACCTTTACTTATCCAAGCCTTTCTAAATGCACGCAGAGCAGTGCAGCATCAATGCTTTTCCCTCTTATACATCAGAACAATTACGCTTCACTAGTCTGCAGATGGATTTCAGGCTTCTGGTATCCTGCCGCTTGACTGTTCAGAGGACACACAGTACGTGATGATCGCGTTTAACATCCAGATGTTTTTAAAATTTGACAGATTGTACATTATTTGCACCCAGCTATCAGGTTTTTGGGCTGCAGCAACTGAGGAAATATCCAAATTGTCTGGTATGCATATTATGCGTGGTCCAGTGTCTAATGTGCCATATACCAACACAGTGTTTGATATAAGAATTAAGACGAATTGGGGGCATCGAAATAAAAAGCATCCACCTGAGACACTAGCATATGAGACACGTTAGTGTGAAGATAAGCATTTTAATGCCTGGTTGCCATAAAAAAACACACAAAAGAAAATGGGGGGACCCCTAAAAAAGGAGGTCTTCCCATCCAAAGTACAGAGTAAACCACTCATCTATTTGCCGAGCTATGTGTAGTTCAAATTAGTGGAGCACAGCATTAAAACAACTGGATTTTAAGCCTTAAAGCCGTGGTCCCCACCATTGACTCATTAACAATGATCACATTGTAGAAATGGAAATAGAATGATTTTCATCAGTGTGGTCTGTGAAAGTCACGTTATTTGTGTTATTTGGCAGTGGAGGAGGCTTCACACTGTAGACCACAAGGTTGCCCACCACTGCCTCCTTTGGTGACACTGAGTTAGTCACCTAACCTCACACTGTAGAAATATGCAAACAAATCTACTGTGGTGCTGTACTGTAAATGTACCTTGGGATGGCTTGCACAGAGAAAGGCCCTTTATAAAGTTAAAATGGACTGATTGATTATTTGATCCGTGAACTTGAACTGGATTGAGTGAGTCTCAAAATGAACCAATGAATATTTACCTGCAGCCAAGTCACTGGATTGTAAACCATAAATCAATGTAAATGTCTTGCAGTGGCCCAGTGTCAGAGTCCAGATCTTAATCCAACTAAGAATATGTGGCTGGACTTGAATAAGGCTGTTCTCCCCCTATCACAATACAACCTGAAAGAACTTGAGCAGTTTTCCAAAGATTAATGGTGAAAATGGCAGTGTCCAGATAGACAGAGCTGACAGAGACCTGTGCACACAGACTCAAGACTCTCATGGCTGCCAAAGATGCATCAACTAAATAGTGACCTGAAGGGGGTAAAGACTTATGCAATCGATTATTTTGTGTTTTATATTTGTGATGAATTCAGACCATTTTGCAGAGATTTGTTTTCACTTTGACTTTAAAGACTCTTTTTCGGCTGATCAATGTCAAAAAAGCCAGACTAAACCCCCTGTGAAGGGAGTGAGTCTTTTTTTATATGCACTATAAAACAACAAAACACAACATTTTTCCAGTTGCTCGGATACTATTGTTAATGCCTCACAGGTATGGCGACAGAGGTATGATTGCCACCCAGCTTACTCTCCAAGTGGATTTTGGACGTTCTCCATTTGTCCTCGTAGATTTTTCTTTCCCCAGGTACTGTATTTTCTTATGATATGAAAGTTAGACTAATTGGTGAGAAAGAGGGATCCTTTCATCAGATTAGTGCAATTTCAGCTCTGAAATGGCCAAATGGGGGAGGCAGCTTGATGAATGAGGTCTCCAGGACTCTAAACAAATCCAAATCATATTATGTGATATCATCTACTGTTAAATTCTACTCCGTACTTCTAAAAGTTATATTTTTATACTGTATTGAGGATTTGTTCTGTTCTGTGTATTGTATTGTATTGTATTGACCCCCTTCTTTTTGACACCCACTGCACGCCCAACCTACCTGGAAAGGGGTCTCTGTTTGAACTGCCTTTCCCAAGGTTTCTTCCATTTTTTCCCTACAAGGGTTTTTTTTGGGAGTTTTTTCTTGTCTTCTTAGAGAGTCAAGGCGAGGGGGGACTGTCAAGAGGCAGGGCCTGTTAAAGCCCATTGCGGCACTTCTTGTGTGATTTTGGGCTATACAAAAAAATAAATTGTATTGTATTGTATTGTAAAGTGGCCCACATGAGGGAGCATGTTGCATGAACCCCACAATGGAATATTCACCTTATCCAGGCCTGGCTTAGCCTTGCACTTAATATTGCCAACATAGGTCAGAGCTCCATGACATCTGATAGTGGACTAGACAGATTCAGAAAATGGGTAGAAGGCTTATTTTCAATGGGCTTGCTTGGCTATCTAATGGCTGGCCCCATTGGCTGCTAGCCATTGTCTCAATGTGTTTAGTCATACGAATAGCACACTTGTACCTCTTTTGTCATGATTAGAACATACAAAACATTCATGTCAAGTTGAAGTTCAAGTTCAGTGAAACTCTGGCTAGTGTTCTACATGCCACCATTCTCTGGTTCTGTGAATAACATGTATTATTAATCAGACGTGGTCGACACTTCCAAAACCCTGGATTCTTCTTTTCCCAACTAGCACATTACAAGTAAAATTGACTGTCAGATACATCACATCCAGTCACCCATTTGTAGGCGTGAACTGAAAGGACAGGCGTTGGTCTTACTGAGACCTAAATGTTTGAAAAGTAAGATTAAGCTTTATAAATGATAAGCACACATGAACCTTCAGATATTAAAGTTTTACCATATTGTTAAGCAGACTCCTGATATTTTCAGTGTGAACTAACAAAGGTTATGTTGTCTTTTAGATGCCATTTGGTCACACTATCTGAAGCCATTACAAGATGACATTTTGAAACATGACCAGTATTTCTTGAGGTTAAAATGAACAGTGCAACGTGGAAAATTCATTTAGGCAGAATGGCCCAGTGACCAGGGCATTGAACCGTAAAGCACAAGGAATCCAGTTTTATCCCTGCAAGTCTCCATTTGAATTTATTCATCATGTTCTTGTGGAGACACTTCTGAGCTTAGCCTTTTCCACCAGCAAAAGTCAACTTCCACATAAAAGAAACTTTATTAGCAAAATAAGCCAACTATCATCAGGAGGTTCTTTATGAGAGGAGCATCATCAAATGTCAGTATGACACTAAGGAAATGGATGCCCCATGGGCTAAAATAACAATAAAAGTGCTCTTAGCAGTGGTTTAATTATATTAAACTAAAAAAACAGTTTTTTACCTCCTGATATGCCAGGCATGCTTTGATGATGGGCCCCCCATATTCTTCTTGGTAAGGATTCACTTCTCTGTTTGGCAGCTACATGTCTCTGAAGAGGCTATCACTCCTACTTTCCTTCTCTCAGACTCCAGGATTGAGGATACAAGGCCTTTTTCAAAAGCAGTCCCAAGAGTACTTCAGGTGCCATGGTTATATAACCAGCAATCAGTTTTGTTGGAAAGCACTTTGAGATACTTCTGTGTGTAAAATATGCTATTTAATTAAACTTTATTGTTTTGTTTTTCCAAAGTCCATAAACATACCATGGTCCTCTTAGTGGAACTTCCACCAGTGGCCCGAGTCACTGTCCTGGTTATTACTTAATGGGATTAATAAAGTTAATCTAATCTAATCTAATGAACCGCTTCTTCTTGAAACCCCAGCAGGAGATTAACCAGTATAGGTTCTTGCATTTTGTTGCTGCCATCTGTTGTCTAGTGGATTGGGATATACTATTTGATTCCCCAGGAACCTTCCATTACTCTTTCTAAATGGACATTTCACAACAGATGTCCCATCCAGGAATGGGTATAATTTCAACTTCAAGCCTCCATTCTCTTACTATATAAAATATTTTTGTACCTTAAACTATCACATCATTTAACTTAATTGATCAAGTTAAATTTATACCTTGAGTGTACTGAGTGCCCAACTGCCAGGGGTTCCTTTGACTCCTTCTTGTGTCCAAATTAGATAAAGCAGAACTCAAAATGGGAAGATGAATTGATGTCATTCTGCATTCATGAAGTAAAACATTAAGACTTGTAGTGGAAAGGAACTCAGGATCTTGATATATTGTTGTCTCAGGGTTGGGAGCTTGCGCTGATAATGCATTGCCGCACTCACCACACGACGAACCACTTGGATTGGGACCCGAGTGCAGCGGGTGACACCTCGGCTCCTCACTGGAACAGTGTGAGGTTTTTTACATTGTCTCAGGAATAACTCAATAAGTTAAAATCGGAGGATACAGTACTGGACAGCTCTCATCAAAGTGTATTCTTGTTCTTTTATGTCTCTTGTACTGGAAACAAAGAAGTGCTGTAGCCTGAGTACCCTGCTTCATTTAAATGTTTATTTTAGTTTAAGCCATGTGTGATTTTTAAAACGTTATGAGTGAGAGTCGACCAAGTGTAGAGACTTACTTTATCATCAATTGGGATTTTGCACTAGACTGACTGGAAAATTAGCCAGCCAGTTTGCCTACACTGAGCACAAGAAGGAAAACATCCCTGGATGGGGTACCAATCAATTACATGGTACAGCAACACTCACTCATACTCTTAAATCTTAACTGGCTACATGGAGGCTGATGTTAGTAAGTGTACATGGTGTGTGAATGGTATGTGCTGCAAGCAGTTTTTATATTTATTAATCTGTGTTACATTCTTAAGTTTGTTCTTTGACGAGAGCGCTATTTAAAAATGAATTTCTTCACTGACGTATTCCATTACAGGTGTTTTGTGAATGGGACACCAGTCCGTCAGGCAGATCATGATATTATACTTCCTCCAATATATTAATGGGGTCACTTAATGTATCCTTTAGTGTTGCAGGAGTTAGGTCACCGACAGAAACTAACCCTGGGCAACACAGCAGTGTATCACCGTGACTACAACACATTCAACCCACCTATTGATTCATTTGCTTAATCTATATTTTAGTATTGTGTCCTGGTAGGTGGGCAGTGCAAGGCAGGAATGTACCCTGAATAGGGTACCAGCCCATGATGGGGCATAACATTAAATAAAATTAAAATATCATTCATCTTCTAAACATTGTAACCTGTATTAATGAAGAAAAAAACATAAATGAGACTTTGTTCCTTGTGTCATTCTCCGAACCCTTGGTTCCCATGCATTTTTGTGGTCGACTGGATCTCTAGCACATTTCTAAGCAATAGAGGGTGGAAAAAGAGAGGCCTGTGGTGTTCTGCTAATGAAGGGTTACGTAAGAGTGCAGCAAAGATGGTAAACTATTAAAGACAGCAGTGGAAGGCTCAGGGGTCCATCTATTGGTAATGAGGTAAGGCAGCCAACAGCATCTCAGTGTTTTAATAATTTAAGGCCTTGTGCAGTACAGTGAACAGGATCTACTAATCCAGAGGTGCGAATGGGCTACACGTTGAATGATTGCACTTACAGTAAGCAGGCTCTTCGCTGAAGTACATGTGGCTCTTCGCACAGGCCCACGTCACACTGACATCTTTACCTTATAAAAGAAGAACATTTTAAAACCGCTTTAATCCATCCTTCATTTTTCTGAACTTGGTCATTTCCAGTGCAGTGCCAGGACACCAGCCTATCATGCAGGATAGCAATAAGGACACTGGGCTCTTATATCTTAATAGCATGTCTTTAGAACATTGGAGAACACCTGGCGAGAGGTCTCCCAACTGTGCATCAAGTGAAATCAAAAATCCCTTCTGTTGTGCTACTCTGTCACTCTATTAATGTGCAGGTTTAATGTCTGTATTTGCATATATGGGTAGGTCTGTGTGAAATTTAAAAGTTCCACTTGTGTCTACAAAGGTTTTTCCAGGTTCTCCAGTTTTTCTTCCACATCCCAGATATGTGAGTATTAAGTTAAGTGGCAATTCCAAATTTACCCTGTGTGGTTGTGTATGTGAGTAAATCAGGTGCCCCGTTCAGGGTTAATTCCTGCTTTGAACTTAATCCTGCCAGGACAGACTCCAGCCCCCCAAAAACAGTTGCAATGAACTGGATTGTCAGGTGTAAGAATATTATCTATGTTATGTTTATTTATAACGCAGTACATTGGTGGATGAGTGATGCAGTGCCTACTATTGCCTCACTTCTCTTCTGACCTGATTTTGACTCTCAACCTGGTCACTTTCTCTTTGATGTTTGCATATTCTCTTGTCTGTGCTGAGTGTTCTGCCTGTTAGAAGATCACTTGGCTTGACCTGCTTGATCTCGGATTGGAAAGCTGAATGCAAGTAGATTTTTTCTTTCAAGTTTTGCTACTAGAAAATTTGTGACAGTCATTTTTATAATGTGCAATGAGATTTGTTTGCATTGTTAAGTTCTAAAAAGCAAGGAGAGCTTAATGAGTTACTGTTTGGTGTCAGTTTGAATTTAAAACATGTACAGTAATGTATTGTCTGACTTTAAAGAAACTGATTAATTAAACTGTAATATTTTTATATTACAATTTCTGAGCCCATTAGTGCACTCTTAAAAATAAATGTGTCATAGTGATTCTTTAGAGTAATACAATAGAGGAAACATTTTTGTGTTCCCGAAAGAACCATCTACATGAAGTTTCCAGAAAAAACCTTTTGATCTGTAAAAGGTTCCATAAATAACCATAAGTAGATGATAATAAATTTAGGAAATACCAATAAGTTCACAATTTTAAAAAGACTTTTGCTACGTACAATATCATAGCCTAAGTTCAAATTTTCCTGATGTGTTTATATCCTGCTAGGTATCCTACAATGCATTAAAGTGTTTTTGTCCACATACTAGAAACCTTTACAAAGCACAAGAAACTATTGTCATATGCAAAGGACCCTTCTCAGAATGAAATGGTTCAGTGAGGAAGAACACAACCAAGGAAAGTGCCATTATTTTTAAGAATATATGGAGTCGCAAATCCTTACTCATAACAGAATAGGATCCATCCATCCATTTTATGATCCTGATCTTTTTATTAATGTGGAGTTGGTGTGCTTATCCTGGCTGACCCCAAGAGAATGTAGGGCAGACACACAAACAATTTGTCTAATTTAATATGTGGAAGTAAACTAGGTGACCTGGAGAAAACCTACCTGGACATGGGAAGAACGCTCCATGAGCCGAACTCTGATCCCTATTCAAATGAATCAATTAAAAAGTCAGAAAATAACAAGTCTCCAACTGGGGATACAATTTTAATAGATAGGCATTACTTTATGTTAAACTATGCAGATTCATCTAGAAAAAAATAATTGCTGAAACAATTTTGAAAACAGCCAAAAGAACTGTAACCCACCTGATTCTTTCCCTGTCTCTGTTTAAGGTGTGTTTATATTAAATGCAAAATTGTCAAATTGTTCCCCAGTGGACCGATTTCATTTAAACAAGGCACACTTCAAGGGAAATTTGCCAGGACAGTTTGGATTTCACTATGATATGTTGAATAAAGCATGCTGTACGATATTTTAATTTTCAAAAACTCTCATTTGAAAAGTGAATTTTTTAAATAGTCCTAAGTGCTACCTCAATTACTAATCAAGTTATTGTTTCAAGGTTAACTTGAGCGAAGTTATCTATGGTGGAATATTTTGAACAGAATTACGTAAATATATAAAAAAAAACACAAATGCAAATAAAAATATGCATTCTGAAATGTGACAATAAATTATAAACACAATATGTGAGATTAAATAACAAATATGTAATGCAATATGTTTTTTGTTGCATATTTCCTTATGTATTAATTTAATTATTTATTTCTTTATTTATTTGACACCATATGCAACATAAAATATTGCTTGAAATTAAAACTGCCAATTTTTGTGCCAGGTTTTTAACTATATGTCTCTATTATAAAAAAAAACTTGGGAGGGAGATGAGGGAGATGGGACGTGATCTTCTCAGAAGGCACTTTAACGTCCCACAAGACAAGGCAGTGAGACAAAAGGACAGCTGCTGTACAGGCTTTTAAAAGAACGACGTGCAGCGCGACATGCAGATCACGCAACACAGGACAAGCAGCAGCTGTCTTAAAGGACAGCTGCTGTACAGGCTTTTAAATGATCCTCACGCATCACGACATGCAGATTACGCAGCACGGCACAAGCAGCAGCAGCAGCTTCTTTTAAATGATCGACGCGCAGTGCGACATGCAGATCATGCAGCACAGCACTAGCAGTGGGGGCGGGGGATAACTCATTCACTACAGCTTTATTACTGGCAAATATCAAGAAATAAAAAATGAATGAAATTAAAATAACAATCACTTTAACTTGTATATCCGGTTAACCAAACCCAGGGGTTGGCGAGCAAAACGAGCAGGGGGCAGAGCCCGCTAATGATGTTATAAAATACTATTTAAGAAAACATTAATGCAGTATACTCAGCTAATTCATGTAATAATGTTGTTTTATCACTGTTAGGTTTTTACTTTGACTCATTATTACAAAAATAATAAATAAAAAGCTGATATCAGTGTCTTTATTTAAATTTTATTAAAATTTTTAACAAAATTTAAAAATGCTCAAGCTTTTATGACAGTAAATCAATTCCTAGAATGCACCATAATTTTATGTCATGCACACCTTTTCAAACTTTTTTTCTGCAGATATAAAACTGAAGGTCACTGAACAAAAAATGAAAAAGAAAACAGGTTAAATAAGCGATATTAAAATTAACGAAAAAATAGTAAGCATGCTTAAGTACAAAACATTACATTCATAACATCAGGGTTAATTGGTTTAAACAAACATAAATATGTTTTTAAGAAGATTCAGATCACTCTTAATTTTCCAAAGTTGAACATTCCATATGCTTACATGCCATCAGAACCTGTGTGAGGATCGTAGTTTTGTTCCTTCTTAACCTCAGTTTATGTCCCACAAGAATCTGAGCAAACATTGACAATAGTGCATACTGAACTGAATGCCAGTCAATGGCATGTCACATGCAAACCTAACCACCTAACTAAAGCAATTACAAGAAGACCTTGTGGTGTGACCATCAATCTCATATCAGATTTCTAGTTTATGAGGGAAACAAAACCAGCATCTACACAGAGAACACATTCATATGCCATACTGATGCAATCGTAACTTGCACGGGCTCTGGATGTTGCAAGCTTTTGATGCCCATGATTACATTAAAACACATTTGGTGTGTTTATTATTGAAATCCCCTTAGAGAAAAATACAATATGTGATGATCAAGACTTTTCTAGTTGGGAGATCTGTATGCGCCTGAGGACTGCCATTGGTTTGTTCCTGCCTTGTATCTGATGCTGGAGAATATGCTCCACTCCAAGAGCAACTGTGAATTGAAGTTAGTTTTGCTGAGAATTATATATATATGGCATAGTAGGACATGGCCAGCAGTAGCTATGAACGTGTGAATTTTTGCACCGTTGAATGGCAATAGTTAGTACAGTAGGTCCCAAAAGTGCACTTGCCCAATCCTTAGCTTGGTGTGGGATGATAAGCTTGATGATTGGCTTGGTAGGCAGATACATGCAGTTTGTAAGTCTCTTTGGTTTTTCATCTGTAGTTTCTGATGTGAAAATGCCCAGTGAATATGCAATGTGGTGTCGACTTCAATGGTAGGCACGGACTCGAGAATGTACTGTAAATTAGAAGTCATTCTGGTGCCTTGATTTGAATCAATACTTTTAATTTGGAAGACTTCCTCCCTAATACTGTGAGATGTCTGTCTGCTGAGGTTGTCGACCCCTGTATGAGCTGCGAATTAAAAACATACGGAGAACAATTAAGCAGGCTCATAGGTAAATGGGAACTCAGTCTTCAATTAAAGCACAATCCCATTCTGGTTAATATGGCTGGTACTTAATTAATGAATACCATTAATTAATTAAGATGTTACTTAAAGAGGAAAGCGCTAAAGAACCAAGGCATGTCATCAGCAACTTTTTGCCCTCACAAGAACAGCCAAACACCCGGTGCTTATTGCCGCAGGCCCCAAAAAATGACAGGCGCCAACAGTTTGAAGAACCTTTCATCTGTAAAACAAAATCCCCCAGCTTTGTAGCAAGTCAGAGGCAGGTGGTAATGTAAAAAGTCCACGTGATGTGGCAATCCAGCCTCACCGTGCTACAAAAAAATACATTCTAACACATGAACAAAATAGCTGAGCTGCATGCTGGACAGGCAGTATGGCAAAAGAGGCCTGGCTGTTGAACTGTATGCCTCAGAGATTCGGGTTTTGTACCCATCACAAGCTTATTCGTCCAATTTCCCATTGCTGAAATAAGGACTGGTACTGCAAGTCAGAAGTGGGCAGTGTACCCTCTAGTGGTTAAACAGTTGAGTGCCAGTTCAGTGCCCACTACTTACTCACTAGTATGGCTGGAGCCCCAGAGACCCCCTAATTGTAGCTCCACCACCATAGCTCCCTTGTCATAGACTCAGCTCATAGTCTACATTATTTTCAAGGGACAAAATGTAATCAGCTTTATAAGTTTCAACCATAGTATTTTTTATTATGTAGTTTATGATTTTATTTACAGGATAGTAGCATATTTATTTAGATTTTGAATAAATAAGATGATATTACATGAATGTTTTATACCTAAATATACTCTAATGACTTGTATTGTTTAGACATAAGAACCCATATTTTAAATTTTTAATGCAATTCTTAGTATTCAGCTATGTGTGCATGTGTCCTGTCGCATGAGACACATGACCAGATAGTGTGCTGCAGTAATGACGGAGCTATACTGAGAGAGCCCTAAAGGACTGTGGGGTCTCTTAGGCTCAAGCCATACACCCTTGTTAAGCTGCCACATAAGTTGAGAAATCATATTTGTATAGCACCCTGAAATTGTGCTAACTTTGAAAAGAACCATTTATCCATCTGTCAGGGACCTTTCTATGACCAGTTGAAGGACCTTAAAGGTCAGTTGTTCCCTAAAGCTTAGGATATACTTATTATTATTAAAAGAATAAACTAATAATTACTCAATGGATGAGTTTACAAGTATTTTATGTATCCCAACAGTGCTGGATGCATTTTTAAAAAGAATTATTTACTTTATGTAGCTCCTTTCATGGAAAGTAGTACCAAAGTAACATTACAAATCAAAGGAGCATTACAGTGAAAAGTAGCAGATGTTGATGTTTTCAAAATACTACAAAGCCAAGATCAAAGCTAAATAATCACACTTTATTCTATATAGCACCTTCCACAATTTACATTAGCACAGCCTCTTCACAAAGTATGGTGATAAAGGTGAGCATACCTTTAACTGATGAGCTTCATGGGGGTCATCTACATTTCAGAAGATAATTCTACTTATATTTTCCAGAAAGCAGAAGTGCTGTCAGACGGCACCTTTCATCTGTTGCTGAGCTCGTGTGGGTGGAGTTTGGATTCATAAATAAAAAGTAAGAAACTGTCAGCTGGAGGATCCTCACAGGCTGGGCAGGCTACATGTATGTGCGACCGTGTGTGTGTGCACATGTGCGTCCGTGTGCATGTGCATAGTGTTAAGCAGAATTCCTTGTTTGTGGTTGATGCTACACAAGAAGTAAAATTAACATATCATATAGTGCCTTTCATTCTAGATGGCAATCAAGATTAAAACATAGGGATAGAATGGAAAAGGTCAAAGACAGATTTTGATGAAAATTGAAAGCCTGATGAGTAGGATCTTGTATTTGATTGTCTGCTTCTATTTCACTATGGTGGCAGTGCAGTTTTTTTATCTGCACAATTGAGTACCCGTTCTGCACTCCCTCCTGTCATCTGTCCTCTCTCTTGGAAACTCTGGCAACCCCAAGAAATTCCCTACTCTGAAAGTCTATCTGGCATTCTTAACATCCAGGATATTTATGCTTATGATGACACGTTGCGGATAAATCTGACCCAATAGAGTATAACATGCAGGAGGGCACTTGACTTGGTAAGGAAAATGGCCCAATGTGGGTGGTGGGAATCGAAGACAGAGGCAGCTGAAAGCCTAAAGAAGACTGGCAGGCAGATAATTTCCCATCTTCCACCTGCTAATTAAGAGTGACATTTCAGGTGTTGCTAGCCTAAAGGTGTCGTCTCCCACCCGTTTCTCTTCCACACTTCACTCGCGCTTCACACATTTTATTTTGCTGGGCCTGTTTGTGCAGCGGCCCTTTGATCTAAACTTCAAATGGCAAGTCTGAAATGGCTATGCGTGAACCTTCCAGAGTTGGTAGTCCATACCCGTTTTGAGGGGATTGTTGGTGATGGCTCAGGTATGGGGTTTATTGCAGCTCACTCACTGGTTCAGAGATGAGGACCACAGTGTTCATTGGCTGAGGAGTTGTGACAAAGTTCCAGAACATTCTTAAATGTTGTTGAAGATTGTACTGACCATAAGCATGAAAAGAAATAAAGTAATATTCCTTAAGATAAAAAACTACCATTGCAGTGAGAGAAGTGCTTAGTGCTGTTAACTCACAGGTTCTGAGTTCTGGGTTCAGATCTCTGCCTACACACCCTCTGTTCGGAGTTCATATGTTTTCTTTCTGTCTGCATGGGTTTTCCTCCAACTTTCCAAAGGTGTTATTTGGTGACTCTACACTGGTCGAAAATGAGCGATAGTCAGTGTATCTCAGTGTGCCCTACAATGGACTGGCACTTTTGGTTTTTACATTTTGCTCTAAAATGTTGGGATTAGCTCAGGTCTCTACCACTCTCCATTGGATTAAGTGGCTTTGATAATGGATGGATGGATGAATTTTTTACCAGTGGAACTTTGCACATTTCATGAGGTTTGCCACATGTCATCCAAGTGCTAGTCTGTATCTTAGAAGGTTGTGTTTTACAAAGCAGGATAAAAATATTGAAATTATAATGAAATATATGCACCCTTATTGTTTTCAAACCCTGATAAGATTACAGGGAAGTATCAAAAGACTATCATGGCAGGAGTTGCTGCAAGGCAGACACCATCCCTTGACTAGTCCATAACAGGGCACCCTTACACATATGGGTCCAATTTAAATTAGCCAGACTCATGCATGTCTTCAGAGGCCTTGGAACAAATAACAATGGAGAGAATGTACTGGCTCCACATTGCTCACCTTGGCTGAGAATAACACTGCCACCCAAGTGCTAAGAGGCTTTGCCACCATTTTTAATTCAACTAAAATGTAAATAATTTTGACCAAAACAGAAGTATATACCCAAGTGACACAGCATTTAAGATGCTGTCTCTCATACCTACAGGCACCCTGGTTTAGTCCCAGGCCTAGTTATATTGTGTGGAGTATTCATATTCATATTTTCTCTGTGTCTGTGTCCATTTTTTGTGGCATTCCCACATGCTGCCATACTTGCATATTTAACAGCATAGTGTAGTCTGTCATACTCTGGATTGGTAAAGAAGACAGTGCTCCCTCTATTGGTTAAAGAGTTGAGTACTGGTTTATTGGCTTGCTTTATCAAGGAGCATATTGTCTGGTTGAGGTCAGAATCAGCCTCGGAGGTCTTTAGCAGGTGTCTCTAGATGTGGGCTTTCACTGGAATTAAGGAAAGAAGAGCACCTGGACAATTCTATTGATAAATAATAATAGCTTTTAATGTCATCATGTGTGAATAAAGACAGCCAGCCAGCACCTCTCAAAGCTGTTATCAGATAGTCAGTCATTGTCCAACCCGCTATATCCTAACACAGGGGTCTGCTGGAGCCAATCCCAGCCAACACAGTGTGCAAGGCAGGAACAAACCCCGGGCAGGGTGCCAGCACACCGCAGGGCACACACAAACACACCCACACACCAAGCACACACTAGGAACAATTTAGGATCACCAATGCACCTAACCTGCATGTCTTTGGACTGTGGGAGGAAACCGGAGCTCCCGAAGGAAACCCACGCAGACACAGGGAGAACATGCAAACTCCACACAGAGAGGACCTGGGAAGCGAACCAAGGTCTCCTAACTGCAAGGCAGCAGTGCTACCACTGCGCCACCGTGCCGCACCCAAAGCTGTTATACTGATTGCAGTTCATTATTCTGCTTTTGTACGGTATTTATTTTGTGTGTATTTGTTTGTCTTTTAGTACAAAGGATTCTGTATAAATATGTATATACTTTCATTGTTTAAAGTGTTTTTTTCTGTTACAGAAATTGAATGGAGCCTCTCCTAACACTTTCAGGTTTGTCTCAGTAGGAAAGGTGCTGTATTTAAAGTGCAGTAATAACAGAACACATCATTGTTCAGTTACATTTAATTATTTTTGATGATCTGCCGTACATATTCACAACTGTGCATTCATTCAACCTTGACTATCAGCAGAAGAAAATTTCTCCACAAACATCTCTGACAGGCCTCATGCTAAGGAAGGGAATTACAGGAAATTTCAGGTGCTTCAGAACAGGAGTCAAGTGGCCGTTTAAAGCCAAAATTATGTTGGTGATTACTAGGAAACCGAAATTCCATAGAACAGGCTCTGGTCTGGTGTCCTTGATTCAGATGACAGCCAGAGGTGGCCCCAGAGAAATGAAAGTGACCCCATTTATGGTGATGGGCTGCGGCCTAAAAGGCCCTTTCTTTTAAACATGTAGTGAGGAGAAGAGTCAGACAAGAGTTAACTGGCAAGAGGAAGATGGGCCAGGGAGAGTGGAATAAATGTGGGCCAAGGGCATTATTGTTTTTAACTTTTTGTTTGACACTCTGAGTTCTCTTTTATTTGGCCCTCCTTGTATTTTTCTGTTTATTTAATAAGACAACCTTGTTTAACCCACTTTGGGTCTTCTTGGAGTCATTCTAGGTTCAGGGACAGCTCATGAGCACCCTCTGCACTCTAAAATTAGAAAGAAAATATAGTTTTGCACTTTCTTCCCTATTAATGTAGTGGATTCAGAAAGTATTCAGACCCTTTTACTTTCTGCACATTTTTTGTGTTGTAGTTTTTTTTTTTAACTTATGCATTTGCCCATTATTCTACATTCAGTAACTTATGATGACAATGTAAAAACATGTTTTCAGAAGGGTTTGCAAATTTATTAAAAATAAAAAACTGAAATTTCTAATTTATGTAAGTATTCAGACAGTCCAAGTTGGCACTCCAAATTTGTGGTTAGGTGCATCCAGTTTGCTTTAATTATTTTTGAGAAGTGTCTAGAACTTGATTGGAGTCCACCTGTGACACACTGAATTGATTGGACATGTGTACCTGTGCATATAAAAACCCCAAATTCATACTGCAGGGTAAGACAAAAACAAAACCATGAAGTCCAACGAACTCTCAGTAGACACTGTAATCAAATTGTAGTGAGCCATAGATCAGAGCAAGTGGATAAAGCCATTTATAATGCTTTGAGTGTTCCTAGGAGCATAGTGGCCTCAATAATTATAAAATGGCAGAAGTTTGAAAAAATCAGGAGTCTGTTGGTTTCCTAGAGTTGGCCATCTGGCCTAACTGAGCAACTTGGTAAGAAGGGCTTCACTATGATAGAGCTTCAGGAGTCTGATTAGATGGGTAAACTTGATGGAAGGATGACCTTCTGAGCAGTACTCCATCAATCAGGTGTTCATGATAGAATGGCTAGATGGAAGCCACTCTTAAATAAAAGGCATATGACAGCTTAGAGGAGGAGGAAAGATTCTCCAGTATGATGAGGCAAAAACTGAACTCTTTGGTAAGAACTCCAAGCACCGTGTCTAGCAAAGACAAGGCACTGGTCATCACTAGTCTAATATGATCCCTATGGTGAAGCATGGTGGTGGAAACATCATGGTATAGGTGTGCATCTTAGCAGCAGAGATAGGGAGAGTGGTCAGAGTTGAAGAAAGGATGAATGCAGCCAAATACATAGAAGTTCTTGAAGAAAACCTGCTTCAGACTGTACATGGCATCAGCTTAGAGCAACGGTTCAGCTTTCAACACGACACATGACCCAAAGCATTCAAGCCAAGATAATGCTGGAGTGGTTTTGAGACAAGGCACTGGGTGTCCTTTAGTGGCCCAGCCAAAGCCCAGACTAAAACCCCAGAAATTATTTGGTAAAATCCGAAGATGGCAGTTTACAGATACTTCCTATCCAATATAACAGAACTTGAGAGAATCAACTAGGCAGAATGGAATAAACTGACCCAATTCAGGTCTACATAGCTTGGAGAGACTTACCCGAGAAGACACAAAGCTGAAATTGTACAGGGCTTCTATAAAGTACTTAAGGGTCTGAATACTTATATGAACTATACATTTTAGTTTTTTATTTTTAATAAATGTGAAAACCCTTCTGAAAATATTTTCACTTTATCATTATGCATTATTTAGCATAGATTAATAGGCAATAAAGGCAGGTTTATCCATTTAAAGTTCAATCTATAACACAAAGTATGCAGAAAGTGAAGGCATCTGAATACAGGGTGATCCAGATCTAATTATGCAGATCCAGATCGTCTGGATGACTTTGATTTATGCAGGGACGATTCCAGTTCGGCACGAAGACGATTCTTCATGTCTTCAGTTCGCACACTTTTTCGGGTGATTTTCTATGTAATAAACTTAAGTTAATAAGTTATAGCGTAATGAAAATTGCATAATTAGATCTGGACCTCCCTATACTTTCTAAATCCTCTTTAATCTGGTGTCTCTTACAGGGTGCTCTCCTGCTTTACACCATATGTGCTTTCTCTGTATAACCATAAAGAAGGCAAAGGCAGCAGGTTTGCAACTTTTTCCACATGAACTCTTTCATGTATGTCCCTTTTTACAATAATCATTACAGATACACGTGGTGTATATCCAAAACATTTTAAATGACTTATATGTATGGTAGCTGGCAGGTAGACTATCACAGCTCCCATTGTGGGGCAGTTTAGATTGGAGTCTGAGTGGATCAGTCCCTGTCTCTTCATGGAACTGCTTTCTCAACTTAATGATAGACACTCTTCATAAACTGGAATTTCGCTTTTCATCCTATTTTTTCCTACCTTAAGATGGCTTTTTGCCAAGCAGGCAGCGGCCCCTTGTGGCCAGTTGTTGCAACTGCATTAGAGTTTCGCTTGCAGGGCGAGCTGAAGCGCTGTTTGAGAGATGGGGGTGTTAACAAACAGCTGCCTTCTTTGTTGGGGGATCTTGCCAAGTACTGTATTTAAAGCATATCACCCCTCCCAGCACAAAACCCCCTACTCATCTAGCGCAGCACTGAGCTATGGGCCTTGGATATGGTTGGGGAACTAGGGATTGGGTTGAGGGGTCAGGTTTCAAACACAGAGGCAGTTCTGTTCAGTCGGTCTTATCTTTCAAGCAGTGCATGCTTCATTGGCTCCAGGAATGCAGAGGTGGCAGTCAGCCTCTCTCGCTCTCTTGCTCTCTTTTTTCCGTTCACTCACTCTCGCATGCATGCGGCTTCTTCCTGGCTCTGTTCCTCCTTTCCCGCTGCTCTCTCTCTCTCTCTCTCTCTCTCTCTCTCTCTCTCTCTCTCAACACAAGCTGACAACCTCTCACCCTCCTTCCTTCTGACACACACTGGCTGTTCTCATCACCCCCTCTTTATTTTTAGCCCTCTCTCCCACCCGCCTTCATTCCTTCTTTCCCTCCCTCCCTCCTTTTTATCCTTTCTCCCTCCTCTCCTCAGGCGCGCAGAGCGCAGGTCGGTCCAGAGCTGTTAATGAGAAGCATGTGGAGGTGAGACTACACTTTCTTTCTCTGCAGTGTTGCTTTCATGCCCCAAAGCAGGTTTCTGCCTTGTGCAAATAAATAAATAAATATGTCGGCAGCCCCCTAGTCAGTGGCAGCGAAGACGTTCTGACCTTTGCATCATGTGACTGCACGTGGACACCAAGCTCTACCTGGGGATCTCTAGGCACTCACCACGGCTCGTTTTATTAATTAAGCTAATTAATAACACGTACAGGGTTGCCCCATATAAGCCAAAGTTGGGGATCTTCAAATTCATCACTTTGATGAACTGATGCTTCAATAAAACGACGCGCTCAGGTTGAGCCCAGTGAGAGATTGTGCAATAACTAGTCATGTCCACATGGGGCAGCAAAGAGACTCGACCGAACTGTACTACCGTAGAACTTTCTTTTGTTTTCACACAAACCCGCTTAATCTACAGATATTGCTTTTTTAATTACTTGTGATAAAAAGTTATTCGAAAACTTAATTTAATTAAAAACCTGAACATATAATCAGCACATATACAGTCTATTTAAATAGCATACCAAAGCACACCTGTGGCAAGAAACTGGGTGAATAGGATTGAGGAGCTGAATCGCCATTTCTTCTCCAGATCCAATGTTCTAAAGGCATAGCTATTAGAAACGCCCAAACGTTAACCTTGTTGTTTCTGTGTACTTGCTGGTCAAGGGGTACTGGATGTGGGAGCCTAAACCTACAGGTGTGCATACTAACAGTGTTGCCATTTTCTTTTAAAAAATTATCACTAGGAATTGTAACAGTAATTAATTGCATTAATTTAGAGCTTTTCTAACCTACTCAAAGCACATTGCATACACAGCATGGAGCCTCTTCAACCACCACCACAGGGTAGCATCCACCTGAATAATGTGATGGAAGCCGTTCTTGCTCCAGTACAGTCACCACACATTAGCTATTAGGTGTTGAAGGAGTGAGAGACCATGTAGTTAACCAATAAAGGACAAGGGATGATTAGGGGGCCAGAATGACCAGACTATGGTGGACAATTTAGCCAGGACATCGGGTAACACCAAACTCTTTTTTGAAAGATGACCAGGGAAATTTAATGACCACTGAAATTCAGAACCTTGGATTTTACATCTTATCAACAGTTAGCAAAACACTATAATGCAGTGATTGGCACTTTTAATGAGAAGCTGAAAACAAATGTGATTATGTCTAAGTTATGCTAATCACTCAGTTCTAAGTTATGTCTCATTGCCCACTTCCATACAAGTTTCAGTATGCTACTTGTCATGTTTCTTGGACATGTTTCCATCATACAGCCTTGTCCATTCATCCATTTCCTGAAGTTGTTTTTCTGCTATATGGTCACAAAGAGTTTCAGCCTATACTAGCAGCATTGGGCCCAAGGCAATAAACTAATCCTGTACAAGACACAAGTTCATCACAGAGCACAACCATAATTACCAGTATGAGGATGGTTTATAGCTGTCAATTTTTTTAATCATACTTTCCAGACCCCCCTCAATAATTGTCACCTATGTGCTATTCATCCATCAGTTTCTAACTGACTAATCCTATTAAGACTCATAGGAACTGGAGCCTATGCTGGAAGCATCCAGATGCAAGGTGTGAACTTTCTTGAATGTGGCGCCAGTCCCTCACAGGGTACACTTATACAGTACGTGTCCATACCTTCCTTCTAGCACTATTTTATTTTGTGTATATCCTACAAAATAGCTGTTTCCTTAAGGGGAAGGATTCTACTTATACATCCATCCATCTTCCAAACCCGTCTAGTCTAACTGCAGAGTTGTGGGATTCACCATTAGGTGAACCATGAATAGGGAACGGAATTCAGATGAGTACACTGAATTGAAAGCAGTTCTTCACTTAGGTAGCAAGACCCCCTAGTGGCTAAGTTACCAAATTGTAGAGCACAAGTTGACAAGTTTTGTCCTTAGTATTCAGTCACCCAAAGAGATTTGACATGTCTGTGCATATACTGCAAAAATACTGGGACAGCTAAGGCTCAGTTCACCCATAAAACATATTTGTATAATGTTCAGTATTGAAAACTGCTATATAAGGAGCATTTTACTGGAATTGCACTAATTTTTAAAATAAATTTCATTCACTTTTTAATTATTATTATTATTAGTAGTATTGGTGTTGCTGTAATAATGGGATACAGTAGTTTGGAGAGACTGAAACATTATGAGATATGATAAGGTTAAGATCTTAGATGTTAAAAACTGAGGGACTAAGAAACCAGCAGGGTAAAAGCTTTTAGATTATAAGCTGCAGCATACAAGGTTATACAAATGTATATTGCAAGACCTGATGTGATCCAAGATACAAAATCATGAGTTCACTAGTTCTAATATAGTCAAACACCATCATGGTAACACTTGCAGAGTTTATCAACATAAGGGGACCCACCCCTCTCATGACTAAATTGACAGGTTACAAGGATTTAATGAGATCTGGATACAGCATAGAATATCCGATTTTAGAATCAGGGTTTGCAGTACATAAGTCAGCCTAATGTTTAGTTGTCTAAGACAGATGAATGGACTCTTGAATTCTGTCAACAGCAATTTTAATCGATTTTTTACATTGAACATTGTAAGATAAACACAAAAACAAAGAAAGAGGTTTGGGGATCCACCCCGCATACTTGGAAAAGGTTGAGGTTTTTACATACATGAGCTCCAAACAGAACTGAGGTTGGTTACAAAATGGATGCTATAAATATGTGACAGACAGGAAATGATGTCAGAGATGGGTCTAGTTTTGGAACTGGATGTGACATAATGATGAGGTGGGATCTGGTGCCATAGAAGAGGAAGTAGTAGGTGGAGACTCTGGGGACCAGAAGAGAGCTTAGGATGTTGGTTCTTCTGTAGGTCTGCAGGGGAGATGGAGAAAGAGTTAGAAGACAGCACCAACCTCTGGTCTGGGGTAGAAATACAAGTATCCGAGCCCATAAACTGTCTCCCATGTGTACATGTGTGACAACATATTAAGGTGTTTGTGACTGCTAATGTAAATAAACACTATGGACATGTAACTGTTATTTCAGAAAATGCTTTTACACCATGGTGCTCACCTAAAATGGGCTTGAATTCAGTAGATAAGATAACTTGTTTGGTGTGCAAGAGCAGAGCAAAACATAGTGACAAAAGGAGTCCATTCAATCCATTTAGCTCATTTGGTGTACTATCATGCCATCCACTCTTAAATCACATATGGCTTTAGGACTTAGACCCATCCAGTAGTTAGCTTTTCTGTCTCACTTCTAATGGAGACTGGGTTCAAGCCCCAGCTTGATCACTGCATGTGTGTAGGTTGCAAGTATTCCTTGTGCCTATATAGATTATTTTCTATTTAGTTTAAACTTAGAATTATAAGGAAAAATAATTGTGGGCTCATTGTAGGTGTGGGTGTGTTTTTGTACCCTGAATAAATGGGCACTTACTTAAATTTTTTCCTTTTCAGTGTGTGATGCGGCTAGAATATGTTCTGGCCCTGTACTAGACTGAACTGGGGGGCCAGTTACCCTTGAAAACGGGTAGATGGATGTGAAACATTGGAACAAATGACAGGAGACAATACAGTCTACAACACTACCTGATTAGGGAAGCTAAAGTGTTCTTCCATGTTAATATAATAACTTTAAGTAAATAATGGATCTATCTATCTATCTATCTATCTATCTATCTATCTATCTATCTATCGATCGGTTGATCGCATTTAGCTGGTTCTTAGGTGTTTTAACTACGGCTCCTTGTAATCCTATTTTCAGTTGTCCTTATTCCAGTGTTTCTCCTTGCTCATTTCTTGACTTATTTTATTTCTTGTCATCATACTAAAGATGGATGGCTTCTAAACTGACATCCTAATGCACTACCTCACCTTTTGTTCACTTCTAGTATGATGTGTTGTTCAGTATTGAAAACTGCTATATATATATATGCTATACTGCCATGAAAGGTGCCATATAAAATAAACAGCAATTGAACTATTGGATATTATGTCAATTTGTCTGTTTGTGCAGGTGCATTGTTTGATTTAAAGTGTTCTATCGCATTAATTACTTGGTAAAGTTTTCTGAGATTGCACTTGCTATGAAAGGTTGTGTTTATTGTAAAGTGTATTGCTTTGGAGTTTCAAATCCATCCTGTATGTGTTTCTGTTTCACACCTGTTGCTGCCAGGATATGCTCCACACCCCTATGACCCTAAACTGGATTAGGCTGGTTTCAGAATGTTATGAGTATGATAACTTTGCCTGCTTGCACTTGTATCACATTAGTACAAATTATTTTATAAAACAACGTTTGCTATGAAAACTACTATATAAAGTAAAGTTTGACTGGTTTATGACTCATGTTGATGCACAGTGTACAATAACTTATTACCTTATATATCTTGTGATGGCAACTCTAAATTGGCCGCATATATGTTGGTTATGAATGTAACTATGCCATTCAATGTACTGGCATGCCATCCTTGGTTGACTCCTGCCTGGTGCCCAATGCTGTAGATTTGAAAATGGCTAGACAGACCTTGTGATGGCACTCAGTATTAAAGGTGATTTATCAAAATATATTCATGTCATTTTGGATTTTGTTACTTTCCTTTGCTTGTTGCTGCTCACATGCAGAAGATTGTTTGTATGTAATTGTGATTATACTTGTTTTAATGCACACATTAAAAATGGATCAATCGATGTTCAGTACAGTGCAATTTGCGATCATAGAGATCATTTAGTAGACAATTTGGCACACAGTGTGAATAGTGTGAAATAAACAAGGATAAAGTATCCTTTTGAATACACCTGTCAACTCTTATGTTCATGCGGAGGCCTGTCTTACACAAGTAATTTATTTTAAAGTACAACATATTTAGCCACCATTATGATTATAGTCATAGGGAAAGACAATAAATATTGATTGATACATAGATAAATTTAAATTTTACTTTCTTACTTTGTCTTGTCTTTCTTGATTTATATCATACTGTAGCATAAAAAATTTAATAAAGTGCCTGTGAAATTCACTGTATAAAATACAAATTGATTGATACACAAAATTCCTTAGGTTCCTAAATTATAACATAAATGTGTAATTTTTTGTTCAAAAAATTGACAAAGACAAATAGAGAGATACTTTGAACCTCCAAAACTGCAGATTAATTAGGAATTTGTAACAAGCAGAACATGAAACACAGAAAAACTGAAATGGCACGCATGGTTAAAAGACAGTGAGAGCATACAGAGCACCTTGTGACAGCATGCCTTACAAAATAAATTCTGCCTGATACATCCTTTTGGAATTTTTTTTTTGCTTTATCTACACATATACATACTGTACATGAAAAGCATTGTTTGCTTTATATTGTCCTTTAAAATAAAGAACATATGTAAATACCTCATAAGAGGCATGGCGACACAGTAGCTTGTGTTGCTACCACATGGGGTTCATATCCATGCCTAGTCACAGTCCGTGTGAAGCTGGTGTGTTTCACCTGTGTCTGTTTGGCATTCCCTTTCACATCCCAAAAGACACGTGTGTGTCAAGTAACTTGGAAACTTGGAGTGTGACCTAATTCTTACTCAAAACAAACACCAATATAACTGTTTTCATGCTGTAACAATAAAATGTGGAAAACTCTAACGGGGTGAACAATATCACTTTAACTTCACATTCTGTTATAATTCTGATTTCGAGGTATGGTAGTCATTTCAGATAAGGATTACAGAACTTTTGAGGTAAAGTAGAAATACTCTGTGATCATCGACTGGTGGATACTGATGTGTTTTGTGTTGATTTGTACATATAGATAAAGACGAAATTGAACTTTGTCTACATGACAATAATGACCTTCTGATTCTTAGTTTGTCGTGTATGAATGAGGTGGCCACATGACGGCCTGCTGGCCAGTCCAGGGCTGGTTGCTGTCTTTTACCAAATTCTGCTGGGATTAACTCCAACTGCCCTGTGATATTCAATTGTATTAAACAGTTTGATACTCACAATAAAAGGCACTATATACAATAAAGACAAATTGATGCATTTGAGTAAATGTTCACGTCTTTGTCATATTAATTACTTTATCAATTGTCTTGATGCCAGCCATAAATTGCATTGAAACAAACAGACAAATACAGGCTCTTTCTTCATCTGCTTTCATGCACGTACAGTGTATTGATTGTTTGATTTCTGTTGTAATATAACTTTAGCTGTTATGTAAAGTTACTTATGAAGGTGCCCACTGTGAAGATGAAGACACATACTGTACATTCATGTCTCATCTCTACCATGTTGCCCATGTTTCTGTACCCAAACATAAAATGTTTTCTCATGTGTTGGAGCTTACTATATTGTACAGAGTGGCACTTAAAATTCAAGAGGGGCTTAAAGTGTGGAATGATGGCTTGAGTCATGGGCGCTGGAGATGTGCTGCCTGCTGCACTTTGTAAATGTGCTATGGGGCACAAGCTGCAGTCTCCAGCCTGCTCCACTGCCTGCCTGCTGTCTCGCTGTAGCCCTGCAGCATAGCCTTCTGCTAAAACTGAGATTGTGAAATTGTGCAACAGCCCGATGTCAAACTCTAACTGCTGGATGGCCTCCTGTGCAGATCCTGTTTTTTTTTTTTCTAAAGCCAAGTATTAGCCTGTTCTGTATTACTTGCATTAATAAGTATTCTTATTGTGGTGCAGGACGGCTAAACACCAACAGTAAGAATGAAGTTGGCCAAACTTTGAGCAGTGATGAGAGAATTCATCAGGGTTAAGCTGACCACAGTAGGGTGTCACCACTGAAAAGACAAAGAACATTCATGTGACACTTCTCTTGACAAAAACCCATTATTACATGGGGCTGGTTTTGATTATCTTTTGCGTGGAGACGTGTTTATGATTTATATAATCTGAAACTAAATCATTAGAATGAAACACAATGTTTTGCTAATATCTGCTTGAAATTGTGGTGCTGCAGATGCTGAAGACTTTTTCATTTTTTTTTTTCCTTTTCCATCTTCTACTTCAGCTGTCAAGTGTTTGTTTTCGTGCACTGCTGTGCTTCTTTCAATGGGCCAAATGTCCAAGGCCGCAGTCTTCTTGCCTCGGGGTCTCGTGTGGCAGCTGGGTGGTATCTGTCACAGCATACATATCAAATTAATCATCGTGTAAGGCGGACATGCGCACTCATCCTCTGATTATTTTCCTGGGAAAATCTGATTCCACCACAGCTTGCCTTGACTTACTGTTCTATATTTAGAACAGGAAGAAGGGCATGGAACTAGAGAAGAAGAAGAGGCTACACCGTTACAGAGAAAGGTGGACGCTGCAAAAAGTCATTATGTATTTGAAAAGTGACCTGGTCCTGGTAAAAAATCATTTTGGTCTTGGACATTTATTATTTCATTGTTTATTGATTTAGTCCTGTCATAAAATAGTACCTTTAAAGATTTACAACCATTAGCTAAGTCATGGTCAATGTTTCTGTTGCAAGTGGTCAATCTAATTTGAAAACCTGACTTTCAAAAGTCTGTGCTGCCATCAACTTTTGAATGAAGCATTTTATTACTCTTTGGGCTTACTGTCTCTGATCTACCTCATCACCCAATCACCTGGCAGCTTTACTTAAATGGACACGAAAAACTCCAATCAGAAAGCCAGCCCACTACTAGACACTGGCTTTGTTGCTGCATGTTTTATGCTTTTAGTTGAACTACACTGCCAGCACATATGAATCCATCTGAATTACCCAGAGATTTGGGACATTCAGTTTAAACTAGTGAGGCCTGTGTAGAGGACTATAGAAACCTCAGAGGAACAGTGAACTGCCCATTTTATAAGGCTTTCATTCTCAAGGTTCACAGTGGGGATAAGACTGAATTCATCCCTGGTGATATAACCATTAAATATTAATTTCTCAGTTTACATCTAAAATTTAGCGAATGTTTCTGTATTATGAAAACACTAAAATAATCCACTGTACATGATTTTTAAAGTTGATTAACTGCTTTTTAGAGGCAAGAGAAATCTATCTATCTATCTATCTATCTATCTATCTATCTATCTATCTATCTATCTATCTATCTATTGTCACAAACTTGACTCAGAGTCATAGAAAGTTTTGGGGCAGTCACTCATATATTTGGTTTCCTGGCTGCAAACTCGCAAAGTGTATACAGCACTGATGTGCACAAAACTGAGTCCAAAACAGAACTGAGGGAATAGGGAAAAGGTGGAGGCTTTTAAAGGGGAAGCCAAGAAGTGAGGTCAAAGGGGTTGGGCTCATGAAGTTCTTCAGCCATAGGTTCGAGCCCGGACATGACATCACATGGGCCGGAGCAGGCAAGGTCTCCTCCCATAGGCTCAGTCCCGGAAGTGATGTCAAGAGGGCCAGGTGGGATCTTCCGTGAATGGTCTGTAGGAAAGGGAGGAAAAGAGTCAGTGCACTCTGCCACATCCCGGTCTGATTCGGAATTGCCCTTACTCAAGCCCTTTAGCTGCCTCCCATGCGCCCGTGTGTGGCAAGATCTATCTATCTATCTATCTATCTATCTATCTATCTATCTATCTATCTATCTATCTATCTATCATATTGTGCCTTTAATATCTTTCTTTCTACCCTTTTACTATATAAAGTGTTTCATTATTCATTTACTTGTTTTATATAGTGCCTTTAATGTTTTATATCTGTATGCTAGATTGAGACAACCATGGGAATGTATACCCATTGCACAGAATTGTCATGCCTGTTTACTTCAATCCAGGTACGTTGGGGTTAGAGCTTATGTTGGCGGCATAAAGATTAATCCCATCCATCCCATATCTATCTTGCTTGTTCAGGTTATGTTCAGGGAGAGCCAGTGTTAATAGAGGCAGCTTAGGAGTTATCTCTGGAGGGAGCGCCAGTCCATTACTGTGCATGGCCATGTGCAGACTTACACATTGTGTCAGTGTAGTGAAGGGGTTCTCAACCTTTGTCCATGGGACCTTCAGTGGCTGCAGGTTTCTGTTCCAAGCAGTTTAGCAGTGAGTCACTTAGTCTCTCATTTAATTAGCTGGTCCTTTTTTATTCTTATCCTGTTCTGTGTTCAGAAAAACACAGCAGTATGCAACATATGTTAATGCTTGGTACACAATAAACATTTCCCAAACTTAGTTTTGTAATTTCTCCATTGACCCACAAATAGAAACTGGGAGATAACAGCTTGCTTATTTAGGTAAGAAGTAGATTAGAACAGAAACCTGCTGTCATGGGGCATCTCCAGGACTGAGTTAAAGAAGCACCAACATAGAAGATCCAGTCTACTTAACCTGCTCTTGTTTAGGAGTTGAAATGAAAACACGCACAAGTCATGAGGGGAATGCGCCAATTCCACACAGCCATTGATCTGGCAGGGATTAAAACCAAAGAGCCATGAGACAGCACCACTTAACATTGTGCCATCAGGCTTCCCACTGATTAAATGCACGTTTGAAGTTTTGTTAATTTTTATTTGTTTCTATGTGCTGTTTCTGAATAGTGAATTCTGAAATGTGGATGCTTGCCTGTGGTCTTCATTTAAAGTTTAAAGTAGAATATTTTTGATATGTGTGATCACCAGATAACACTTGTTTTATAAGATGGTTTTCACAGTGAGTACTACACATGAGCTCCTAACAAAGCCATCAAAAGCACAAGGAGAGCTTGAACATTCAAGGGCCACAATGCCATTTCCCATCTCCTGTTTACTATTATCGCATCTAGCGTTACCTGTGTGTTAAAAGCAAGATATGCAACCAATAAGTTTGAATATAAACATAAAATGGTAAAGGATGCCATAAAAGGCACTACATACACTAAACAGAATTGATCCTTAATGGCTAAGGACAAACGGACTGGCAGAGAATAGAGAACAAAGGAAAAATGAGACAAATCATAAAGCCGCATGAAAACAATAAAAGCAACAACTTGGGGTGAGAACAGACGTGGAAAGAAATGGTGAGAAAGTCTCGCTGTGCAAACCTGCATTCGTGTGAATGGTATGGTGACAGAATTGTCCTGGAAATGTGCTTTATGATAGCAGCTTCATTGGCACTCCTGTACATTGTGGTCTTGTGCATCTTGGGATGGGGGGTGGTTTGTAAAAGGTACTATTTAAAATAAAACATCATTGCGAGCATGAGGAGGAGACTGGATGCTTACCAAAGCTGTTTTATGAATGCCTTGAAAAACTGTGGTTTCTTCATTCTGGGATTTCACTCTTGACATGTACATTGTAGCTGTCATCCATCCATCAATTTTAATAACCTGCTCATTCCAGCACACATTCTCCTGAAATCCATTTAACAGATTAATAACAAATTAACAAAATAGTTTTGTTATTGGTGGAATCATTGTAAACGGTATAAATGTGTCTTTCTAGGAGGCATAGTGGCACAGTGTTGAGCACTGCAGCCCTGTAAATCCAGAGACTCTAGTTCTGTTCCTGTGAGTAGCCATTTTCTATGTTGAGCTTGTCTTGTATTTTCTCCTTATGTTCCTGTGGGTATTTCTCCAGCTATTCATCTTGGCAATGCTTAATTGACCCCCACGTGGGTGTATCTGTTACTGGGCACAGCGATAAGCTAGTAGCTGGTTCTTTTGTTGAACCCACTACTGAGATAGGCTTTGGCTCCATTTGCCTATGATTTGAAAGAAGCAGGTATGGAAATGGATGGATGAAAATACATCTTTATGGTTAACTGGGAACAACAGAATGCGATTTAGAAGCAGAAGAAAGACACAAGTCACTCAGTGCATTATTTTTACTAGATCTGTTGCAGTTACACTTGTAAATATGACAATGGAAATGCCAGACAGAGGTTGTAAAACGATGGTGAAAACAAATCTCTCTGTTCTGTTAATTAACAACAAGTAAATCTCTGTCCATCCATTTTGTATACCCACACTAAAGCAATGTTGACAGTCACAGAAACCTGGTATCTTTGCTACCCGAAGAGTTGTTCCATGGGCTAAAGTTTGAATCGGGCAGTCCCTACTATAGCCCGTCTCCAATTAATCCATCACGGTGCCAAGTTCTGTCCACTGCATTTTTCAGATATGCACTATCGTATTTCAAAAAGTGATGAGAAATACTTCCCCACAGTACCAGGGATCAGGGTTCAAATGCCACCTAGGTCACTGTCTGAGTGGAGTTTGTGTTGTCTCCCTATGTTAACATGCGTCTTCCCTGGGTGCTCCGGTGCCCTCCCACTTACCCAAGATGGGCTTGTAGGGTTAATGAGCAATTCCTGAAGCTCAGTGGTGAAACTAGCAAACTCAAAAAGTGGATCAATTTTCCAGTATGTTCATATTTTAAAATTGTTAGGTTTCTGTTATGTGGAATACTACCTCATTATTTAATCCAGGCTAAAGCTTATATCTTCTCTATAGTGCACTCTGCACTTTACCAAGTGAATACTGACAATATAGAACCCTATTATACAAAACGTGGGAATGTACACCATGAAGATTTTGACTCAGTCTCCACCATGGCAGTGTTCCAACATAGAAGACACTTGGGACTTGCCGGTTAGTACACACCATCACCCCATACATTTAAAAATGTGACTTTCTCCTTGTACTGCAGTGCACACCATCACCCCATAATTGTGCATATTAAATGCCAACTGCCATTGAGTATTTGAGCATGAGCACACAGTGCTGGTATTAAAACGGATAAAGTTACCAAAATGTTGATGCGCACTGGAGTACCAGGAGAAAGTCACATTTTTAAATGTTATATAATGACCAGAAGGAGCCTGTCCCATCAATATCTTTATAGCACCTTTCATACTGAATGCCATAACAAGATGCAGCTACCCAACTATTTTCAGATCTTCATAAACCACTTCTGGGTCAAGGGAGGCTAGAGTTTTTTCTTGGTCACATGGGGTGCATGGCAGGAACCATTGTTGAAGAAAGCACATATCTACACTCACTCATAGGGGACAAGCTTGGCATCAGAAGTTGCCACTATCTAACAGGAATACTCTGAGGAAACCCATTTAGATTTAGGAAGAACAGGCCAACTGCATGCCGTGATTTGAACCCAGCTCTAATCACTGTGCCACCATGCTGCCCTGTAATAGCACTGTAACAAATCATTGAACATTGCAGCTCAGAAACAAGACAAAATGTATGTTGGGGACACAGCATATCAGCAGGGGAAGACAGCCCAGTCAGCAGAGTAGAGGACCTGGCCAAGACAAAAGGGACAATGTCAGCTCTCCAGCTTGCCTGGGGTGTCCTGTAGAATTTCATGGACAGCTGGGCAACATTGCTGTAGACTTCTACCACTCAGGAGGATTTTATTATTTCAACCTGGGATAGTGATTGTCTTTTATATACACTATATATACTGTCTATATATATATGTATATATATATCAATTCCTTCCTTACTGAAACCACTTTCCTCTGCCCGTTTCTGCTGCATTATGCCAAGGAGGTGTCTGTGTGGTGCCCAATTAGGCCATGAGCAGAAGATAACAGCTTGTCTATACCTAATCATCATGCTCCGCCATGCAATAAATCTCTGAATAAACAAACGCTCCATATCTGTGTCACGATGAAGACGTGGCCGACGTGCATATTTGTGGTGCACATTCAGTCTGGCTTGTTGTTTTTACGTTTTGCCTTGCATTTCAATGTTCTCTTGTTCAGGAGAAGAATCTTGTCTGCTCACTGCCATCGATCCATCAATTTTGGTAACTCAATTTTTACCTATTTTGATACTAGCATTGCGTGTATGTGCTCATTATGGAAATACTCAATGGCAGTTGGTATTTAAAATGCACAAACATGGGGTGATGGCATGTACTGGAGTACCAGGAGAAAACCCACATACAGTAAACATGGGAAGAATGCCCAAAATCTGGACTTATAATTGAACCCAGGTCCAATGAGATATTTGCCACATTTCAGGCCAGATTCCTGGTAATGTTTGTCAAACAATGAATAAACACATGGGAGAGGACTATGTAACACATTATGATTTTATGTGTTTATATAGCAATTTTTGATGACTGATTTTCTGAAAGGCATTATATAAAATTAAACTTGATTGACTGAGCCTAGATTTAGGCCCCGACTTTTAAAATTTTGTTTCACGTGCTGTATGCCCATGTGGCTTTTGGCAGTTATCGTACATCAATTTATTTATGATCATTATTGTTTTTTGTATTATTAATGCTTTTGTGTTAACATACACTAAGAAAGCTGTTGTTACCAGCTGTCAGTGAACATTAATAAACCATCTATCAATTGCTGGGCCCATGTAACTCAGTTCAAGGTCATAGTGATCAGAGACCCCTAGGGCCTCACTAGGTGCAATGAAGGTAACAGTCCTGGATGGGGTGCCACTGCAGACATTTATGTAATGTCAACTACCATGGATAAAGCTAAGGCAGCTCATTGACTATCCCGGCCTGATCTCATCTATTGTATTTGTACATTTTTGACTATCTCAGTTCTCCACTAGTTCCATTTTGAATATGTTTCATGGTGGTACAGTGGTTTGTTCTGCAGTCTGACACCCCCAGGGTCCATCTGGTACAGTTCCTGTTCGGAGTTTGCATATTCTCTTTGTCTTTATGGATTTTTCTCTCTCCTTCCAAAGACACGTGTGTTGGGTTAATCATTCATTCTAAATCGGCCGAGTGTGATCTTGAGTGGACTCTGTTACAGACTGGTACTTGACCCAGAGTTGGTTCCTAGACTGTACCAAGGCTACCAGGATGGGCTCCTTCCTTCCACAACCTTGAACTAGATTATGTGCATTTGAGAATATTATGCTAAATTGATCCTGTATGGCTGAGCATGTATGTATGTGTGCGACGGTACCCTGTCCAGTGTTGGTTCTTACCTTCCATCTCTTTCGAACATTAATTGAATTAAGCAGGTTTGAGGTGGTATCCAGATGAGATATTTGTACAGCTTAGATATTGTCTAACCAAACAAGCTTGTTGGATTAAATGGGGCCCTCTCATTTGCTACCTTCTTATGTTAATGGCCCTGTGTCTGTAGGTGTGCCCTGTGATGGACTAATGTCCTATCCAAAGTAGGTTCTTACATCACACCCATTGCCCACTACCCTGAAGCAGACAAGCAAGTTAAAAATTAATAGATGGCTGGATGTTTCTGTGATGGTATTCACTATGAAAGAAACTACAGTATATTAAATAAAGGCACACTTTTCATTATTTCATTTTTTCACACTCACGCATGCTATTTCCTTTTTTTTTTTTTATGACAGATGTCAACTGCCTGACTCACCAGGGAAGCAGAGTGGAGAACGGGAGTTGTCAGACCGACGTGCCCACTTCCCCTTGCCAGGGTGCCCACACCTTTTTTCAGGGCAACAGAGTGCACGCAGAGGAGGCTATGCCAGGCATCCGGAAGGCCCAACGCAGGGAACAGAGTGCCAACAGCAAGCACAGCCGATCAAGGTGACATGTATTAGGGCTTAAGAAAGGCAAATTTCTGCTAGGCCAGCCACAAACCTTATTTTATATGGTGCCTTTCATAATGTTTGCCAAGAGCAAGCTCAGTTTTTGCATATTTAATAGTTAGAGCTGAAAAGAATGGTTCAGTGAGCTTAACAGATGATCAGCCTGCCTCATCGGAAATAAATAAAACCGGGCACATGCAGAAAAGAAAGTGATGCCCGAGAGTCTCGTCACGCTGTTTATCTGACATGTTCTACCTGCCTGGCGCATCTCTTATCAGCCCCCTTCCCCCCACTCCATCTTTGCATATGCAGGGCGCCTTCACTACGAGCAATGAAGCCTTCATTTTATGGGCTGGAGAGCTGGAGCTTAAGATAAGATTGGAGAATTTATCGTTGCCATTCCACAGGGCTCATCAAGCCGGACTGCACTCTGCAACCCTCATGTTTATCTCAAATATCCGCACATCTGCTCAGTAGTCTTTCTGAAATGTCCCTGGATTTCAAAATTACAGCTCTAAATGCACAGCCGTGTTTCTTATGCCTTCTTTCATTATGCCCTTCTGTTTCTGAATTGATGCCAGTTGGCCATCAGGACTGAATGGGAATCCAGAAGTGGAGTAGTTTGAAACTCCAGATGCCCACTTCGGGGAACAACCCATAAAAAGTGATGCCCTCTGGTAAATCAAACGTGGGATGCTGACTATAACTGAGGCAACAGTAGCTCATTATGGCACTGGCCCCCCACATTCTTTTGGCTGGATGCTTCTGTCACCACTGTTGGCCCTTCACTTATCTTGTGCTCCCATTTTACCTTTTCTACCAGGATGAGCTGTGCAAAGTGCACTCTAATGCGGCATGCCTTCAGTGATGCAATACGACATCTGCCATTTGGGGACAACTCTCAAATAAAGCACTTCTAAGTCCTAGTTCTAGGTGCAGCTTATAGTATTGTCACCAGTATTGGCTGTCCGGTATTGTGAATTGAATGCAAAAACGTGATACTCAGTCAATTGGCAACTCAAAATTGATCCAGTGCAAGTATACATCTGCCATGGTTTCCTGTTCACATCCTGTGGGTTTATAACTTGAATTGTTGATTTGTTCAGTAAATGAGTGTGATAACTCAGGAGACACCATTTGGCACCCATGGCAGTGCTAAGGGATGTCCAGACCTTTGTTTTACTTACCCAGTTTCTTCAGGAATTCCATTTCAGTGCCAGACAGAATCCCAACTTTAACTGCCCAGTCCATTCACATCAGCAAGTCTGAGCAGGCATGATGCTAGCCAATTTCATTCATACTGTAGTTAGGCTGGAACAAAATAGCAAAGTGCACTCGAAGAAAAAAATAGGTGGAGAGGCTGACATAGCATAAAGCCCCATACTCTGCCATCAGACTCACAATATGTCTGCCTCACCAAATACAAATCCTACAAATAAACAGGTGGTGCCTACTCCCTTCAGCCTTTGTCTTTCCTTTTGTTGCTTTGTAGTCTTGAGTCCTATGGGAGTTTTGTATCAGACCACCATGCTGTATACCTATTTATTCTACCTAGAAGTTGGACTTAGATAGATGGAAATGCCAAAGCAAGGTGGCATAGTAGATAGTGTTGACACTTTACCACATTCACTTTCCTGCTAGGAGTTTGCATTTTCTTACAGTGTCCACTTCACACACTTCTAGGTGAATTGACTGTGTGTGGACGAATGTGACTTCTTCTCCTAAGTTACTTGTTGAACACTTAATCATGAGATTGTCTGCTTCGGACTTACTTTTTGGCCCTTAAACAAACACTTAGCCTTCCGTTACTTATGTTTGTACAGAAGAGGTGTAAGAAAAGACACTAAACTAAAGCAGGGCTACTGGTGGGTTTTGTTAGTATTTGTTCAACTTTGGTATTTGGCACTGAGGGTTCTCGTGGATTGCAAACGTGAAAATTGGCAGAGTTTCTTTGCACAACCATTTTCGAAAATCGTTCGACTCAGTTGATTGAGCTGCCCTGTGGGACATCCTGAGACTTCGCTGGATCCCCTCAAGGGTGCTGGATATCATGGCCGGCCTATACACTGGTACTGTGAGTGCTGTGCAGAGTGGAAGCAGAACCTCTGCGTTTTTCCCAGTTGATTCTGGGGTTCGTCAGTGGTGTGTTCTGCTCCTACTCTGTTCAATGCTTGTATGGACTGGGTGTTGGGCAAGGTGGTGGCGTCCAGTGGCTGTGGGGCATCTGTTGGTGAAGAAAGATTCACGGATCTTGACTTGCTGACAATGCTGTGATCTTTGCGGAGTCAATGGAGGCTCTGATCGTGGCGCTCGAGAGACTGAGTGAGGAGTCTGAGTGTCTGGGCTTGCGAGTGTCCTGATAAAAACCAAGATGCAGGCCTTTAATGACCTCTTGGGCACAGCCATCAGCAGTGTGTCTGTCTACAGAGAGAGTGTCGACCTTGTCGAGAGGTTTACTTACCTTGGCAGTGACGTTCATGTCTCTGGTGACTCTTCCTATGAAGTCAGTAGAGGGATTGGGAGAGCATAGGGGGTCATGAGGTCACTAGAAAGGGGTGTGTGGCGCTCCCGATATCTATGCAAAAGGACGAAAGGTCTAAGTCTTTAGAGTCCTGGTTCTTCCTGTCTTGCTATATGGTTGCGAGACATAGACGCTATCCAGTGACCTGAGATGAAGACTGGACTCCTTTGGTACTGTGTCTCTTCAGAAAATCCTTGGGTACCGTTGGTTTGACTTTGTGTTGAATGAGCGGTTGCACATGTAGTCCTGAATGAGGCACATTACCTGCATTGTGAGGGAGAATCAGCTACGGCACTACGGCCATGTGGCGCGTTTCCCTGAGGGTGATCCAGCTCATAAGATCTTCATTGTTGGGGACCTGAGTGGCTGGACCAGGCCAAGGGGTCGCCCACGTAACACCTGGCTGCGGGCAGATAGAGGGTTATTTCCGGAGGGTGGGACTAGACCACACGTCTGCCTAGGGGGTTGCCAACTGGGATACTGAGTTTTTTCGTCGTGTAGTGGGTGCAGCAACGCACTGTATCAGTGCATGCTCCCCAACTTGACTTGACTTGAGTTGGCATTGTAATGTCCAGTCGTAGACACTCCAAGCAGTGTTCTTTAACACATTCACCAAAGCTCAGTTCACATGCCCATTTAGCAAGGCAGTGACCAGCAGAGGGCTGAATTGCAATTGGCATCACAGAATGTCTCACACCTACTGCATCATCAGTTGGCCTAAGAAGTATGTTGATTTTAGATTGACAGGCGTGAATAGTCTGGCATGTCATGAAAGGCCTTAAAATTTGGCTTGGTCAAATTGATCTCCATAAGTAGCAGACATAAAATAATCATTATAGGCAATAAATGTTCTGGTGAATGTGCCATTTGTGAATGTTTCCTATCTCCCCTCCATTTATAAATCACATTAGTCAAGCAGGGCATTAAACTGAAGATGACCCAATTCAAATCAACAGTAGTCCACATTACTTGAGTACACATTGAGGGAAAGGTAACAATGGTGAGCAGAGAAATGGCAAGTTTGGTTTGCAGATTGCAAGCCTGTTACCTAAGGATTTAGGTAATGATCGATGTTTGGCACCAACTGTCTGTGATGACCTAAAGACAGTGGCTTTTTTTTCTTTTGGACTGTACAAATGCTCCACAGAAAGCCATGGCAGACTCCTTCTAACTGTTGTCACCACCATCGCACTTTTATATTTGCGTATCCGATGTATGCTAAGTGTACCAGGCTGACCACCTGGCCTGAGAAAGTCCAAAGATTCAGTCTGTGTCAGACTCAACTGCTGTGATTCATTTGAGTGGCAGACTTTTCTTCAAGGCGGTACAAGCATCCCAAGATCACCACAGTCGGAGCCTGTTACATGGCCCTAGTGGCACCCAAGGGCATAGAAGATTTGTCAATCTTGGATTTTTCCTCTCTGGCTATTTTGATCTACCAAACTGGGTTTCACATAGACTAGATCATTGCTGGCAAGTGCAACAAAGTTTTTCTTCAACATATTTTACTGTAGCCCTTGAGCTGTGAAGAGAATCAAGGTAGTGTTTACTATGGAAAGGCACCATGTAAAAAAAGTATTTGTGTTCTCTACTGGCTCCATCATCCAATGTCCCTAATCAGGAAACAATTGATACAGTATAGAAAATTGATGGATAGGCCTCCAAGTTGGATTATTACATCCTAACTTTTGACGTTCGTGTGGTATTTACACTGACACAACTAAGCCATTTAGCAGAAATTGGCAGGGCCAGAAGTGACCCCTTAATCAAACACTTGGTCTTAAACTCATATGCTCTAAAACCGAGTTGATGGCCGACAATTCTTTCTTCTAACCTCAGCACCTTATGACTAACTTGCGTTGGCAGTCCCAATCAGCTTGGCATCATCGCTGTGAACTGTGCCACTCATATCAGAAAATAATTCTGCCATTTGTGTCCTGCTGTCCTGGTTAACTCCCATTGCACTCCTGCTATTAAAAAAGGAAAGAAAAAAGGTGCAGTTAATCAAGTCAAGTGGCTTCAACTTCTGCCTCCCTTAAAGATTCATTTCACACAAAGAAAGTGAAGGTATTTAAAACACGGAAATGACACTTAAAGCGATCATTCTGCTGTAATCCTTAATTACGCTACACGTGTCAGGTACAGCATTGTACCGTAATGTCAAAAGCCTTCACGGGGTGACAAGTGGGCTAGAGGAGCTTGTTGCATTAAAGATGGTAATTGTTAATTCTTATTAGTAGATTTTTCAGTTCATTTCTCAAACTTCTTATGCACTTCAGGGTCCCAGGCAGCTGGGGCCAATACTAGGTTGACTAGATGGGTCACCTTTTCATCAATGGGCAGACTCACACACTAAGCCAACTTACATGTCTGCAGTTAAGAAACTACCATGCTAACCACTGCACTCCAGCATATTGTATTTTTGAAAAATACTAATTAAAAAAAACAGTGCCATTTTTATTACCTGAACAGAGTGAATGAGGATTTAACAAATGGACTTCTTAAGAAAGTACTCCATCAGCGGGCTGGATATAAACAAGTGCAGTATTTCATAGTGCCTTTGAGCAATATCTGAAGATGTTTTACAGATTTAGAGTTAGATTGGGATACTTTACATGTGCATATACTGTATATTTGAATCAGTCACAGAGTGAGTCAATGGTGGGCACTGACATGCCTCACGGATTGCAGTCTGCCAATGGACCACATTTCCATTCCAGCTGAGCTCTATCTTACATAACATCTCCTCCTCTTAAAACAATAAAGAACCCATTTCAAAATTTAATATTGATTTAGTAGTGATTGGGACAGGGATGATGGGATCAAAGAGGTCTGCAATCCTATAACATCACACAGTCTAATGCCTTCTCATACAAGAGGAGACCATTGAGTTTATCAAGCTCACCTTGATAGATAATTGCTAAGTTGTTCCAACATCTTTCCCCGCATACCTTTTAGAAATTTTCAGGGTTCCTATTACAACTACACAACAAAGTAGTTTGTACAAGACTCCCACACTCCTTTGTGCAAAAAATTGCTTCCTTGCTTCCATCCCAAATGCACTCTGCTTTACTGTCCACTAGGTGTCTTTATGGATGTGGTCGACTATTTAGTCAAATTAATAACAGAGTTTTGGGAGCCTGGATCCAGTCAGCACACCATTGTCTGTGTTAAGGCTAAAGTGGGTTAGCATAGGCCTTTAGTCCAAGGCTACACTTCTAGTGCTTTTCTTGTAGGATGGTGACCAGGAATGCACACAACATGGATACAGTCTCACTAGCGTAAAGTGTAACCTTACTTCATTTGTATTCAGCAGTTTTGCAATGTGACCTATTGTTTTATTTGCCTTTTTAATTTGTTTGACATATTGCTCAGGCTGTGAGATTGTTGCAAGCCAAGAAATCTTTTCCAGAAGTCAGTGTAACTCATTTTACCTGTACCCCAGTCCATTTGAGTGAAAACTGGTAATAATAACCATTACACCATATATCTACCTGTATTTCCTAAATGTATCTATTAGTCCATCCATTCTATCTCAGTTATCCATTTCATGGTGGCCAGTGTTTATTCTGCAAAGAAGCATGGCTGAAATGGATGACAGAGTTTCACAGGGCACATTTCCAGACTTGCCACACTCAACCAAGTAGGATCAGTTCAGAGCTGCCAGATAACCAAGCATGCATGTCTTTAGAATATTGGAGAAGAGTGAAGAACACATGAGGGAATGTGCAGGCACAATGTGGACAGTAGCCGGTTTTGATATGACCCAGTGTGAGGCAGCAGTTGCTAATCACTGAGCCACTAAGCAGCCCCCTTCTGAAGCATCTGCACCACATAGCCTGATGGCACATAAGAGGATGGGGGGGGGGGGGTTTGCAGGTGAAGCGGCAAGCAGGATTATTTGCAGAGCTGTGGGAGACAGCAAAATCATTTTTTTTCCTTCTCCTTCACCTGAGTGCATCCTCTCATATGCCAACGGCTCCAGGAGTGTTCAGATGACGTGTTGTTTTCTATACTTGAACATTGTCTCCACTCAGCTTGCATTAGCGGCAACTGCCGCATCACCCTGACTGTGGCCTCACCCGCATTCCCACTTGAATGATGATATCAGCTACTGTTTCTTCACAACCAATTAAAACTACAGACTGGAAAAATCCATCCCTCCATTCTGTTCTTGTTTAGAGTTACAGTGGCATCAATCCATCATTCGTGTAGAAACCCCACAACCGCTCATGCTCAGTGGCATTTTGGGAAGAAAAAAAGGCTCACACAAAGTCAACAAGCATACAATTCACATGGAAGACTACGTGGCCAGCCTCATCTTATCACTGATTGGCAGCCACTTATATACTCTGGACGCTGTGAGACCTGCTGTAAGTGACCATGCTTCCTGCTGCACCACCGTACCACACTGAGCTGGAAAGTCATTATCTTTGATAGACAGTAACATTCAGGGACACTTTGGTGAAATCAAGGTGATCAAGAAAGGACTGGCCAAAAGCAGGATTCAAACACCATGATCCAATTTATTTATAAACCTGCTTTATCCTGTACATAGTAGATGTAGTTGGCAATTATTGCTGTAGTAGTGGAAGGCCAGAACTCCACTCTGAAGGACTGGCAGACCAATCTACACGGCTCCACTTGGATACACACCCAGCTCACACAACAACTTGTATCTGAGCAATACAAAGAGACACACCATCCTGGTATCAAATTGCAGCCATGTACTGTCCTCATATTTTCCCTGGATCACTGTTGACCACCCTCTGCAGATCCTCCATTCTCTTTACACCTTGCAGAGACACACGTTAGGTTAATTGGCAACTGCAAAATGGTCTCTGCATGTTTTCTAGACCAATTATTGTAATGAAGTAAAAAATTAAATCACATCCAGGGTTTATTCCAACCTTGCTTCTGGGGTAGACTCAGGCACTATGTAGGCCTGTAATAGAATAAGCAGGTTACAGAAAGGGGTGGCTGTGATCTGGACTGGGAAATGGTGTCCAACACGGTGTAATGCATTGTCAGAGCTGCTGAATGTACAGTGCAACTGATAACTGATTGTAATATCATCTCCTTTATGTCAGTGTTTTTTTTTTTAACAACTGAAAAAAAAAAATATACCACGTTATAATTCAGAGATGCCATTTACATAGGTTTATAGATTTATATGGTCACTAGCCAAGAAAAATGCCTATTTATTAAAATGGGCTTGATGGCACAATAATAAATTCATCTGTTTTGATCGTGTTACGCATTCACAAACCTCTGTCCACTGGCTAGCCCTTACATCCCTCTTTGTCTCCATTTCTTGTTGCCTTTCTTTGTTAGACATTCAGCCCTGTTATGGACAACGGACAATGTGACACACAATGTATGCTACGCAGTTTACTGTCTCACGCCGGACACTCTCCTTTGTTCATTGACATTCCAACCTACTTGTGGACGTTGGACGTGATTATTTTTGTGCGCAGACACTGGCCGTTTTATCACTTTATATATACAGAGATCATTGTCACTTGTACAGAGTATAGGGAAAGTCTTAACTTGCATGTGCTAATCAACTTACAACCCATCACTACTCTCTGTCACCATGAGTAGTGAGTAGAACGGCCTTACCTTGAAATTCCTGTCTCCATTACCAGAAAGACCTAACTTGCCTTGAAACTGCAGGTTGGGGTATAACGATTCTTCCTTATTTTACTTTCAGCAGTGATGAAAAGGAAAAGCAGAATACCCATAATAAAAAACACTGAGTGCCACAGCGAGCAGGTTGTCTCACGTCGTAACCACCAAAACTGAACCCCATCCTGTCAATATGCTCTGCTGACCTTTACCAGTTAAAATATAGAGTATGAGAGGCTATTGAACTTTATTATTTAAGGCTAAAAATGGTAACATTGCCACCCATTGTCAAAGTGGAGTCAATGACAGCAGCACTGTCTGCAAGGTAGGAAGCAGCTCTGGACAGGGTGCCAGTTCATCACAGGGACCACTCCCCCACTCACAATCATACTCATACAGAGCCAATTTGGAACTGCGAAATAGCCTAAACTACATGTTTTTGAAAAAGCAGGAGGAAACTGAAATACCCAAATGGAAAACCTACACAGGCACAGACAGAACATGCATTGACTTGCTTCAAATCCATGATGCTGGATCCATTAGGTGATTGAGCAATCCACTGTGCCATCACACAATCCAAATGAGTAATTTCAGAATTGATGAGAGAAGAAGCATCCTGCCTACTGTTAACCCACAATACAGCTGCAGCCTGACAATGTAACCTCTGCTACTACACAAGCAGTCATTTTCCTCTACTTCCTTGAGAGGATGGAGTCCAATCCAAAAATTCTGCTGATACAACGTGCATACTTCTGTGTAATATCATGGTACCGTGCACATGCATTACAACCAATGTGACATGCACTAAACAACCACATAAATAAATTAGCTATTTCTGTGTCAATGCCATGACACATGAGATTGCTTATCGCTAAAACCTTTTACAGGTAGAATGTTTAATATTTTGCTGTTAACAGATGCTCCTGCCATGTTGGAATGCCCTAGACAATCGCATAAATTGGCATAACCAAAGGACCAAATCTGTGTTAATATGTGCCTGCCTTGACAAGATTAATGGCTTTATTTTCTGGAGGGGCACACTCTTCTCTTCCCTCTACATTTCACTGTGGAAATGGATGTAGTTTTATGGATCACCCATGTCCCTTGCCTGTTAGGCCCCCTGACGTTATGTTCTAGGCTAACTACTGTTAATGAGATTCCATTTCCACAAAGGTTCTCCTCAACCATAAGGTTATGGGGCTGGGATTTGTGGCTGCTATGCATAACACACAAGATGCCCACTTCTGGTTGCTACCCTCTTCTGACCCTCTGAATGGTACTGTGCAGGGTGTATTTTTTTTTTAATAGTAATACAGCCCCACAAGCCTTAGAGCCACATATTAATCATGGTTTCCTCCTGGTACAGTGTGAATTTCCCAGCACCCATTACCAAATGATAAGAAAAAAGCAAAACTACCTAAACTCTGCTATTTTTTGCCTTTATTAAAAAAAAAAAAAAAATATAAAAACATCAAACTGCAGTAAAGCTCTGTGTGGCCTTTGGATGTATCTATTAACAAGGCATCAGGGTACACTTAAGATGCCAGCCTCCCAAAGGGAAGCAACTGCAGTAGAGTGCTGTGCCAGCCACATGCAAAGCAGAATCCTCTGGAACAAAAAAGTTGCCAACCTGAGATGCAGCTCTCCGTCTCGTGTCTCTCTCTCTCTCTCTCTCTCTATCTCTCCCTCCCCCTTTTTCCTGGTAACCATGCAGCAGCGTGCTGAGCAGAAGATGAAAAAGCAAAAGAGAACGAAATGTGTGCACTTCATGACCATCTCCTTTCATGATGCTTGTGCAGCCACACTGTCGATTTCAGACATACTTCCCTCCACCCACTCGCCCAAAGCCAAGCAACTAAATTTGGCTCCAGCCTGGAAGCTTTAAACCTTCACCCGGCCAGATGTGCGGAAGGAGCTCAAAGAGGCAACCCTCCCCGGATGAGCCTTCCCGCTCTGCATGTAATGTGGAGAGGAGAAATTGTCCTCGGTGATCAACGTGACAGTCTGTTTCAGATACTAGGACGCGAAGTGCTGCGATGTTTTAATCACTTAACAGCTTCCAGTGCAGGGACCCAATGATGTCACCTGATTTGATTATGCTCTCAATTTGCATATTTTTTGCCTGACTTTTTCCTTTTTTATTTATTTATTTTTTTTATTAATGCATAGTTTTTTTTTCTAATTAGGGCTGATTTAAAGGGCTTGACATTCTCAAGGCCACAGTGAGCAGCTTGGTAAGGGCCTTGACAGAAAGCCTTCATTAGCTAAGACTCCCACTGGGATGCCGGCCTGCCGCAAATGGGTTAATAAATAGATCGGTCCGCAGTGAAAGTAAAGTCGAGTTTATTGCTCTTTGAAAAAACTCCCACCAGCCAATTCAGCGACTTTGTGGGGAGCATGGTATGAGAAGCTTTAATGGTGCCTACTGGCAGGGCCTCTGGTAAACACCGCACCACTTTCGGATAGTTCAGGTCACTGTGTTCATTTTCTTTTTTGACTCTTATTTGTTCTTCTACTAATTTGCATTGGCCTTTTCTGAAGTGACTCAAGTGAGAGAGCCATCTACGTACAAAGCTTAGTCCAGAGGAAAAGGCATGAAATGGCTTAAAGGATCTGCGCTGGTATCCCGAAGGTTGCCGGTTCGAATCCCCGTCACTGCCAAAAGAGATCCTACTCTACTGGGCCCTTGAGCAAGACCCTTAACCTGTAATTGCTCCAGGGGCGCTGTACAATGGCTGACCCTGCGCTCTGACCCCAAGGGGTATGCGAAAACTAACAAATTCCTAATACAAGAAGGCGAAATAAAGAACAAAAATCAAGAGTTGGCTCACTCTCGAATCCTGAGCGAGTTGCATGATGGTTGTACTATAATTTGTAACTCACTTTGGATACAGAACAAATATTAATAATAGAGTTCTAGTATCAGGGTCCTGGCTTCAGTTCCCAGCTTGATCCCTTTGGGTGAGGTATTGTCCCTGTGTCTTCCTTCAGGTATCCCAAAGATGAGTGAATTGGGTGCAGATGTGGGTGTGACCTGTCATGAACTTATGTCCAGTTCTGGGCTGGTTCCTGCTTTGTACCTGGCATTACTGGGGTAGCCCTTGCCACCTAGATATAAGATAATTAGGTTCAGTAGGCTTAGTTCATTAATCTTTATTTCATGTAGTGCCTTTCACAAAGATCACAACTACAAAGCATATTACAAAGCACACAGAATAACAAAATACATCTTTTTTAAATTTTTTTTCTCTGTTTTATCCATTGAAAAGCTACAGGGAGCTACAACATGATACCAACCCATCACAGGCATAGCAAAGTACATTACAGGGTAGTTCAAATGTAAGAAATTATTCATCATTGACAAGAGGCTGCAAATCAAACACCCATCTGAAGAGATAAATGGAAGAAATGAGGGACAACTACAAAAGCTGAGAAAGACCCAAACAATCTTCAGCGCTGGAAAAAACTGACCTATAGAAAGCAAATGCAGAAAATGATTTAGGAGTACACCTCAACATAACGTTCTTATCCACCATGCAATATGCTGAAAGAATTTAAACAGCAAATACAATACTTGGATATAGTGAATAAGCAGCTCAGTGGCGGGGTGGTTAGATCCACTGCCTCATAGTTTCAGTGACTGCATGGGGTTTGCTTGACCTCCTTGTGTCTGTATGGGTTTTCCTTCAGATACTTCAGTTTTTTCTTCCACTTCCAAAAGACATGCAGGTTAGCCGGATGATGAAGTGAAACCGGGATGGTTTTGGGTGGGAGCATAAATGTACCACCTGTTCTTGATTGGCTCTTGCTTTCTATACAGTGCTGCCAGGATGAGCACCAGATCTTAGCAATTCTAGACGCTGACTAAAGAGGAACATCTAAGTGTATCTATGAGCTAAAGTCCTTTATACATGTATGTAAATATACAGTATATGTATACACAATGTGAGCACAAGCAGATCAGTTGACTTCATGGGGTCACATAGTCAGTCAGCAGTGGGATGGACCTGGTCACCATTATAAAAATCTAGTGAAGTAGTCGACTGCTTAGGCCTTTACAAAGATGTATGTCCCTACGCAATGTCAGCACTAGCAGGTCAAGTGACTTTCTAAGGGTAAGAGTGTTAGTGGTGGGGGAACCATGTGCTTAAAATCCGGAGCCATATCAAGAAGACAAGGATACTCCCTCATTTTTTCTAATGTAGCTTCATTCTTCCTAAATATGGAAACAATCTGTGCAAGATTGGATGGCACATGTTGCTGTACTCAGCTCTAATTTGCCTGTGTGTGTGTGTAAATGCAAGTGTTGAGTTCCAGCTCACCCGTGTGTGTGTGTGTGTGTGTGTGTGTGTGTGTGTGTGTGAGTAGAAATTTAATTGTTTAGTTCAAGGCCCGGTGTGTGGCTGCGCTTGGCGTCTCCTACAGGGCTCTGTCTTCTCGGTCTGCCTGCCAAGCACTGAGCTCACTTCCTGAAAGGCCCTCCATCCACACTGCCTGCAGGGACAAGTGGCAGGAGTGGGGGTAGGGGATGCAAAGAGCCCACTCAGGGAAGAGGACTCGCACAGAACGATTTTCCTTGCTGGCTGGTGGATATTTCCATCTCCACTGACACACACTAAAACGTTGGGCACACACTTAAAATCCCTTGACAACTTTCCACCTGGAGGCAGAACTGCCAATGCTTTGAAGTGGCAGCATTTCAGGGCAGCGGGGCGGCATTTGCTGCCAAGGCAGAGAGTGAGGCGCCATTTCGAGCGAGTGCACTATGGAGGGGAGTTCATGTGTGTGTCACAGAACCGCCCACCTTCATGAGTGTCAGTAGGCTTTTGAAGGCGCTCAAGCTGGCTCAGTGCAATTACAGAGCATGCCAAGTGTTTCCATTGCAGTGGAGCGGACGGTTCTCTCTGGGATTGAGGTGGAACAGGATGTCTGTCGCCTGTGGTCACAAATAGCAGTTGTAGAACAGCCTTAAGCCATGAAAAGCTGAGCAGACAGCACACTGAGTTTCTGGTCCAGGGAATTCATTGACCACCACAATGACTGGGTGCAAACCGCAGTCCAAATGGACAAGCCTCTGAGGATGACACTAGGAAAGCCATTACCAAAGTGACGCCCCCACTAAAAGTTACAACTAAGTCCATCACAATTCAAACATTTTTAAACCAGTCTACACTCATGGATGGCAGGCCTTATTTATTATACTTTGACCTGACCTTCATAGTTTGGTCTTTTTAAAGACTAAATGAATTAGGGATGTCGTCAACTGACAAACCTTTTATAGGGGTCATGGGCAGCAGCAGGCACAAGTCAGGAACCAAATCTGGACATACTTTCCAGTTAAATTGTAAGAGAAATACAGATTGACACATTGATGCAGTGTGCCTTGCTATTCTAGAGTGCTGGGTTCAAATCTCAGCTCAGGCACAATCTCTGTGGATTTTGCATGTTCTCTCAACATCTGTCACCCCACTTTCTGAAGATGCACATGCTAAGTCAAAGGGACAGGTATGAATCAGCTCCTGTAGGTGTGTCCTATGATGGGCTGGGATCGGAAGTGGCACCTGGCAACTTGACCAAATTAAACTAGAAATGAATGGACAGTTTGATGTCTGCCTTATACCTGCGATCACATGTTGTTCTAAAAATGATAACTAATGTGAAGCAAAGTTAATGTTAACATTGAGTGAGATTTGCTTTTTTTTCCCATACTCGTTCTCCAGTCCTACTTATTTCATTAAAAGGCCCATAGAAAACCACAGCCTACCTCTCAAGCAACAAGTGCAAAACAGGAATCAACCCAGGATGGGACATTCAGCAAAAACACACCAGTTTAGTGCTGAATGTTAAAACTAACTGACACCTGTATGGGATGTGGGTGGAGAAAATACAACATATGTGATGAGGATGGAATTTGAAGCCTGGACAAAAAAGGTGCAAGTCATCAGTGCTAAGTACTGCAACACAATACCTCACACCGGGGAATTTGATTTAAGCATCATGGCCTTAGTTGCAAAGATATTGTGCTGTCCTGCCAGGTAGAGGTGGCCTATGCCATAGGCAAGATGGGAGCCTGCAAGAGCACTTTAGGAGAGGGACTAGTGATCCTTTGCCCAATGACCTGAAAGAATAGCAAGAGACAATATATACAGTAAAGCTAAGTGCACTTTAGCATCTGGTCAGGGTCAGCATGTTGTGAGGCTTTCAACAGTCACGTGCCTCAAGAAATCCTGAGCGGTTCGTACAAAAGCTGAGGGGGCCTATTCAAAAACGTCAGAGTGGCTGATTAACTTTAGGACCTTTTCTTTGACTAAACGTAGCCCTCTGGCTGGGAGGTGATCTTCCATAACCAGAGTGCTCCTTTGTTCAACTTCATTTTGTGAGGATCCCATCAAACAGCAGTCAATTTCCTTTAACATACTGAAGGAAGAAGGGCCACAACACCACTGGAAATTGTTTTTGTCTCCCTTACCATGAAATCAGTTTTGTCATGATTAATTTAGCATATGTTTAGAACCATTTTTGGACATTTTTATGAAGTAATAGTGTCTTTTATTCATTGTTTTTTTTGTGATATTGTTTTTGCTGTATATTGAACACGAATGTGACTGTATTGTTTACAGTTGTCACAGTGATTGTTATTCACATAATCCACTCAGTATTATGCGTGACATCATCATGCCAAATGCATCAAACATGGAGGCATGGTGCATTTGGAATCTAAGTTTTCATATATTTTGTAAAAGAGCATTGGAAAACATGCTTATTTTCACTTTGCCTTTTTGAGTTTTAGGTCATGTAATGTTTTTTGACTTTTATTTTTGATACTGATTTTGACCTGTGAAAAAAAACCCAACCTTTTCCTGTGTTTGACCTCTCATTTGTCTTTCATTTTTATCTTCTGATCCTACCTGGCCTATGTATTTTAGGACAAATCTGCCTTTTTCCACCTCTGGCACAATAGGTACCACATAGGCAACTATAAAGGAGCTTGCTTATTATTAGCATTTTTCCTGAACATGGTCCTCAACCTCCACACTTGAGCTCTTCCAGGAAGAAAGGGAAAAGTAGAGCTTTAGACATAATATGATGAGAGGCGCAGCAGCATTTTTAATGACTCTTATAAGACTAGTGGGCGACTTGAAGGTCAGGGGTGCTTCTTGTCTGTCACGTCACATATTTATTCATTCGTACTAGCACTTAGCTAGAAGGTGGCATTCATAGCAGTTCCATTCGTAAAGTAGCTGGATTACCTTGCTCTTTTGGAAGTTCACAACTGACAGTTTGTCACAGTTCTTCAGACGGAGTTGAGTCTGTCTGTATTTTGTATAGTGCACCATTACAGAATTTATAGAAACAAAGAGCACTAATGCTGCATCATTCCTCTGACCTCATCCAGTCCACCACTCATACCTGCACCCATACCTGTCTTCCAGCTGAATGAAGGATTCAACATATTAAGTGAGTGGGATTTATTTAAGAAAATGAGGAGGTACTTGTACGTAACAGTGCTGACCAAATGTGAGTCAGGGAAAACAGTCCATGGACACTCTTTGTTCCTTCATTTTCTCGACTAGGATAGTCCTTCCCAGCCTTAATTAAGCTGTCGCCTCTAAAAGAACCGTTTGCAACACTCCTCTGCTTTCCTAATGCTTAAATAAATATGCTAATAGTTCAATTAGCATCACATCGGCAGACCTTGCTTCCCTTTGACCTTTGGAGAAAAACAGACCCTAATAATGAGTGTTGTCAGCTCATCATCTTTGACTGTCTCCTAAGTGGTTAAAATGTTTCCCTTCACCACACAGAGGTGTCATTTTAATAACCTGATTTGGAATTCAACCCTAAAGCATGCTTTAAGACAGTTATTTACCATTTGATATCCTCTCTTTTTTTTAAAGGTGTCCATGGTATTGATTTTTTTTTACTTTCCTCCTCTTAAGATCAGGGCCTTTGCTGAGGGTACTTGCATTCCCCATATGTACAGGACATTCATTCATTTTCTGTTTTGTATTTCGCCACTCAGCCCTACAAGCAGGTCCTCCTACTTCCACAGAGCACTCAGGGGGTTGATGGCAGGACTGGCAAAACCTCACACTGTTCCATTCTGTTCAAAGTAGTGTGGTGCTGAGGTGTCACCCATTGCACAGCTGCGCTTGGGTCTTAATTTGGGATCCTGAGGTGCTTCGTTGTGTGGTGGGGGCAGCAAAACACTGTATCAGTGCATGCTTCCCACCTCTCCTCCTCTCTCCTATTTTACCATGGACTGCAACCCTGAGAGAGGCACCAATCTGCTAACACACACACACACATTCATCCATCCATTCATTTATTAAAACTCTAGATGTGGCACCCATCTCATTTTCATAAACAATGCCCAATAGGAGAGGTTATGCAAACATTTGAGAACTATGCCTCCTTATTTTAGGGAGCCATTTTATGAGTAGGCACAGTGAAAAGTATAGAACTACTATGTGACATAAACATTTTGAGTCTTATGCACTTGACTAGAGTGACACAGTTTAAAATGGAAATAAGACAATGTGTCAGCCATTGTCAATCATTTCAATCTATGATTCTTTTAAAGGTTGCTGCTAAATTATAGGCTGTGAAAGAATCAAGAAACTGAGTGCTTTGGTACATACAATACATTCTCAAATATGTGTAATGCAATCTAGAACCTATCCTTGAAAGGACAGAAGCACAGTCACACTCATTTACAGTGGAGCCATTTTAGAGCTGCCAGTACACCTACTGTACATGTCTTTGGTGGTCTGAGAAGAAAAACAAAACCAAGAAAAATACCCACACAGACAATATGAGAGCATGCAGACTCCACTCGTACCATGACAGTGCCTGGTGTTCATCCTCGTTTGGGTGCCAACAACTGTGATAGCCTTGTTTTAAGCTAATTGAATGGACATCATAAAAATGATTACAAGTAATGGACAATGCTTCATATCCATAATGTCTGTGTCTCTTTAACAGAAGACACTATTCATGGAGCCTGGTTTCTGTGCTTGGCCTACAATCTCATCCTACTATTCCACTTCTAGCTGGGCTGCCCAACACATCAAAAACATGTTTCTTCCTTCTTAACAGAGATACACACCAAATATCTGCATGCCCATCTATCATTTTCTCAACCCACTTATCCATGGCAGGGTTGCAAGGAAGCAACCCAGCATGCATCGGACATAAGGCAGGAATCACCCACAGGGCTCGAGTGCTTTGCAAGGTGAACACTCACACACACTAGGACCAGTTTATATTGCCAATTCACTTAACCTGCATTATATATATATATATACATACACAGTACAGGCCAAAAGTTTGGACACACCTCCTCATTCAATGTGTTTTCTTTATTTTCATGACTGAAGGCATCAAAACTATGAATGAACACATGTGGAGTTATGTACTTAACAAAAAAAGGTGAAATAACTGAAAACATATTTTATATTCTAGTTTCTTCAAAATAGCCACCCTTTGCTCTGATTACTGCTTTGCACACTCTTGGCATTCTCTCGATGAGCTTCAACAGGTAGTCACCTGAAATGGTTTTCACTTCACAGGTGTGCCTTATCAGGGTTATTTAGTGGA
>JANRMT010062850.1:5546864-5575995 GCA_026402145.1 Polypterus bichir lapradei | reverse complement strand
GTGCGTTCGGATCCGTCCGCGGTCTCCTACTCGCGCGTGCGTGACAATACCCCCCCCTTAGCCCAGAACCGTCAGGTCGGGCGGACCTAACCGAGAGGTCGTGGATACGAGAGAGGGCATCGGCATTGGCCTGAAGGGTGCCACGGCGATAAGTGACGGTAAACTTATAAGGTTGCAAATCCAGAAACCACCTGGTGACGCGCGGGTTCGACTCCTTATGTAGGGACATCCACTGAAGAGCAGCGTGATCAGTCACCAGAGTGAATTCGCGACCCAACAGGTAGTACCGTAGATGAGTCACCGCCCACTTAATGGCCAAAGCCTCCCTCTCCACTGCCGCGTACCGGGTGTCCCGGTCCATCAGTTTCCGGCTTAGGTACATTACGGGGTGTTCGACACCATCGATACTTTGGCTCAACACGGCTCCCAGGCCTGTGTCCGAAGCATCGGTCTGGAGGATAAAAGGTAGTGCAAAGTCAGGCGTCCTTAATACAGGTGTCGTTGTGAGGGCTTTCTTTAGGTCACTGAATGCGAGTTCTGCCTTATCATTCCACACCACGTATACTGTACGGGAGCACCCTTCTTTGTTAAATTAGTCAAGGGTGCGGCCCTTTCGGAGAAACGGGGCACAAACCGGCGGTAGTATCCCGCTAACCCCAAGAAAGCTTGCACCTGTCTCTTGGTATTCGGACGGGGCCATTCCAAGATGTCTTTAATTTTCGAACACTGCGGTCTCACCTGTCCCCGACCCACCAGGTAGCCTAAATACTTGGCCTCCTTTAAGCCAAAAAAACACTTTCGGGGGTTTATGCGGAGACCGGCTTTAGCTAGTGTCGTAAGGACAGCAGAGACCTGCAATAGATGTTCCTCCCAGGTGCCGGAATAGATGACAACGTCATCCAGGTAGGCGGCACTATAGGACCGGTGGGGCTTCAGCACTCTGTCCACCAGACGTTGAAAGGTTGCGGGTGCCCCGTGCAGCCCGAATGGGAGAACCTTATATTGCCAGTGCCCACTAGGGGTGCTAAAGGCGGTTTTCTCTTTTGCGGATTCCGTTAAAGGAATTTGCCAATACCCTTTTGTCATATCCAGAGTAGTCAAGTATCGGGCCGTACCCAGCCTCTCAAGGAGGTCATCAATGCGAGGCATTGGGTAGGCATCGAACTTAGACACCTGATTCAGGCGTCTGAAATCGTTGCAAAACCTCCAAGAGCCGTCCGGCTTAGAGACGAGGACGATAGGGCTGGACCAGGGACTATGGCTTTCCTCTATTATGCCCATGTCCAACATTCGTTGCACCTCTAATTCCACCTCGTTACGTTTTGCCTCCGGGAGCCTATAGGGTCTCTCCCGGACGATTACTCCGGGGTTCGTGACTATGTCATGGGCAATCAGCGAGGTCCGGCCGGGTGACTCGCTCACCACTTCGGGGATGGCTTGGATCACATGCGTTAACTCTTGCCGCTGTTTGGGACTTAGCTCATTACCGAGGTTAAGGGCAGTAACGCAGGAAAAGAGGGAGAGGGACCTATGGGAGTTCAGTGTCTTCTCCCGGTCTTTCCAAGGTTTCAAAAGGTTTACGTGATAGATCCTTTCTGTAGGTCGACGATTGGGTTGTTTCACCAAATAGTCCACCAGCCCCTTTCTCTCCTTAACCTCGTATGGCCCTTGCCAGTGAGCGAGCAATTTAGAATGAGAAGTGGGAACGAGAACCATAACTCGGTCCCCCGGGCGGAACTCTCGAAGGACAGAGTTGCGGTTGTAGCACCGGGCCTGCGCTGCCTGCGCACGAGTCACGTGGTCCTTTAGGAGGGGCCTGATCTTTGTGAGTCGTTCACGCATTTGCGCGACGTACTCCAATACATTAGAGGAGGGAAGGGCCTCAGCCTCCCAGCCCTCTTTTAAGATATCCAAAATTCCTCGGGGTCGTCGTCCATACAACAGCTCAAAAGGGGAGAAGCCCGTGGAGGCCTGAGGTACCTCCCGGTAGGCAAAAAGCACGAGAGGAAGAAGCTGATCCCAGTCTCTACCGTCCGCGCTGACTACTTTGCGAAGCATCTGTTTAAGCGTTTGGTTAAATCTTTCTACCAACCCGTCTATTTGAGGGTGATAGACCGACGCTTTCAGGTGCTTTATTCGGAGTAATTTGGCCACCTCCTTGAACGTATCCGAGGTAAAGGGCGTTCCCTGGTCCGTGAGGACTTCTTTGGGTATTCCCACTCTGGAAAATAAATTTACTAGTTCCCGTGCGATGCTTTTAGTATTAGCGGAGCGCAAGGGAACCGCCTCTGGGTATCGGGTCGCGTAATCCACCATAACTAATATGTATTTGTATCCACGGTTTGAGGGCTCCAGGGGTCCTACTAGGTCGACCCCTATACGGTCAAAGGGAATATCGATGAGGGGTATAGGGACAAGAGGAGCACGGTCCCGTCTGGGAATCTGGCGAATCTGACATTCTGGGCAAGACTGACAGAATCGCCGGACCTCCTCATTAATCCCAGGCCAATAAAACCGGAGCTTGATCCTCTCCAAAGTCTTTTCGGTCCCGAGATGGGCACCAAGGAGGTGAGCGTGAGCTAATTCGCATACCTCCCGCCGGAAGGTACGCGGAACTAGCAGCAACTTCCGCACCTCGCCCTCATGGGTCGCCACCCGATACAACAGATCATTTTCCATAACAAAGAAGGGCTCACGAGGTGTGGAACCGTCGGCTTGTGAGCTGTTAGGCCAAACCACCGCATTCCGGGCAAACCGCAGGGAATCATCGTTCCACTGCTCCCTTTTAAAGGAGGCCGGCGTGGATCTAAACTGGTGATCCAGGCTATCTAAAGGGTCTTGTGGTCTGGTTCGCGGGTTAGTTCCCTGGCTTGTTCCTTCCTCGGCGGAGTCTTCCGGGTCAGGGTCCATCGCCGGGGAAACAACTCGCGAGGAGCCAGTGCCAGGCCGATCTGCCCTAGTGCACGGCGTGGAGACCACGGGAGGGACGCCCTGCCCCCTCATAACCAGATCCAACGAGGCTACGGGAGCGGTCTGTGTTTTACCGCTGTTGGTTTTCGACCAGTCTTGTCCCAATATTACCGGATAGGGGGGTTCGGGCAACACAGCGACCATCAGTTTAGTAAGGTCCCCCTTCCAGGTAATATAACACTGTGCGGAACGATACGACTTGGTCCCCCCATGTACACAAGTGACCTGTAGGTGTCTTTTTAGCCATTGTTGCGGTAACACATAACGGCGAGCGACAATGGTAATGTTGCTGCCGGAGTCAAACAAAGCCACCACCTCGTGCCCATTTAATAAAACCACTCCCGTGTTAGGACTCGCCAAGGGATGCGACGGGGTACAGTACCTCTCCGAAGTGGCCCAGGTGCAATCCATCGGCTCGGTAGTCAGGTTCAAAGGACAAGTTGGCAGCAGATGGCCGACCTCGCCGCACTTGTAACAGCGCGGCGAGAGCGGCTTTTCTTTGGCCCTAGTTGGTGCTTCCGCAGCGCGTCGAGGGGGCTCGGGGGTGGCCGCCCGTCCCTGTCGGTTACCACGGGCAGACTTCTCTGATCCCCCGACTCGGAGGACCGCGAGTTGACGCTCGAGGACTTCGAGAAGGCCTGGCATGTCCTTATAGGGATGCCTCCGGACCTGCTGGGCGAGGAAACTGGGCATCGCATTCACCAGGCCTTCATAGGCCACCTGCTCGACAACTTTCCTGGCCTGGGGACCTTCAGGTCGGAGCCAACGCCCCATTTTACCCCAGAAGTCGAAGGCCTGGGCACGAGCAGGCTTTTCCGGGTCAAACTGCCAGCTCCTCCATTCTGTTGCCTGCTGGCCCGGAGTAACGCCGTAGCGGGCCAGGATCTCTGTCTTGAGGAGGTCATAATCCGCGGCCTCTTCCTCGGGGAGATCATAGTAAGCCCGCTGCGCGGGTCCCTTCAGGTAGGGCGCCAAGATGGACGCCCACTCGGACCGCTGCCACTCGTTCCGGGTGGCCGTCCGTTCAAAGATCCCCAAGTAGGACTCTATGTCATCACTCTCTGTCATAGGCACCAAAGGGGGAGGTTTAGGCTTTGGTGGAGTAGTTCTCGCTCTCTCCGACTCTGCCAACTTGAGCTTCGTGGCCTCCAGCTCCCGGTTGGTGGCTTCTTGCGCTTGCTGCAGGGCGTGGAGTTGAGCGTTCATGCCCTGTAACACGGTGTTGAGGTCCTGTCTCTCTGTCATCCTGAGTACTGTATCCTGCCGACTACGCCACTGTAAAAGATAAAGCAAGTCACAACATAAAGGTTTGGGGTTTTCCGGCCCCGTATATTGTAGACGCTCCACAATATTTAAAGAAAAAACTCTGGTCATAAATATAAACAAACAGTTCATATACGCGACACCCAAAATGGTGTCGGCGGCCATTTTATTAGGGAGGAGCCGGAAGTGGAGGAATGCTGGGAAAGAGCCGTGAGGGAGGATGGGATTGCTGACGTCAGACAAGATGGCGGAGGAAGGGCGGAAGTAACCGTAGTGCGGTCAAAGCAGGTTTATGGTGGTGGAGCGTCTCTTTTCCTGGAAGAAAGTAAAGGGAGAAAATTAGTACCCCGCCATTCCCTGCCGGCGAATGTCTTTCCAAGTGCGTTCGGATCCGTCCGCGGTCTCCTACTCGCGCGTGCGTGACAACAGATAGTACTTTATGTGTCCTAAGGGGAAAATTAGCTTTTACATACACTCAAAAATATAGAAGTATAGCAAACAACAACAACCCCCTTAAATACACACAAGAATGACAAAGAAAAAGAAACCTCTGACTTGGCTAACGACAATGAAGAAGTCACTGTGAGGCATTATAAATATGTATTGCCATACGTAGGTATGAAGGAGCCCCAGCAGTGTTTCTCATCTATGAGAATATGTGCTCCATACAGATATTTACCAGCATGAAAACTAAATACACGTCTATGTAGTAATAGGGCAGCAGTGCCAGTAAATAACTGTGCCACCCTATATATCATACCATTTTATTTTAACCGAATGCCAGTGAACCATTAATGGATTGGGGGGGCAGGGAGTTTAGGACAGGCCAGGTTTAGATCTATACATGGAAGAACAAACAATGGTGTAGAAATAAAAATGCATAGTAATGTAAATTCTAAGCAAACATTTAAATGTAGAAGGAGTAACACATTAAAAATAGCTTGCCTTAATGCTAGAAGCATCAAAAATAAGGTAAGTGAGTTGGAGTTGTATGTAGCAGAGCATGATTATGATTTTATAGTAGTAGCGGAAACCTGGCTAAATAACAAAGATGGGGATAAGTGTAACATACTGTAGAGGGATACACATTTTTTAGGAAGGATAGAAAGAACAGAAAAGGAGGTGGGGTTGCTGTTTATGCCAAACAGGGTTTAAATGTAAGACCTCTTCAGTTGGATGATGAGCCCCATCTTAGTGAGGACATGTGGCTTCGCCTGGAAAATATTAGGGAAACAGGTCTTATTTTAGGAGTGTGTTATAGACCACCCAATTCAAACAGTAATTTCAACACACATCTTTTTAGTAATATCAAAAAGGCAAGTTTACAGGGAGATATTATAGTCATGGGGGACTTAAATTATCCAAATCTTAACTGGGATAACCTTGCAGATGGAGGAGTACAAGAGTTTTTAGAAGTAATCAGTAACTGTTTTTTAACCAACATGGGGTGAAGCCTGTCTGGATTTAGTATTTTGTAATAATCAAGATAGAATTGAGGGTGTAGAGGAGATTGAACCACTATGGTCAAGTGACCATAATGTAATACAATTCTCAGTATTTTGTAAGAGTGCAGATGCAAAGACTAAAATTGTTAAGTTGAACTTTGGTAGGGCTAATTTTGAGCAGATGCGACAATGTCTAAGTAGGATACACTGGGATAAGCTTTTAAGTGTGGAGACAGTCGAGGAGCAGTGGAACAGGTTTAAAAATGTTTTACATGTAATGCAGGACAGATACATACCTAAATTTGGAATTAATAGGAAACTAAAAAAAAATTCCACAGTGGATTAATAAAGATTTAAAAAAGAAGTTGCAAAGGAAAAAGCTGCTTTATAAGGCATATAAGACTAATGACTGCAAAGTGAATCGTAGAGTGTATGAGAACATGAGGGCAACCATTAAGAAGGATATCAGGGAGGCTAAAACACAGTTGGAGAGGAATATAGCAGATAAGGCGAAAGAAGATCCCAAGAGATTCTTTCAGTATTTTAGTAGTAAAAGAACAGCCAAGGAGGAGGTCAAGTGCATCAGGAATAGTAAAGGGGAATTAAAAGATACAGACAGTGAAATAGCGGATGCCCTAAACTTACATTTTTCTGAGGTGTTTACAAGTGAGCAAGTGGATAACCTCCCAGAGGTAAATGTGACTATTAAGGAGGTACTGAGGGATCTGGAAATTGTAGAGGGAGAAGTGCTGCTCAGATTAAATAAGCTGAAATCTAACAAATCACCAGGACCAGATAATATTTATCCTCGCGTTCTTAAGGAGGCTAGTGAGTACATATATAAACCCTTGACACATATTTTTAGGAAGTCACCGCGCACTGGAGAGATTCTGAAGGACTGAAAAATGGCAAATATCATCCCATTATATAAAAAGGGTGACCGAGCAGATCCAAGTAACTATAGGCCAGTAAGCTTAACATGCATCACAGGAAAATTAATGGAAGGAATTATTAAGGATAAGATTGAGCAACATCTGGCAAGGACAGGAGTTATTCTGAACAGTCAGCATGGGTTCAGAAGAGGGAGGTCGTGTTTTACTAACATGCTGGAATTCTATGAGGAAGCAACAAAAGGATACGATCAAAGTGGAGCTTATGATATTATTTATCTGGACTTTTAGAAAGCATTTGATAAGGTGCCACATGAGAGGTTGGGCATCAAATTAAAAGAAGTGGGAGTTCAGGGTGATGTTTTTAGATGGGTGCAGAATTGGCTCAGACACAGGAAGCAGAGGGTGATGGTGCGAGGAACCTCATCAGAACTGGCCGATGTTAAGAGTGGTGTTCCACAGGGGTCAGTGCTAGGGCCGCTGCTATTTTTAATAAATATAAATGATTTAGATAGGAATATAAGTAACAAGCTGGTTAAGTTTGCAGATGATTCGGAATTCGTTATATCATTACAGAAGGACTTGGACAGCATACAGGCTTGGGCAGATTTGTGGCAGATGAAATTTAATGTCAGTAAATGTAAAGTATTACACATAGGAAGTAAAAATGTTAGGTTTGAACACACAATGGGCGGTCGGAAAATCGAGAGTACACCTTATGAGAAGGATTTAGGAGTCATAATGGACTCTGAACTATCGACTTCCCGTCAGTGTTCAGAAGCCATTAAGAAGGCTAACAGAATGTTATATAGATATATAGCACGATGTGTGGAGTACAAGTCCAAGGAGGTTATGCTCAACCTTTGTAATGCACTGGTGAGGCCTCATCTGGAGTACTGTGAAGTACTTTTGGTCTCCAGGCTACAAAAAGGACATAGCACCTCTAGAAAAGGTCCAGAGAAGAGCGACTAGGCTGATTCCAGGGCTACAGGGGTTGAATTATGAGGAAAGATTAAAAGAGCTGAGCCTATACAGTTTAAGCAAAAGAAGATTAAGTGGTGACATGATTGAAGTGTTTAAAATTAGGAAGGGAATTAATACAGTGGATTGAGACTGTTATTTTAAAATGAGTTCATCAAGAACACGGGGACACAGTTGGAAACTTGTTAAGGGTAAATTTTGCACAAACATTAGGAAGTTTTTCTTTACACAACGAACGATAGACACTTGGAATAAGCTACCAAGTAGTGTGGTTGACTTTAAGATGTTAGGGACTTTCAAAACTCGACTTGATGTTTTCTTCGATTAATCAGACTCTAAAAACAGGTGGATGAAATAACCAAGATAGTTGCACTCAGCTTCAACTTGTTATTTTTAAGAGAGTCTCCTGTTGTCCTTTAATTGTGCATAGTAACATTCCATTGTAACATTTGCCCTTCACCTTCAGTTAAGCTATCAGCATCCACTGCAGGTACCCATGGGTTTATCTGAAAATGATCCAGAATGGGAGAGTATCAGCTTAAGGAAGAATGGAGACGTGGGAGTCATAGCATGAGTGCTCTGCAAAATGGAGCCAAAGGTCAAGACTAGAGTGAAGGCAGGGAGAGTTAAATGGAAAGCAAATTAAAATGCCTAAAAATCGGAGGCTTAGAAACAATTCCAAGTTTTAGCAGCAATTTAAAGCCAAGGTCAGTATGAAATAGTGAGCTTATTAATGAGTGAGCCTCATTCAGTGAGGGCTGCCTGCCAGAGGCGGTATAGCCAAGGTCCTTAACTAGCCTGACACAATGCAAAGACAGTAGCCTTTTTTTTTTTACCTGGAGTGTGAGATCTAGCAGTACCTTTAGAATTGGTACATTAAACAGTTTTACCCAGAATTACATTTGGATACCAAGAGAAACATGTAAGACCTTCCTTATTTTTCTAGCTTATGTGCCACAGAAAGACTTCACTTTTCTCCATGCCCCTAAATGTGGTGTCTCCTGTACAGGATTATGGGGTGAGATGTCTCCTTAACAACCTCAGACACAAAACAGGAACCAACCCTTGATGGTATACCAGTCTATTACAGTTACTTGTGCTGGGCAGATTTGGAGCGGGCAATCAGCTTGACAATCTGTCTTTAAACTATAGGAGCAAACTAGACTCACAAAAAGAAGTTTGTATGAACACAGGGAGAACATGCATATAGCACACTGAGCAGGCCTGGACTGAGGCAACAGTGCTACTCACTGCGTCACCATGCCTTGATATTCATCATGTTTGTTAACATATTTCATTTAAATCCATTAAATGTTTTCATTTTTACTGTTCTTTTACATACAATATATAGACATAGTAGTGTAAGAGTGTAAGAAATCGGGTTTGCTGGGCACCCAAATCACTAGGGACTTGCATCTGAAATGAAGATGAACCATCTCCAGGCCTCTACACAGGCTGCACATGCAGCTTGGCCTTCGTATGTTTATAATCAAATAATACTCTTGTGGCACACTTTAAATAACTTTGATTTCTGACGATGCATTTTCTTTCTGCTTCATTTGCAGGGATATCAAGTGCAATGGGAGGAAAGACTCTGGAGAAGGTAAGCAGCATACATTGTCTTTGCTTAATGTTTAAAGGTGTTTTCATATTCAGTTAGGCAGTTTAAGATGTGACATTGTGGGGAGCACTGCCTGACTTAAGGATCCAGTGTCCTAGGTTATAATCCCTGGGCCACTTGTTGTGTAATTTGGATGTTCTCCCTTTTTTCACATGAGGCTTCCTCCCAAATCCCCATAAATATGAAGTTTAGGATAATTGGATATTCTAAATTGGCCTAGTGTGTTAGTATGCACTTTAATGAATTGGCACCCCTCAACTCCCATCTGAGCCTGAACTGGATTTAGTGGGTTTAGGAATATTATGCTAGCTAGTTTACATCAGAAAACCTGTTTTCTAATTTTTTATTTTTAAAAGGATTACTATTACTCATTACTTTGACAGATGCAAAAATTAAAAAGCGTGAATAAATAGATTTTATTTTATTAAAGTAGTAAAATGAATTGTCCACAGTAGCTGCTATTTGTATATTTTTATTGTCACTTCATATTGAATGGAAAGCAGTTCTTATGGTGGAACAGGGCATTATGCTGTTGTCTCACAACACCAGGAGACAGGGTCCAAATCCCAGCGTGGTCACTGCCTTTAAGTTGTTTACACATTCTCTCCATGTGTCTGTGGGGTTTCAGCCTTCCTCCTACCTTTAGAGGGTCCAGTTAGGTTAATTAATGACTTTACATTGGCCTGGTATTGGTGACTGTGTGTCACTGTGTGCTTGAGTATGCCTTGCAACAGACTGCTATCCCATTCACGGCTGGCTTCTGTTGTCCCTGTAATGCCAAAAATGTGAACAGATGATATACATATGTCCAGAAATGTTTAGATTAAATCACAAAGTTTCTTTCCTTATTAGCTCATGCTTAGCCTTGCTATAATACACGGCATGCTATCCATGATATCTGACTAGAGAGGGAACTCGCACTTGTGTCTTTGGAGCTCTTATGTAGTATGGTGGATGTGTTCTTGTCCAAGGTGTCTCATTCACACTGCTCCATTGTTTTGCACTTCAGGTTACATTGTAGTATTTCTATGACTACTCCACTTCTAAAATAAAGAATACAATAAGAGACCCTGCCTTTTCCCATCACTCCTGGGGCTCTGGGTCCCCTCTAAGTTTAAGTTAAATAGGTTTAAAATTGGATGGATGAATAGGTGTGGGACCCTGTAGTGACTGGTATATTTGTCCATAAATATGAATGTTCCAATATGCTGTACTTGAATTTTCTCATATTTGGCAGAGATGATATTCTAATGTTAAAGTCTGTAGTCGTTAAATAGGCAAGCGCCAGGAAGCAATTTATCATATTTTCCTTCTTAAGTTTGAAAAGGAAAAAATATATTTGAACTCAACAGATGGATCTGAAATTATTTAATTACTTTATTATGTAGATAAACTTAAAGACTGTTTAGCCTTCAACCAGGTAACTAAGGTGAGATGAGCGTTCATTGTTAACATGATATCAGCTAGTGGAACTGCATATCTAGTATGTCCATAGATGACTCGGTGAAAAAGACGCAGTCAAAAGATGAAGCAGTGGTCAGAACCATGAGATCCATCCATCCATCCATTATCCAACCCGCTATATCCTAACTACAGGGTCGCGGGGGACCGCTGGAGCCAATCCTAGCCAACACAGGGCGCAAGGCAGGAAACAAACCCCGGGCAGTGCGCCAACCCACCGCAGACCATGAGATCAGAATAACAAATACCAAAGCCAGAAACGTAAGACAAAACTTAAGTTTAAAAAAAAAAAAAAGATTGCAGAGTTCTTAGCCAGGAGATCAAAATGAAATTAAGAATTCAAATGCAATGAAGGGTTTTGGAATCCCATGTAGTCAGATGAGGAAGTCAACCTAGAATGACCCTTCTATTCTGTTATGACCAGTGAGGACACAACCCTCCTGGGAACATACGGACAACAGAAATCAACACGACACCATTGAAAGAAAACCAAATGGCGGTGGAAAAACATCCCAAACTAAACCTAAATAGGGAGTTATACAGTGATTCAATTAAAATACCTCAGGTAAAGAAAAAAACAGAACTGCTTAAGGCTCGAGACATGAGCCAAAAAATAATAATAATAAATTAGTAAAACTTCCAGCCTCCTGACAATATCAACACACGCACACACAAGCGTCCAAGCCATCAACTGATAGCGGCAAGATAGCATCATAAAATCCAAAGTAAAAATAAGTAAGTAATGATTTTCTGTCATGACTTAGGGTTTATAGAGCAGAAAGGAGGACAATGAGCCTCAGTAATGATAAGATAATAGCTTAATGTATCAGTTTATTGACTGTTTCCTTATACAGATCAATTAATTAAATACCATTCAAAATGGGTTAAAAAGAAAAATTACAATTAAGTTAAAGGCCATGCAATACAAAAATGCTAAGTCACAACAATACTAACATGAAAAAAAGGCAAAGATATACAAAGAGCAAACTACCAATAATACAATAATAAAGTAAAGTCCAAGCAATAAAATAAGGACAAAACACCAAAATACTCTAAAGGAGAAAAGTCAAACTACAGATTACTATGAGACCAAACAACACAAAAAGTTATAATGAAAACAAGGTCAAAAAATACCAAAGAATGATTTAAGGCTAATCAATATGAAATCCAAGAAAGGCCAGAATTCAAGGACAAACTTTAAAGAGTTTGCTTCTTGTAGATTTCCCTCCCCCATCTTCCATTTTTAATACATGATCCTATTGGATGGCATCTATTTGACTACAAGGTAGCAGTGTTAAATAGGGCCATACAACAAAAAAATAATACTCAAGAAAATAAGTTGTGATAATATACTAGCTATGTAAGCCTGTGCTGTAAAAAGCCTGGGGTCTTAGAAACTTTTGAAATCGTGAGAAAAAAAATGGAAATGTACAGATGTCAGGTAGTTGAAAGGAACTACTCTGGGCGTCTGTCTCCTAGGAGGATTCATTTTGCAGACGTGCTTGCAGCGCTTGTGTATTAGCGGTGGGAGGAAAAGTAAAAGGGATACCTTTTTACCGATGTTAGCGGCTAAGTGAATTTGTCTTTCTTCTGAGGTTTCGTTTTGCTGACGTGCTGAACTTGCTTGTGTTATTAGCTGCTAAGTGAGTTTTCTGTTTCCTCGGAGGCTGAGCCCTTGCCTGATTCTACCTTCCAGGTCGGACAGATACACACACTTCCACGCGTAGACATTTATATATAAGACAAAGCAAAAAAGGCCAAAATTTAAAAATCCAAAACACAGAAGTGTCATTATTTGCATACCTAAAGGCGTAAAACTGCAAAACCTCAATATCAAAAAGCCTACAAATACATAAAGCACACAATACCAATAAGGCCTAAAATACAAAAGACTGAAAGCATGGAAAAAAATGATAAGTTCAGTATCATAAAAGCATGCATTCCTTATTAATGAGAAGCAAAAAGGGAGCCAATGCCACAGAGAACCTTCCTCAATGCCTGAACAGTCATCCCGAGCCTGCTAAGCCCTTAAATCGGGCTTCAGGTAGAAGTCCCATTAGCTGCTTATTGGCAGTGCCTTGCAGGCCCTACTCCCCCAGGCACAGCATAAAGAGGAAAACAAAAATCACAACCCAAATTAACACAATTAAAAGACAATATGAAAAGGTCAAAAAGTACCAAAAGATTAATGAAATAACAAATGCAAAAAGAATGAGATTAACAAAAACATTTTCATCTAAAAGAACACAACAATTTTAAAAGGGCAAAGAAAATAAATAAACAGAACAATAAACAAAAATAAAGCCAGAACAATGACTACATCATGCATTGAAAAACTTACAGCTCACAGGCAAGAAATAAGTGGACAGACTAATTAAAGATGAATGCTCCAGGGTCCGGGTATATTCATGTGACACCTTTCACAGTCAACACTTTCCACATATTGCAGGTATGTCCAATTTTAAAAACAGATGGACAACTGTCCCTTGAAGTGAATGCCGAGTGTCTCATTACAAATCAAGAGACGGGGACTAAACCATCCAAAATGGTCAATAGCCTAAGGCCACAATATTTTATCCGTCCATCCCCAACTACCCCTGAGCAATTAGCTAACAGCAGGCTGAAGTGAGTGACCACATGTGCCAGGCTTTAGGCAGGTGATTCAGATCTCCAAGACAATCTCTTTTTTTCTAAATATGGAGTAAGTTATCAATTATTTTTTCATTTTTATCTACACACTGCTGTAAACTTTAAGTTGGACATGTTTTGGTTAATGCATGCTTTTCTTTCAATACTCCATTAATTTTTATTTCCATTATGTATTTCATATCATTACTTTTCATCATTATTATCATTAACTCCTTGTTACTAAAGCATTAATATTCAACTGCTGACATTTCTGTTTTGTCCTGATATGTTATTCCTTTTAATTTCTAGTTCCAGTTTTATTATAGTTCTCCATGTTTTTTACTGCTGTTCTGTGGCCATAGATGTGGTGTGCTGCCTAGCAATATGAACCACACCTGTGCGACGTGTGATGCCAGAACGATTGTCCTTTAAAAGAAGGCAGTGAACATTAAGAAGAATTTGAACTTTGACTAAGACAAAGAAAAGAACTTATTGAGAGTCTTATAACAAACGGGGCGAAAAATAATCTGGGACAAGAATTTACTGAATTAACTTGTATTTCAAGTTATGGTTTTGTTCCTGTTTCAGCCCAGAATCCAGCGTCAGAACCAAAATGGGAAAGTCCAAAACTGTCAAAGCGCCTTGCCCACTCTAATCTTTATTTAGTTTATTTATTTATTTAATCGCTAATGTAAGTTAATAAATAATGAAACAAATTCAAAATGCTAAATAATTAAAAATCTAAATTTAAAATGCACAGAGCTACATTATTCTGGACAAACATTTTTAATTACCTTTCAGATAGCCTTGGACTTACAATCCCTCCAAACCCATTAACAGCTGTGTTTGGTGTTCTTCCAGATGGGTTTAAAGCGGAGGAAGACAAACAAATTGTGATTGCATTCACTACACTTTTGGCACGTAGACTTATTCTCATAAACTGGAAAAACCCAAACTCTCCTCTTTTAAGTCAGTGGGAAACCGATGTGTTATATTATTTGAAGTTGGAAAAAATCAAATACTCAGTTAGAGGATCCGTACAGACTTTTTTCAAAACATGGCAGGATCTAATCAGTAATATTTTAAAATAAGTTCAAAAGGCACAGAGAATTTATTAATTTAGGTATGTCTCCAAGCCTTAAATTTAACGCCGTTTGGCTTGCTCTCTCTCTCAGGGGTGGGGATCGATCTGTTCTTAATTTTTCTCTTTGTAAAAACTTGATTGCTTTGTATGGATTATAATAAAATTAATAAAAAAAAATAAAAAAAATAAAATAAAATAAAATAAAATGCACAGAGCTTCACAGCATAAAATCCGCAATCTAATGTTTAAAAATCATAAAAACCAAGCCAAAAAGTCAAAAACCAGAAAGTTAAAATCCAAAATAAAGAAATATCCACAAAACACGACATAAGTGGAAGCCGGAGGACATAGTTACATGGAGCAGGTGTCTTATATGAGAATCTCAAGTAACTGCAGCCCAACTGACCACAGCATCTGAGAGCATTAACTGCCAGTCAGTTTTCACTGCAAAAGATACAAGACATAGCTGAGCACAAGGAAACAGGGTGAAATTACAAACACTACAATAAAATGGAAACAGGCTAGTAACAAGGGAGTTTTAAAAAACAAAAAACACAAAAAAAAAAAATAAAAGCAGGGCAAGATGTAGCATAAATCCTAACTGTAATGTGACTGGACAATAATAATGGTTAGTGTGTGTCGAGTCTGCTAAATATCCTGGACTATGCCCTGCTAACTCTTAAAAGAGTGACTCCAGAATGTATCTACCACTCACTAGATCAGTTGTTCTAAGAGACCACCTGTTTGTCCTAACAGATATCAGTGTTCTTGAATGAGAAGTAACTTCAGTTAGAACTGAACTGTTTATAGGATGAAGACGGCATTTGAGGACACTGTTTAGCTACTGGCTATGTATCCACATGAGGTTCTGCAGTGTATAATCAAGGGCTGCTGGGCATGTATCACTGTACTGTTTGTATTGTTTTACTGCTTCAGTGTTAATCATATTCTGCACAGTTCTAAAATCTCAATGATTAAATTGTATCTTTACTTACTTTTTTTAACAGCTCCCTGCATCACCTTCCTTGACTCTCAAGCTATGAAGAAGGACATGAAACAAAAGATCAGGACTTGTAGCCCCCTAACTTGCCTTGCACTTACCTCTGACGACTGTAATTCTCTTGATTCTGCAATGGGTCCTGATCTCGGCTGTCAAGAGAGGAAGAATGACAATGAAAAAAAAGACTTGCTTGCTCCAGAAGGGCAGAATGGTGACGCAAAAGAAAATAATCCATTACCTTACAGCCCACTGCAGCATTGCAACAGGTCCGACCTGCCTTTACACACCTCTGGGCATGATAGTGCCCAGGAAGAGGATGCCCCTTCGCTTAGTTTGCTGGACAGACTCAACAGAAGTCAACAGGGTCTGGCAGAGGAGTTGTTGGAGGGGACTGAGGACAATGAAGAGACCTTAAAAAACTTATCCAGCTCAATGCTTCTGTCTCCTGACAGGGGTAATATTGACAACATCCTGTCATTATTGCAAAGAAAATGTGGCAATGGTCGTATCAATCTGTGCCCAGTGGTCCAGCTTATTGACATCACAAAGGATAAGGGCCGACTCTCTGAAGATCTGCAGTCCAGTGGGGTAAAACTAGATTGTACTGACCTTGGAGAGGAAGGTTGCTGTGAAGATAATCAGCAAGGTAAAGAAATGGAGATGCCTTCTGAGATGTCTTCCATGCACTATAATTTCTTCTCATCACCCTCACTGGCCAATGGCATTCGTAGTCCCGAAGAGAAAATCCTTAAGAAGCCAAGGATTGGACCCAGGGGTCGGCGGCGACATATTGCCCAGCAACGAGAACTGCAACATATGACCCCTCAGCCAGAGGTGCAACAGCAAGATTTGATGCCAGACCCTCTACAGCAGACTTCACAGAAAGAGGAGCTAGAGACTCAGCCCGAAGTTGCACCAACTTTACTGGTCCCAGAAGAGGAAGTACTAACCCTCGATGTGACAGAGGAGCAGCCTATCACAATGCCCCAGGAAATTATTGCTCCTCTTGAGCCTGTAGAACCAATGGAAGAAATTCCAGTTCATTCCCCAGTGACTGCAAACCCCATTATAACAGAATGCCAACCTATTGATATAATCCCCACTAGCATGCCAATGACAAATGTTAATGCTACTATAGTGCATGCAAGCACACCTGAAGTGAAAGAAAACACTTTGGTAAGTCAGCTGCAGCAGCAGATAAGTGAGAAGGACAATTCATCAATGACGCAGACCCCAGAAACAGAAAGAAAATATTCATTGCGGAGTTTGCACAGGCCAAGGATACAATGCCATCTTAGGAAATCATCCCGATTGAGACGATCTTTGGCAGGATGCACTAAAGAAAGGAAGAACAGAATGCCCATCCCATCAGTTGATGTACCTTTGCAGATAATAGAGGAACCTCTACAATTACAGGATGATGATTGTGAGAAGGCACAAGGAGACTTCAGGCAAGGGAGTAATGATCCGGATGGCATAATAGACCTGAAGAGCTATGACACTGAACAAGAGGGCAGCGAGGTTCCCATTGAGAGTCTCATCGAGCTTGAGGCAGAACCATTGGAGGAAACAGACATGACACGAGGCAAGAAGAGAGGAAGGTGTGTCGGTGTTCGTAAGATCGTTGTCAAAGTGGCACGAATTCCTGTAAATATGGGCCGGAGAAGCAAGAGCTACAAAATCTCATCAGTGGAGAACCCAGGGGTGTTGGACACAATGACAGGAATAGCGGGAAAAGAGGTCAATAAAGGACCACCTCGAGAACCAGCTGCATTACTGAAGATGAAAAATAATGGCAAGAATGTGATGGTCATGTTTCCGCCAGGGGAGCTGCCCGTCATCTTGAAAAGAAGGCGGGGAAGGCCGCCAAAACAAGTACCTCCAGGTCAACCTGACCCCAGAGTAATAAAAGCCAATGAGGTGAAAAAGCCACGCCGGCGCAGAAGAGTGAAATTGCCTTCTCCACAGCCCTCCTACGTGGCAGACACCAATGATGCAAAAACAGATTATGGTGACGTCCTTTCTAAGTTAGCCTTCCTCAATCGTCAGCCCCCTACCACTGGCCGCTGTTCGCCTCCTCGATGCTGGACTCCCACTGAACCTAAAAACACTCTGCAGTCCCCTGATACTCCAAATATCGCAATCCTTATTCAGCGACTGCAAGGATTCCGCCGGAGAGGTGGAAGGGCAGGGTGCATGGGTGGAAGAGGAGGACTGGCGAATGCAAATGAATCCTTCAAACGATCATTCAGTGACTTCTTTGAGACGATTGGAAAGAAAAGAAAAACCCCACCATCGGACTCGCACTTTCCACGGAAGCGTGGCAGAGCAGCGTCAGTACACTCTTACACTGCACCATCGGCCGAGAGAGTGATTAGGAAGAGACGCCCCCGAAAGAATGGCATCCTGAAGGGAGCACAGCAAGGTATGAATCAAGATTCTGACTGGAGCAAGGGTAGCAGCTGGCCCGCAAAATCAGAAGGAAGACAGAACCAAGCAGAAAAGAGTTATGGATACCAAAACCTGACATCTTCTCGCAGTTTTGTAGCCTGTGATGCTGGCAAAGGGGGCTTCTACTCCAGTCAGACCCAGGGGAACCAAGAATCCCAAGGGTTGTTTACTGGGTACTTTCGTTCACTCCTTGATTCTGATGACTCTTCTGACCTAATAGATTTCTCCATGTCTTCACAGTCATCGAGAGCCGAATCTCATAAACTTCCTGGTTGTTTCGAAACAGCCAATGCAGCTCAGTGCCAACGGTGGTCTCCTGTTTACCAAAAGCGGTGTCCCAAAGCAAGCCCAAACAATTCTGAGTCTGTCTCTCAGGCATCAAATCTCTCCAGATCTGCGTATCCCCAGGGTGGAACCGGAACTGGGACTGGAACTGGGACTGGAACCACAACTGCAACATATAGCCTTTCTCAGAATTCTCCTACATCCTTCCAAAAAATGGTCCCACCACTGTCTCTGTCCAGGTCTCCAAGTTCACCACACCCAGCTGGAAGTTTTTCCCACTATCCTGGCTTTGGGTCTGGATCACAGTCAATGAGTAGTACTTCTAATGCCTCTTTGCCAACAATGAAACAGTTTGAAGGACAGCGTAACCCAGACTGTAGTTTCCCTTATGGTAGTGGCAGCAGCAAACCACTGCAGGTGTCTCCAGGAAGCAGTTCAAGCACATGCTTTGCAGGCCTCCAAGGCACAAATCCATTAAGTAAATGCATATATAGTAGTGGTCACTTTCAAGGCATTGCGCATACTCCCTCATTGCAAGGGGAAAATCACGGTAGAACTGCATCTCCTGGGAATTTTATGCACACAAAAAACACCAATGAGTCCTTTCCCTCTTCCCCAGAAAGTTGTCGTCAGTACTCCTCAACTGCTCAGTGGGGCTACCGACCCACCTATCCAGGGTGTAGCGGAGTCTGGAATACTGATTCTTTCAGGCCACATTTTCCTGGTTCCTTTGACTATGGCACCTATAATGAACCTAAAGATATCCTGGACATTTCCAACTACACCCCTCAAAAAGTGAAGCAGCGTTCCTTCTCAGAAACCTTCTCAGAGTCCTCATCTGATAGCTCTCACTTCGGGCAGCAAGCACCAGTTGCGTCAACAGGAAGTTCTTACAAGCAGCATGACCCGCCCCCACCCCCATCTGCTTCTGCAGAAAGCCAATCCAGCCTCTCCAGTTTGGAAAAACTGATGATGGATTGGAATGAGACCTCCTCAGCTCCGTCGTACAACTGGAATCAGAGTGTCCTGTTCCAAGGAGGTACCAAACCTGGCCGGGGTAGGCGGAAAAAGGCCGAAACTCAAGCAGAAGCTTGTCACCTTGGTTTCCCTCCTGTCCCTTCTCCTTCAAGCTCCTCTTCACCAATTCCAGGTCCAAAAAGGGGCTCCATGGGAGGCAGACACCCAAGAGGATCCCGTGGCGGATTCTCCTCCTGCAGACGAGAACGCACCACTCTGGCAAAACCCAAGGCTCATAAACAGCCCAACCAACCATCCGCAATGCCTCTGTTTCAGGACAGCCCAGACCTAGGAATGGACTATTACAGCGGTGATAGTAGTAGTATGTCCCCACTTTCATCACAATCGCAAAACCTAGGACTGAGTGAAAGAGAGCAGTGTGGATACTCGAGCCCTTACTCGGTTAACCCTTCCACACCATCCTCAGAGGAGAAGTTTACCCAGATTTTCCATAATGAAACGGCCTCTTTGTCACCAGTTGTTGGATTACAGCTTGAGTCTAAATCCTTCCAGTCACCCCCTTCCAAGCCCCTTCATCCTTATGGGGGCCATTCCAAAGCCTTCTCACCCAACTGTTCTCCTACATTAGCGTACAAAGACAGCAACAGTCTCATGCCCTGTGATGCCAGGAGACTTCTTTCCTGTGCTGCTCAGAGTCCCCATAGAGTTGGCAAAGATATGCCCGGATCTCAGTATGATTCTCCTCCCTACAGCAGCTCTGCATATTGGTATCAACAAAGCAGCTCATTAACGGGGAGTCCTCACCACTATGAGAAGAGAGATGAATTTTTGGAGAGGAACAACATCATGGGAACTAGTCCGCATCTACTTAATTCCATATCTCTGGGCAGGACTGAGAAGGACACCCAAGAGATGCCTAGGGGAGGACCACTCAGACCCACATCCTCCTATCCCCCACTTTCAGTTGGTCCTAATCCTCTGGTCGCTTCATCGTCGGCTGCAGTTGAAATGAACTCGCCTCCTTCTGGACTAAATGACCCTGGCCTCCAGGTTTCTTTGGAAACCTACCACCTCCGTTATCCCAGTCTTCAGACACATGGGCAGGCTGGCCTAAGCCTCTCCTCTCATCGTGGTGGCGTCTTGAGCCAACTGCTCGACCAGCACGCCGAGGACACTTTCACAGTGACCAGCCTATAGGGTCTGGGGCAGGGAGGGTAAGCAACGCTACTGGGAAGATCAAGGGTCTGTTTATAGGTAGGCAACACTTTCAACAGCTCACACAATGAAATGGAACAAAGCGACATGTTAAAAGACTTCTATTTTTGTAATATTCACTCATGTGTGTCCTTCTTGATGCCATACACCCATTTCTTCATTTTCTGCCTTTTGCTATTTTAAGTTTGGCTTTTGAATTAAAAAAAAAAACAAGCGTTCCAAAAAATTTGGTTACATCTCCCATCCAAAAATTTTTAATACTCATTTTTGCTTTCATTTGTTATTTTGTATTCTACCATTGGACAGGCCACTATTCAAGTTCAAGTTTATTGTCACATGTACAGAGTACAGTGAAATTCTTATGTGTGTGTATGACAAACATGCAACACGGTGCCAGTCTCTGGTGCCATGATCAGCAGGCTGTACTAGTCAAACATGGACCCAGTTTTGTCACTGATGAAGCCTGCTCTAGAAATTGGCTGCTCCCAGTTATCATAAGAACAACGTGACGTGTTTAACGTAAACAGTCATTTCTCAATTTCATTTTAATGGATGGAAAAATATGTTTTTGTGTAAATTTTGAAAACTGCTGGCTGATTTCCTGCAGTGCCTTGTTTTCTGTGTTTATTTATTTTCTTCATTTTCAGTAGTTTCATAGCTTTTTGTCAATGGCTAAAGTAAATCTGTGTTTATCTGTGCTTTTGTATGCCACCCACAAAGTAATACTATTAAACGGCCCATCAAGTAAAGTTTAGTTGTTGATCTTGTATTGAACTTATGCAATAAAATCTTTCAGTGAAGTTTTACGGAGCTCGCGGAGCTTCATTTTATTGTTCGTATTTGGACTCTGAAAGCTTTTTACTGATTCCAAGTGCGGCCTGCAAAGGTAAAAGTGGCAATAATATTAAAAATAAGGAATCACGGGATGAATCATAGTCAAAAAAACGAGTGGAAGGTCGTAAATTCAGGAGATCAGTAAACCAGAACACAAAACCTAAATTGAAATCAATAAACAAAGTAAGGATCGTTAGTCAGAATTTCCATAACGTGAAGAAAAAAAAACTAATAACATTAAATAGTTTGAGTGAATTCACCATCTTAGACAACCAGGGTGTACACAACGCTGACATTTGTATCACGGTGACGTTACTTGTCTGTAAAGCAACAACTCAGCAATCGCCAACAATTCCCCTCCACCCCAAAATGGTGGTGCCCATTGAAAACAAAATGGCATTGGAGGAGAATTAGATTAATTATTAACTTTTTTATAACTATCTCAAAACAAAAAACAACTTTAGAAATTAATTTGTTGAGTTTTACATGCACAGGTTTTGTTAATAGCCTAAGGAAAACACAGAAAAATTAAACAGTACAGCTGATCGTAAGACACAGTTAGAAGTCATGAGCAACATAAGTACAAGATGAAGGAAACACTGGGGTAAATAAGCCAATTAAATCTATTCAGGGTTGTCGAGCAAAGCCTTGTGTTTGTTGGTCTGCTTACAGCTCTTCATTGGAGTCTTTGACACCGCTGTGTGTCCATCTTGAGTGGAGTCAGAGGTATTTTCCTAGGCGCAGAGAGAAGGCCGTGTTCTCAGGCTGTCTATTTTGGCAGGCCTAGCTTCAATAGCGCTGTGACAGCCTTATGACAGTTCTTAGTTCCAAAAGAAGACCCAGTCACATAAGAATACACTTTGTCCAGAGCAATAATATATATTTTTATATTTATGTTTAACTATCTGCTGACCATTACTAAAAAGGAAATGGATTTCCTTCTAACCCAAAGTGCGCCCAATTCACTTGTTAATCTTCTTTTTCTATGCTTACTGTCTCCATTAGCATTATTGGTAAAATGAAATTATGTATTATGTTAACTTAGCATATGTGTATTAAAACCAGCCAGGCTCACAGGTCACAGTGTCATACTGATCCCACGTTGTTTTTTTAAGACAGGCTGTAGCGTATGTAAGTCAAGAAACAAACCTGGATAGGGCACCACTTGAAGGCGTAGCCCACTACTGGAGGCCAGTGTGGAGGAACTAGTAAATTCACATAGACAACAATCAGGCCTAGGATAACGCAGGATACCATATCTGTGAGAGACAGTGCCAACCACTGCACCACGTGCTGCTCAATGAGAAATGCAAATCCTGTTCGCATCACTAACATGACATAATGCTTAAGGTCAGGAATAGTAATGGGCAGCAGACCCGGGCATGCGTCATGTTGACTACCCAAAACTCTCACTGACATTAAGAGGGGGCTGATTGCTGGGCACATTTGTCAGGAGCTTCAGTGATGAAGACAGCTCAGGTTGATGATGTTTCATGATGGTTGATGGAAGTCAGAGGAAAAGAAACCATCAGCCCAGGGAAGCTTAGGATGGAAGTGCAAAGTTCTTGACAGTCATGGCCATGTGTTGATTTGGGACATACAAGTAACTCTGAATTGCTGTATTGCAGGAGTAGGGGATGGGAAGAGTCTATTGAAAATGCCACAGGCTGACATTGTGTTGTGGCATATAAACCTCTTTTAAAACCAGAAAATGTATAAAATGCAAGCCTATCTAGTCATATAATTGATCCTTCACTTCATTCTTAGCATGGGGCCATATGTGACATTCACTATTAAATGCCTCCAGGTCTGAGTGCTCAAGTCTCACACAAGGGCATCTTCAAAAAAATTTTTAGAAGGGCACGTGTCTAATATTTTCTTGCCACAACAGTCTATTCACTATCACAATACCTGCAGTGAGGTTTAGCCCGACAAACGTAAAAAGTATGGCCAGAGAACGGAACTGAAAGTGCAATGCAGAAGAGCATCTTTTACTGGCTATGCCAGTTAGAAATGCGTTCAATCCTGGGAGTAAACTTACAAATGAATTCTCAAAAACTTTGAAAAAGCAAAAGCCAGTATGAAACAAGAACTTTTAAGCAATGTTTAAATATATATGAATATTAATTTATGTTTAATATGTAAATTCAAGCCTTAGTTTCTGTATAATTTGACAGCCCTAATATCTGACAAATGTCCAGGGTTGGATTACGACTCGCAAACTCCTCGTGTTGTAACCCCTGAGAAAATCACATTGCGTGTGCCCACCCCGTCTGTTTTGTTTTCTTCATTGTGCCACCCCGGCTTGTACGGAAATCAATACACCCATATGTGAACATGACAGTTATTTTTATTTTTTGCATGGATTTTTTTGTTTTTTTTCCTGCGACCCCACTGTCGAATGTGTGGACACGGCCATTGAGATACTTGTGAAGTATACGTCCAGTGTTTTGTGTTTAGGTGTTTTTGGTGCCTGAGCCCCTCAGATCCTGGTGCCCCTGGTGCTCGTCTCATTGTGCATTTGGTTAATTTGGCCCTGACAACTTCTTTTCTTCACAGTTATGTATTCATTGTAGTGGTGCACAGATGTCAATGGAGTTCTGTTTGCAGAGTATTTGTAACATTGTTTTATTTAATTAATTTACTCAATATGAATGCTAATCAAATTTTGATACTTTTTAAATGGTTTCAGATAATACAGTTTTTAAATGACATAATATCTTCAACTCTGATTAAGTGTAAGTAGGTAAACTCAGTTTAGTATTTTATACTGGTAATAATGGATAAGAGAGGTAAACTGAAATAGCATATCTGATTGCCATAAATTAGCAATCATAGAACTAAAACCCCAAATAATACTGAATTTCATAATTAGGAAATACTAATTTTATTTACAATAAGCAGCAATCATGCATAAGAAGAAAACCGCCTCATATCTTGAGCTCCTTCCACATATCCATTTCAGAAAGTAGCCGAGTTCACTTCTCCAAAAGTGCTGGCAGACTCCCACTTTCACACTTGTAGCCCACTGTAACTTCAGCAACTACACTGCCATGTGAATAAGGGTGTGTTTTTGAAGGGGGTTTTACAGACACAAATGTTAACCACCTCACTAATTTAACTAAATTCCTAGGCTCTTGCACCATTTACAACTTAATTTAAGCTTGCTAATGTGACATTAATGCTTGTCAGCTGCATCTGACTGAGACTGCTGCAAACGCACATTGGCATTTCTCATACCTCTATAGTTACGATAAGCTCTTCAAAGAAGAACTTGGACCCCTTCAAAATGTAAAATACCGCTGTATTATTCCAACCTAATTTTCTTGGCCAAATATTGGCAAAAGAGAACTCCGTGATACACTGATGCAGTGTGAAGCTGTAGCTACTGCCGAAGAGAGACTGTTGTAATACACTGCTTTGATGACAGCTTCCTTCAGCTGACTCCACTGTGGTAAAAGTCAACCTGAATATGGGCTGAAAAGTCATTGTGGGGGTCATTCATCCCCTGTGACTCCTATTCTTATAATCTGACTGCCACACGTGGTCTTCAACTCAAGGTCGTGATGTATGAGGCCAGTCTAGTAAAAGCCAACAATGAAACTGGCGTATGAGCTTGAAATGTTTGCAAAAACAGTTGGAAAGCTGATGATCCTATATAATTAATAATTCTACCACAGTAAATCTGTCTTAAATCCATTTGCATACTGGTAAGAAATATAATTTGGTGCCCCCCCCCCCCCCAAGATGCCCATGGTCCTACAGTGAAGGATGCTCCTTTATCTGCTGCAGTATGGTGTGCATTGTCCTGCAGTTCTGAGTGGTGAGGCCCATCCTGTCCAACATAAACCTTCACAGCTGTTGGGACCATTTGGAACTATCCAGCATTGGGAAAGATTAAACATGGGAAGGTGATTAAAGAGAAGCGGGGACAAGGTTATTGATGGTGCACAGTAGTCAAGCACCACATGAGTCAAAGAGGGGCAGATGAGCAATAGCTAAACCAAAATGTCAGGAACCAAACTCATAATTACTATGCAGGAAAAATTCCCAAAACAGAATAAACCAGAGAAGAAACTGCCTGTTGTGCCCAGCTGATCTTTCCTTAGAAGCAGTCTTTACAAATCAGTCATGTTAAGAGTCACTGAACTGAACAGAAAGAAGTCACAGTCTAGGATTATTACTAACAGTGGGTAGATGATCCAAAACCAAAAATAGAAAATACCTCAAATGAAATTGTTGAAGAAGCTAACTGTCTGGTGCTTGACTCATTCCTGTATTTGAAAACGGCTTTATAGGGTTTCTGAGCATGCCGCTCTCTCTTTTAAAGATGGATGCCATGATTATCCATTTTCCATGACCCCTGCTACCATCATACCAGCTTGTTGCAAATTGGTGGCATGTGATGAAGAACGAAAGTAAGAGTAAAAAGATGAAATAAACAAGAAGAAAAAATGAAATTAGAGGAACAGCACATTATTATTACCACTGACTTGTAACAGGTTCTAGACATTGAGTTTTAATTTTTAAAAAAAGATCAGACAGACTCTAAACACAAGAGCTTTATATTACAAAGATGGCTGCTATCACATCTCAAGCCGCATATAGCACAAGCACACACTCATAGCAACAGGCGATGCCTTAGCTACCAAACTGAATTGGTGCCGCAAGAATCCTCATAAGTGGGTGACTCAACAAAAAGAAAAGATAAATAATACAAAATAAAATGGACACGTTTTAAATTACTCAGAGAATTAAACCTGTTTACTTCTTGAGCGGAGGAGACCTCATTCAGGTCTTTAAAATCCTCAAAGATGTTGATAAAGTCAATCCAGCAGAATACTTTCCAGTGAATGGTAGATCACATTACTCAATGGCATGAGTGGAAATTAAGGGGAAGTGCACGCCAGGAAGTTGTGGGATTCTGGAATTAACTGCCAAGACTTGTAGATAAGGCAGAAACTTTGATAACCTTTAAGAAGTATCTGGATGAGATAGTGGAACATCTTAGCTATGAGCTAAACAAACAAGCTTGCTGGACTGAGTGGTCTCCTCTCGTTTGATAAACTCCTTATGTTGTAAATCCTAGCAATAGCCATTCCACGTTCGAGGCAGCTTTTTCCGTCATCATCATCAAATGCCAAATGATTAAAGAAGGCTGTAACGTTCCACCGATACTGTCTGACATGCTGGCGGACTCTATGCCAAAGCACACTGAAGCTGTCCTTGTGTCCAAGCCCTAATATGGTCATTTACGTCAGTGCTTCCTTTATTTTATCACTACCTTTACCCAACTAGAAGATGGAATACAAGTAGCTGATAGATACGGCAAAAAACATTATCAGACAGACATGACTCCAGGGGTTGCATTGAGTTGTGTGAGTCAGTCCACCCACTTCCCAAGTATGGCATCCTTATGTTGCTACACCTTACCGCAATCCATAAAGAGTCCCAGCTGAGCAAAGGATAAGTCTGTCTGACTCTAAAAGATATATGCCAGGTCAAAAGAGGACAAAGTGTCCATAGTTTCACTGCTTTTGCTCATTGTATTAGTAAATGTGGGGAATTGTAACCTTGTTTTAGGTTGAAATGGCTGCTGCTGAGTGCAGAGAGGTTTGTCGGAATGGAGAGAGGGGGTTACTATAACGTCAGTCATTGTTACTTTCAAACTGCTCGTGTATATCCACTCTTTATGGTGTGTTTGCATCCTGCTTTTAGACTTTCCCTTGCAACTTGACAATGCCCTCCCCACACCCAGAAAATTGTCAGAAGAGTCGCAGACATTAAAGTTGCTATCTTTATTATAATTAATAACACACACGAGAAAGATAACAAGAGAAACAGAACAAAGCAAAATAACAGGCTGGCCTTCTTGGAGTTGCCAATCCGCTTTCTGATGTACCAAAACACTGCCTCCTTACCTGCCATCTCTTTTTCAACATTGCTCAGGGCCTCTTCAAGCCCTTTCCAATGAACTGCTGTCCCAAACTCTTCCCAAGTCAATAAGCTCCCAGGCATGAGGCAGCTTCAGATCACTTCTCAGGGTCACTTCCTTTCAAGACTCAGAACTGCCTTGAGTGGTCAAAGTCATCCTTTTTGACCACAAAGATACTAAGCAACAGCTCCCTCTAGTGCCATATCACTGTCCCTGTACCCGTAGGCTGCATCTGGGGTAACCCAATCCAAATATGGACTGTGCGCTGTCCTCTTGTGGGAGGACAGGAGAGATCTGCTCATCCCTACCTGCCTCCACTCTTCATTGACACAACATGGCTCCAGCTTCTTAAGCTAAGGACAATGTGATATTACCTTGTGGCCAGACCTTTCTTTCCTTCTATCTTAGCAGAAGGTTCAATGCCCATTTTATGTTTCCATCTAGGGTGACATTGTCACTTTTTTCCAACAATGTCACTTAAAGCTACAAGTCTAGGGCACCATGCATGATCAGGTCCACCAACCCATTACCTGTGTTGGTTATAAAGGACTACTACTCTTACCAGTGGGATTGTCTCTTTCTCATGTTTGGAGGTTTTATGTGGCCATCTGAACTAGTGTGGTGTTGAGGTATCACCCATTGCATGGCTGCACTCGGGTCCTAATCTGGATCCTGAGTTGGTTTGTCATGTGGTGGGTGCGGCAAGGCACTGCAATGCAATGCGTGCTCTTAACCTCTCTTTTTATGCAGCCCTGTTCCATCCAGATTGTGACCTCGCTGATGGCAACCCTGTCGCCAGTCAGGCATCTCATCACACAGCATAAGTACAAAGTAGGATACCTGAAGCTCCATCTGCCATCTCTTTAGTGGTTTCCTTTCAGGATATTGCATGCCATATTGGCACTGAATGAACTCTGCCAAATCCTTCTTTTAAGATGAGTCTTTGGCTCCAAACTTTGCGTTATCATGGACTTGTTTTGCCGTCACCCAGATTTCTCAACTAAAACCTGATTCTAACTGTTTCTGGAGTATGGTACTGTCAGAGAACTCTGATGATATGGAAGTCAGATGCAGGGGCCCAGGGTTGACTTGCAGCTCATTCTCCCTGTACTTTATCTTCTGCTTCTTTCCACATGCAAAACACATAGCAGTGAAGCCGACTGCTGACCACAAACTCACCCAGGGAGTGAGTTCGCATTTGAGCACAGGTGTGCCCTGCCAGGGTCTGGGCTCTAGCAAATGCTCCTGGCGTAAGCAGCAGTTCCAAGTGAGCCTGTAAACAGGAAAGTGGGTTCAGAAAATGGATGGATGACCTCTGCTGTCACTTTGCTGCCCTATTTTAATTTCTTAGCATATCAAGCAAAGTTATTGTGGCTGTTTTTCACTAGATATAGTTTTAAACGGTCATTGCTGTCATGTGCACAAAGTCCAGTGAAATTCTGACTAGCCTGTGCTAATCAACATGCAATACATCTCCACTTTCGGGCACTATTAGTGATGAGTATAACTAACACACTAACCTCACAACATTTGTCTTTCTTACCTAAAAATGTCAAAACTCAGTTTAAACAAATCATACAGGGTGGTCCAGATATAATTACGCAGATCCAGATCGTCTGGATGACTTTTGATTTATGCGGGGACGATTCCAGTTTGGCGCAAAGACGATTCTTCATGTCGTCGGTTTGCACACTTCTCAATGGTCCGGGATTTTTCAGGTGATTTTTCTATGTAATAAACTTAATAAGATATAGCAGAATGAAAATTGCATAATTAGATCTGGACCACCCTATATATTAATTATGAAAGATGTCTTAAGGAGTGCTTAGATAGATATGAAAGGCACTATAATAATAATTTTTTGCATTTATATAGGGGTTTTCTCACTACTCAAAGCGCTGAGCAATTGCAGGTTAAGGGCCTTGCTCAAGGGCCCAACAGAGCAGAGTCCCTTTTTGGCATTGTACGGGATTCGAACCGGCAACCTTCTGATTGCCATTGCTTATCCCTAGCCTTAGAGCCACCACTTTGCCTAAAAGGGATGATAGATAGATAGATAGATAGATAGATAGATAGATAGATAGATAGAT
>JANRMT010062850.1:5534333-5546854 GCA_026402145.1 Polypterus bichir lapradei | reverse complement strand
ATAGATAGATAGATAGATAGATAGATAGATAGATAGATAGATAGATAAACAGGAAAGGCACTATATCATAGATAGATAGAGTTTGATTCCAACATCAACAAGTGGGTCAGTTCAGTGTTGCACTGGCTAACATGGCTGCCTCACATCTCTGTTGGTGTGGCTCTGATTGCTAGCTCTGTCCCTGTCTGTGTGGAAATTCATTTTCATTCCATGTCTTTGCTGCTTTTCTCCACGTACTCCCATTTCCTGCCACATCCCATAACTTGTAGCTTAATTTAACTGGTGACCACTTGTTCACAATGGCCAAGTGTTTGAGTGTTTTTTGGTGGACTAGCATTTTGGGTGGGGTTGGTTCCCACCTTACTCCCAATGCTGCTGCTCTGGCTCTCTAAGACCTTATGTTAAAAAAAAAAAAACCTGATATTGCTTTACCCAGCTCTCATGATACTCTGTAATGGCAAGAATTGTAAGCAATGCTGACCACCTATGGAGTTAAGATATTTTGCCAAAACAAGATGAGCATAACTGAGTCAACGTGAAGGTGTGAAAGTTTAGGACACAGGATGGTCAATGAAGTCCAGTTGGAGGCATTAGATGAGGAAGCGAAGACATTATCATTCAGCCAAGGATCATTACACAGAACGGGACTAGTCAATAATCAAGGAGTCAGGCACAAGGCCAAAAATATAGAAGGCTTAGCAATCACAGGGGGTGTCTTAAAAAGCTTCAGAACAACATCCAGGGTCAAGCAATTCATAAATAGAGCCTATTGGCCTAAATGCTATGATTGGGCACCAGTGGAGTTCTGGTGTGATGTCAAGTATAATTGCCATCACTTAGCAACAAGAGATAGCAAAAAAGGAATGCCACATCTGATTGGCTACCTTACTATTTTCATCCCATTTCTCATTGATTTAAAACATTACAATCACAGAATCTGTCCATCTCCTACCCTGCTGATCCAGTTTGGGTTTCTGGAGCTCTGTGTCTATCTAGGCATCTTTGGGTGCCAACCTTGGTTGAGTTTCACTTGAGTACACACCCGCACTCACTCATATGATTCCAGTTTTGAGTAACTGAACATGCACTTCTGGGAAGCACCTCAATGAAAACCCACAGAATCATGTGAAGAGCATGCAATATCTGCACAGGCAGGAGACAAACCTGTGAATCTGGAGCTGTGAGGGAGCATCATCAACAACTCCATTACTCATATCTTAGAATGAAGGGAAAATAAGAATGCAAAAATTAAATTTGCTTCTCTTCACTAAAATCGGACAGTTTTTTTAATTCATTTTATTTTTCACTTTTATTTCATTTTGAAGTAAAAGCTTCCTAGCTAACAAGCTATCAGGGCCACTGCCTCTCTTCTTCAATTAGCTTAGGTTAGTTTTCTGGGGCACACCAAGGCTGTCCTGGTGGCCTGATACCCTGACACTAAAGCTTGTGTTCATTCTACAGAAGGCGACTAGAGAGGGGCATCCTGTCAATCCTCCATAACTCTTGCCCACCCTCAATTCCATGAAACAGACCATCTCCACCTCTGCTGTTACATAACCTGCTCACAGGCAGCCAGCTGCCAATACCTTTGGAACCCCATTCACCTAATCTCACCCCATTTACGGGAATCATTTGAACTCATCTTACCATCAAGTGTCGGCTCCAGTCTTTCTCCTGATTCTGACTCTAGATAAAACTGAAAAAAGGTTAGAAAATCAATAAATGAAGTGTCACAAACGGGAGGAATCCATTCAGTCCACCAGGCATGTCTGGTTAGCTAAAGGAGCCCCAATTCAAGCCTGCCCTCTGGTGGTAATAAACTGACTTGCAGAATTACAGACCATCATACAGATGAACTTATATATTTATGGCTCTCTGAGACTGCAGACATTACATAAAGCAAAAAGTTCAGTGGGAAACTGAGAAATGGATTATCACAAAGGATGGTCTGGTAACTCAGCCCCAGGGTCTTATAAAGTGTGAGTAACGTATTAAAATCGTAAATATAGCTATCATGGTGTGAGAAATAAGAAATACTAAAATTCTACTGCTTTATGTTCAGCCTTGGTATTCACCACTGCCTGAAAGAAGCATTATGGGGCTATGACCATTACATGTGAACACCTGCTTCACTTTAGTAGTTATTTTTTGGAATTGACTCATTATTTATTAAATGCATGTCCTGCTCTACTGTAAATGTGTCATTTTTGTACATAGCTATATAGCACTGAACGCCTCACTGTTTGCAGTGACATCAATCTCCACATATCTTATTGCTGTGGCTTGTACCAGACGATGATGGCAATCTTTTCATTACTTTGACACAATAGAACGATTCTTTCAAGGGTCCATTCTTGAGCATGGATTTCAGAATTGGCCTTGAATGAAACAATCACTCTTCAGGGTCACCTCAGTAGGTGGCCTTGTGCCTCATTGGACAATTTGACAAAGGGCAGTTAATCAAGAAGTTGAATTCTTTTAAATCGAAGTACATGTTGGTTAAGGTAATTGTTGTTCTTTGAATAAACCCGTCCTTATTTGTGGGTTGACAGTTCCAAGTTGCAAGCAGTTCAGTTTTACTAGTCAAGTTATGGCAGGTCTCGGTTACTGAATAAAATACAATGGTGGCTATCTCAGCTAGCAGGACTGGACGCTAAATCATTGTGTTTTAGCATCAATTTCCTCATCTGGACGTAATCCAGTTTTTCATGGCTGCATACTTAAATATAATGTTTACAGTTCTTGAATAAAACAGCATTGGCGCCCAGTTTCAACCTACGCCCATCCATCTTTAAACTTGTTTAATACAATGCAGGGTCATGGGAGCTGGAGCCTGTCACAACATTAGAACAATTCTGAGGAGAGCAGCCCCATTCATCCACACAAAACCTAGCAATCCGAGTCACCAAATTTCTCCAAAATAAAAACAGGTAATGTTTTGAAGTTCTCCGAGCATTCTACTGTCTATCACACTACTTGGTGGTTCTCCGTGTGAAGAAAACGCTTTGTAATGTGTGTGCAAAATGAGCGTTTCTTCTGTGTCCCAAGGTTCTCATTGAAGAGCTATTTTAAACTCCATAACTTTTATTACTTCAGTGAAACCACCATTTAAACTCTCTTTGCTTTAACTAGAAAGGTTCAACGCCTTTAATCTTTCTTCATACCTCATAGTCCTGGAATCAGCCTGGTTGTTCTTGTCTGGAGTTTTTCTAGCGATAGTATGTCTCTTTTTTATAATATGGAGACCGAAATTGAAAAAAGTGCTCCTTTATTTTGCCCACAATGCTCACCTAAACACAAGACTCTAATCTGGATAAAGTAGATTCAACAGAAAAGAGAGAGTGTGGTCGTGTGCCCTACAATGGCCCACCATGCCACCCACACTCTCAGATATACTGGTTCTTTAATGGCACTTGATGGTTCTTTCCTGGGTTGTGTGGTTCCTCATAGAGCCATTGCTTGACCAAGCACCATTTCACTCTAAGACAGGTTCTCTGCATATGAAGATGCTTCTTTGTGCTTTGAAAAACTTATTAATATGTAGAAAAAATTTAAAACTTTAAAGTATGGCATTCTACCTAGCAGGACGCTAACAGGTTAAGAAAACCTGGACTTGGGCTGTGTGATTGTGTGCAACAAGAGTCCTTTGAAAATCACGGCCCTCTGGTATTTCACAAATCTGTTATCATCAATGTATGGTGATTTACTGGAGCAGATTACGGATCTCAAGAAATAAAGGTTCTTCCTGGAACCTTCATGTAGATGGGTCTTTTGGGAACCAAAAATAGTTCCTCTACGGCCTCGCTCTGAAGAACTGCTCTGGCACCTTTATTTTTAAGAGTGCAGGGTTGAGTTCCTGCTTCATACACAATTCTTTTTTGGACACACTGCAGCTCCATTGACTTGACTTGGAAAAGGGTTAGGGAAAACTGTAGGCGCTGTGTCTTTACACTATTTAAAGATTTATCTTAAGAAATATGTACATAAAGGTCATATTTTATTTTGAGTAAAAAGCAGAACAATATATTGCAGAAATTAGAATAGGCATTTTAGTAAAGCTCTTCAGAATTTCTAAATCTGGTACAGTGCATTGGTCCCGTTTGGATCCCTTGTCTCACCAAAAAGCAACGGAAAGACTACTAGGGGTAGTCACAGCAAGTCACAGGCTGGTAAACCATCTGAAGTGTTCGAGCTGCTCAGTAAGGCCAGAGCGTAGCTAAGAATGTGCCGCTTGAGGATGCTGTTAAGAAAGGGGTGCGACACCATGAACAAATGCCGAGAACATCAAATTGTAACATTACGATACCGCTAGTGGGGTTTCATGATGGCACAGTAGTTAGTTGTCTGTTCAGATGGTATGTTCGGCACTTGTCTGTGTAGGTTTCAGATACTCCCTCTATTTTTTGTGTTTTTTTTTCTCCAGGAATGTTGGTTTTCCTATCAGCTTCCCAAAGATAGGCATGTTTTGTCAATTGGAAATTCTGAATTGGTGGTATTGGTTATGGGGGTGTGCTTGAGCCTGATCCGAGAGGCAGTGGCACCCTGTCCCGGACTAGTTCCTGATCCAGATTGGGTTCCAGACCTCCATCACCCTGAATTGTATTAAGTGAGTTTGTGATGGACATTTTATGCTGTAGCACGTCCAGCTTCCTTTGCAAAATAGTAAGTGGCTTAGGCTTCTTCCAGGTAATCGAGATAAGGTGGGGGTGAGCTAATAGTGTAAAGACGTTTTTGATTGCAGTGCAATGGTGTCCTCCTTAGTATTACACAGAAAACGGTGTTCAAAAAATCTGTAAGATGATTGTCCAATGAGGAATGGCCCAAGGAGATGGCCAAGGCACGACCAGTGGGATACGGGCACCGAGAGTCATTACTTACATATATACTGTCATTCTTTGCACACTGTTAGCAATCTAATGCTAGGGAGATGTACTCCATTTTTAACAAAAATCATCCATGTCTGGCACAAATGGAGGAATATTTTATCCATCCATCCATCCATTATCCAACCCGTTATATCCTAACTACAGGGTCAAGTGGTCTGCCAGAGCCAATCCCAGCCAACACAGGGTGCAAGGCAGGACACAAACCTCGGGCAGGGCACCAGCTTACCACAGGGAATATTTTATTCTATTTCAAAATAATTTTCATTCCTTATCTGAGAATCCAGTTCTGAGATCCTGTTTCTCTAGTTATTTAAGTTCATCAGAAGGCATGTTAGTGTGAAAGCAACAAGGCAGTTTTGGAGCATTTCATTTCTCAATTGGCTGACTGTTCAGCAATGTCTGACATGATTGATAAAGGGGTCATGTTGCTTCTGCTGCAATGTCTGATGTGTCGTTGTAGGCAGTTCAGTTTAGAGGAGAATTGTGCAAAAGACGCAAGAATGTTATTATTGTGCACATGTCCGAATGTTTTAATGGTATGTGTGTCCCTCAAAGCGAACACCGGATTCTTCAGTGAGGAGCAGACTTGGTTTATGACACACAACCAACATTTTTGATTGAAGGTATCACCTGCATTGGCACCAGACACACAGAGTGTTGTGAACCGATGTTTTACTAAATTTAATTCAATTTGTGAATGTGAGTGCGTAATGCACAGAGCGTGAAGGCACTAAATCTCTCAGAGGGTATTTCGAATACTCTCTTATTTCTGTTTTTTGTTGTTTTAATTTGGAAATGTTCTGATTCTAATTCATTTTTGGAAGTTTTGGTGCTGTTATATCTGTTTATTCAATAGTTTGTGGCTGAATGTTTTCCACTACATTACATTCCCTGAATCAGGCCACCCCCTCATCTCCACCGTCAACATACCCTGCCAAATGACCGCCATCTGCCAATGCCCTCACCATTCATTTGCATTTCCCAATCTGTAGGCATCACTTCAATTCATTACCCAATCGAGGTACAGCAAAGTGTGTCCCTGACTAGGCTGAGATTGGTTCAGTTTCCAAATTAAATTAACTAAGTCAGAAAATAAATTAACGAAGCGTCATGAATAAGAGAAAGGCCATTGTTGTTACCATACGATTTTTTCCTTCGACACACTGTGTCAAGACATAAGAAATTGGACCAACATTCAGTCCATCGCACTTGTTTGTTCAGCTAACAATATCTCATCCAGATTCTTCTTAATGGTTATCAAGGTTTCTGCTTCAACTCCATGACTCGGTAGTCTGTTCCAGAGTCCCACAACTCTTTAAGTAATGAAGTGCTTCCTGGCTTCATCCTAAATGCACTTCCCCTGATATCCTCAAGTATGAGATTCACCCTTAGGATGAAGGAATGTTGCTGAATCTACTCTATCAATGTGCCTTTGAGGGATTTGAAGACCTGGATGAGGTCCCCATGTGGTCTCCTCTGCTCGAAAGTAAACAGGTTTAATTCTCTACAGAGTATGACATGTCCTGAAGTCGTGGGATGTACTTGGTTGCTCTCCTCTACACAGCTTCAAGTGCTGCTGTGTCTTTCTTGTACATTGTGCCACCATTATAAAAGAGGACAGCACGTACAAACTTTTGTCTTAAAACCAAGATATGAGCTCACAATTGTAAAACACTAAAACACTAAAAAAAATCAAATAATAGTCTTTTATTTGGTTTTGAATTCATTCAGTGAATTTAGATTAGTGTTTTGATTTTGGTGACTTACTCATGGATTCCTGAGAAAGCAACCTAAGCTCGTTATTTGATTACTCTCCTAAATGGCCCCTTTACACAAAGACGTTTCTCTGTCGCTATTATCAAGCAAAGTGTTTCAAATGAGGATCTCCTCCTGTGGAGATCTATGACAGTTTAGTCTCCAAGCGGTCTGATTCTTTCCAGAGTCCAACCATTCACAGTCCACTAATAATAAAACTGAAAATCAGATAGTTCAAGACCACCGTTTCAGAAATTCAGAAGTCATTTGTTTCAGCTGGGTTTGTTTCCCATTCCATTCCAATAACTTTCCATTTTCTTCAAAACATCTTTACATAAGTAGAGGCACACTGAAAATCGTAGTAGACCTTTGATAGTATAACTGTTGTAACTAATGTTAGGATGTAATTTCAGTTAGGACCAATGTGACCCGTGTTGAAGTGATGATTCAGAATTGTTTACATAAAGCAGAAGATCATCAGTGTAAAGATCTGGCTTTGTGAACATTCAACGTATTTGCAGTTGGCTTCACAGACAGGTAACAAGAGGTTTGATAAAGATCGAGAGGAGACTTTAAAAGAGAAGTAGCTGAACTTAACTTGAACTGTCAAATAGCTGAACTTAAGGTGAATGGATGAGAGTTTATATAAATTGCATAAACTTCTTTTCTACTTTCAGAGTTAGAATATAATAATTATTTCTAGGCCCAAAGCCAAATTTAAGTAGCATAGAAAATGTGTAATTTCATTCAATTACAGTGTGTCAAAAGCTTTTTGAGCATTCAAAGACAGTAAAACCCCAGGGGCCTTGCTTATAGGAGATGTATAACTCTAGACTGTATCAACGTCACACTGCAGGCTTGGCCGTCTGACCTTTATAAACACGGTTTTGATGACCTAATATAATTGACAGTGACGTTTTTGTATGTCATTTAGCTAGTACCTTAGACAAAACTTTGGGATCAGCTTTTAAAAATGAAATAGGTCCAGGGAGAGGAATTTCTTGTTATCATCAAGAACAAGATTAAAAAATGCTGAACTGTCTGGTTCAGCACATTTTCAGTTTGTAGTGACTTAATAGCTTCTGTAATTTCAGAGAGAGTCATTTGCGATTTAACTTGTTAATATGTCATACTTGAGAATCATTGGTGGTACATTTAACTTAAAAAAAAAAATAATTTGGGCTTCATCTTTTTCTGTATTCTGTGGAATTCAGACCCCTAGAGTATCCCCTGAACGTGTTCTTATGGTTGAATACTTTTTAATCTTGTAGAAGTTTTTATTTTTGTTATCTTAGAAGTAGAGATCTCTTTCCATGCATGTTATGTCGTGAGATTTTGCAAGTGATATTTGGAATGACATGATTTCATTCATCATTGCTCAGTCTCTTCAGTAGACAAGTTTGAAATATATTTGGGAAGCAGTCAGTTTTGGAAGAAGTCTTAGTTCAGTGACTGAACAGCATCATTTTACTACAGTACAGTACAGTACAGTCAAACACAATATGTTCATGTTCATCCAGGTTCGCTGTCTCCCATTTCTTTCCAAATTCGCATACATAACTGCAGTGCCATGTTAGGGACAGAGTGCATGCTTGGAGATCAGACACAAGGCAGCTACAGACTTTGTACAGGAAGCAAGTCCATGGCAGACCACTGAAAATATCATCTCTTTTTCCAATTTATACTTGGAACCCCAATCATTTGTTAAATTACAGGTGTTATTATTTTATTGTTTAATATATAAAGATGATTGTGCGTTTATCCAGTATGCACATCCACATAATTTAACCTGTCTGCGCAAAATTTTGCACAGATTCCCCATTTGTACAGAGAAACACCACAGGCCAGGGGTTCCCAGCCTATGGGGTGTGAGATAGCATTTCGGGGGGTGTGACAAAGAGGAAGGCTGTGTCACGATCCTTCAAACCTGAGTGAGGTGCACTGTCCGACTTCATCATGGTGCAATTGATGTCCTGCATTTGTTGGTCGTTTATTACTTAGTGCTATTGTTCTGTGATATGAAAAGAATCACGTACTGTGCATGCAATTCTCACCTGTGAATGAGCTTCAGAAAAGCACATTCATTGCCGCAGGCGGAGTGTTAACTTTTTTAAGAGAATGGAATTTGGACCTTGCAATGATCCATACAGAAGGGCAAGGTCTGGTATTGATTTGTGTGCAGTCCCTGATCATGAAACGTCACTGATTTTGAGGTTTGATTGACATTTTTGCAAGGATGGGCATGGCTGTGTTGAATACGTATTTTAAGAAGAGGGAGGAACATAGGGTGACGTACAAGAGTGGAGGAAGATGCACACATAAGCAGCATATGATGGTGGTCTGTAGGATGACGTTGGAGATCAAGAAGTGGCAGAGAGTGAGAGCAGAGCCAAGGATCAAATAATGGAAGTTGAAAAAGGAAGACTGCAAGGTTGAGTTCTGGGAGGAGGTAAGACAGGCACTGGGTGGCTATGAAGAGTTACCAGACAGCTGGGAAACTACAGCAGATGTAGTAAGGGTGACAGCAAGAAGGGTGCTTGGCATGACATCTGAACAGAGGAAGGAGGAAAAGGAAACCTGGTGGTGAACTGTGGAAATACGGGAGAGTATACAGAGGAAGAGGATGGCAAAGAAGAAGTGGGATAGTCAGAGAGATGCAGAAAGTAGACAAGAGTACAAGGAGATAAGACGTACGTTGAAGAGAGAGGTGGAGAAGGCTAAAGAAAAGGCGTATGATGAGTTGTATGAGAGGTTGGACACTAAGGAGGGAGAAAAGGACCTGTACCGATTGGTTAGACAGAGGGACCGACCTGGGAAAGATGTGTAGCATGTTAGGTTGATAAAGTATAAAGATGGACATGTAATTACAAGCGAGGAAGGTGTGTTGAGAATATGGAAAGAGTACTTCGAGAGGCTGATGAATGAAGAGAATGAGAGAGGGAAGGTCGGATGATGTGGAGATAGTGAATTAGGAAGTGCAACGGATTAGCAAGGAGGAAGGACAGCTATGGAGAGGATGAAGAATGGAAAAACCGTTGGTCCAGATGACATACCTGTGGAAGCATGGAGGTGTTTAGGAGAGATGGAAGTGGAGTTTTTAACCAGATTGTTAATAGAATTTGGAAAGGGAGAGGATGCTTGAGGAGAGGAGAAGAAGTGTACTGGTACCGATTTTTAAGAATAAGGGGGATGTGCAGAACTGTAGTAACTACAGGGGGATAAAATTGATGAGCCACAGCATGAAGTTATGGGAAAGAGTAGTGGAACCTCAGTTAAGAAGTGAGGTAATGATTATTAAGCAGCAGTATGGTTTCATGCCAAGAAAGAGCACAGCAGGTGCAAATTTTGGTTGTTGGATGTTGATAGATAAGTTTAGAGAAGGCCAGAAGGAGTTGCATTGCATCTTTGTGGACCTGGAGAAAGCATATGACAAGGTGCCTGGAGAGGAGCTGTGGTATTGTATGAGGAAGTCGGGAGTGGCAGAGAAGTATGTAAGAGTTGTACAGGATATGTACGAGGGAAGTGTAACAGTGGTGAGGACTGTGGTAGGAGTGACAGATGCATTCGAGTTGGAGGTGGGATTACATCAGGGATCAGCTCTGAGCTCCTTCTTATTTGCAATGGTGATAGACAGGTTGCCAGACGAGATTAGACAGGAGTCTTCGTGGACTATAATGTTTGCTGATGACATTGTGATTTGTAGCGATAGTAGGGAGCAGGTTGAGGAGACCCTGCAGAGGTGGAGATATGCTCTAGAGAGGAGAAGAATGAAGGTCAGTAGGACCACCACGACAGAATACATGTGTGTAAATGAGGGGGAGGTTAGTGGAATGGTGAGGATGCAGTAGAGTTGGCGAAGGTGGATGAGTTTAAATACTTGGGATCAACAGTACAGAGTAACAGGGATTGTGGAAGAGAAGTGAAGAAGAGAGTGCAGGCAGGGTGGAATGGGTGGAGAAGAATGTCAGGAGTGATTTGTGACAGACGGTTATGAGCAAGAGTGAAAAGGAAGGTCTATAGGACGGTAGTGAAACCAGCTATGTTATATGTGTTGAAGACGGTGGCACTGACTAAAAAACAGAAGACAGCTGGAGGTGGCAGAGTTAAAGATGCTAATATTTGCATTGGGTGTGATGGGGATGGACAAGATTAGAAATTAGGACATTAGAGGGTCAGCTCAGGTTGGACGGTTAGGAGACAAAGTCAGAGAGGCAAGATTGCATTGGTTTGGACATGTGCAGAGGAGAAATGCTGGGTATATTGGGAGAAGAATGTTAAAGATAGAGCTGCCAGGGAAGAGGAAAAGAGGAAGGCCTAAGAGAAGGTTTATGGATGTGGTGAGAGAGGATATGAAGGTGATGGGTGTAACAGAGCAAGATGTAGAGGACAGAAAGATATGGAGCAAGATGATCCACTGTGGTAACCCCTAACTGGAGCAGCCGAAAGAAGAAGAAAAAGAAGAAGAAAATTGACATTTTTGCCAAGGGAGGGACAAGGGGGTCTGAACTGGATGCAACACCTGCTGCTTACATTCAGCCCGACTCTCCTGCTGGCGGTCCTGGAAGAAGCGCAGCAATTCTAACTGCGGCGCATATGTTTTTGAACATCAGCACAGGAGTTATCAGAAGACAAAGCTTGTCAACTGTAACTCATTGATTAGCAGTGTACCGGCACCCTTCGCTTCAAGGGGTCTCCAATCCTCCAAACTCGTTAATCACTGTTATGAGTCGAGTGTCTAAGCTTAGCAGAGGACACATTGACGAGATTCATGAGATTTATAACAGTAAATTGTTCAATTCATATTTAAATTTTATACACTGAGTTAAAAACTTATTTGTTTGAGTTTAATTTGTTCACAAGCCATGTTTGGTTCTATTTGTGGTTCAAAAACGAGAAATATGATGACTTCATCTTCAAATATGATGTGATATTACTTTTGTCGGGGGTGTAAACATAAATCAAACATTGTCTAGGAGTGCAGGACATAGAAAAAGTTGGGGACCACTGCTATAGGCTGTTTCATTTTAAACATTTTTCCCCTGGAGAACTTTATTTAGTGACTGCACCTATGTTTTATTAGACAAGTGGTCCTGGGTGGCATTTTTAGGGTTAGCCACAGGTATGCAAATTGCTTCCCATGGTGGGTTTTATCCTGAAAATTTGGTTAGAGGCCAAACTTTTTCCACTGGGAATTTCTTTAGTGTCCACACCTTCAGTCTGTTCCACCCTGGGCAATGCCAGGTAACCCCTGCTAGTGTCTCTACAGTACATGTACTCTTTGTGAACAAATCAAAAATAAGGGACCAGGTCGACACCTCCTTTGAAGTCCAGTTTGAAACGGGAGGAAAAAAAAAGGCAAGGAGAAAGTTGTGCACACCATGTGTGATGTGTAGTTGGCTCCTGTAACCTGTAAACAGTGAGCTGAGGTCTGTGTTTATTAGCAGTTAGGTCCCACAGATTAACCGAAAGCCATGACTGAGCAGACTGAAATGTGATTTTTTTTTTGATAGCTGATGGAGAGATGATGTTTATCAGAATGTGATAAGAAATGAACAGGATGATGCTTTTGAGGCAATAAAAGTAATTAGTAAATTTCTTTTTTTGTAGACATTTATTCAAATTCACTGTGTACTGAATCAGTACTAATTTTAGGCTTTGATAATGGAGAGGTGAGATTTTTAGCTTTGAGTTGATCAATTTTAAATCACCTTTTAACATTACCAAATATGTGTTTAATATGGAGCTTTGCTACAATCTCTTTCACACCAGCACGACCAAGGGCTGTATGTAGCATGTTTACCTGTAAGCATCTAAACTTATCTATTGCTATTAGCCTCTGTTAATATATATATATATATATATATATATATATATATATAT
>JANRMT010062850.1:5477815-5534233 GCA_026402145.1 Polypterus bichir lapradei | reverse complement strand
ATATATATATATATATATATATGTATGTATGTATGTATGTATGTATGTATGTATGTATGTATGTATGTATGTATGTATGTATGTGTGTGTGTGTGTAAATAAATACTGAATAAGTATTTATACAGATAAGTACTTAGTCACAAAGTACTTCTGATACATCTGATTAACTAATGGCACAATAACTGAGACCCACTGACTTAGAAAATTTCTTGGGCATAGCCAGGTGACACAGCTAGTTTAAATATATACATTTCATTCCTGAAACACTAGCAGTGGCAGTAAATGGGTAAAACATTTTAAAAATCTCAACACAGATATTGCTCATCAGCTCCATAGTGTCCGCACATGAACTTGCCACTACCAAAAGCAACAAAGCAAAAAATCTATGAGCTCATTAGAGAGAACTGATGTGTGACATTCAGAGAAATGGCAGTTGAGACTGGAACATGGTGACTTTTGGTTGAGCTGTTTATGCGTAGCTGGAGTGGAGCAGCAGAAATACCTTGATTAAGATGTGGAAGCAAACTAAGGTGAATAGACTTAAATGGCAGGTGGTAATTTAGGATTACCGGCAGGAAAAGACGTGCAGTACCATTTCAGGTCAAGTCAGGTTTATGTACATAGTGCTAAGAAATTCCTACTTACATGTCTCCTCAGAACAGTCGACAAGAATACAATACTAACAATTAATAAATAGATAAAAAGTATACAAAGTATGCAACATATACCTACAACATACATATATATATATATATGAAAACAGAAATAGCATTCAGTGGTGCAAAAAGCTAACAAAATACTAGTCTGCAGTACCTCTCTTAGAGCTTCCTCCTGCACTGAGTCTACGACCGAATGAGATGCCACCTTCCAGGAGAACCTCATATTTATAGTCTTCTGACCAGAAAGGGCAGTCAGTTGCCCTCAAGGGGCATCTTCTCACAGCTGCGTGTAGAGAAAGAGATTACTGTATACCGTTAGCAACAGTGCCCCCTGTCGTTACAGGGTAATATTGCTTACCTCAGATGAGCCCGGAAGGTGACGTAGATGTAGTAAACAATATGCAATATTAGCTTATATTAAATAATCATTCAACATACAATCCTCATCAGGCTCTACTGGGAAGCCCCCTAATGAATATCAACAGAACATAATGCAGTCACAGGAGTTTGGACCCTTGTTTTCTCCATCTCTCTGTTAGCTGTGGTGCTTTTGCTGCTCCATCATGTTGTCTTATCCTGGAGCTGTCAGAGTGTACAAGGACCTCAATTCAAAATTCTCAGGGTTATATATATACATATGTAAAAGGCAAATTAGAAACCACAAGGGGGTAGCACCCTGCTCTTCAAATTTATTTTCATTTATCGATCAGCTAGAGGGGGACAGACACTCAGCAAAGAAGTTTGAATTGAACATGCATTGAAGGAGGAATAAGATGCCAACAAAACATAAACAGAGTACAAACAAACCGAGTACCAGAAGTATTTTGGTAAAGCTGAATTCAAGCACTGATTAAGATACGTTTTGAAGTTAAATGAGAGTGCAAAAGCTCGGAGAAGGATGCCCCTAGGCACTCATAAAAGGATTTAAGACCCTGAAACCAGTGAATACCAGAAATGCCCCCAGTGTGGGGTCTCCAGTGGTTGTGGAGTTTGCAAGTGCAGCTGTGTGAATATACATCCCATGGCATGATTGGGGTCCAGACAGTGTCAGTGACAAGGCTGGACCCTTTTTACAACTTTAAGATAAATTGCTTTGGTTCAATGGACCAATAACTCTGTAATTAGCTTTCCCAACTTTTGTTAAAAATCCCTGCAAACAAAGAACTTTCTCATTGCTTCTCCTTGTGGGGCCCAAGAAATACTTTCACAGACTTAAAAGCAAAAATCAACAATGCATAATAAAATAGCAAGCAATGTAAAATAACATCAATAACAAGTAGAAATCATATAAGCACTAATAATATTTCATGAACAGGTTACGAATATAAGTTTATTAAAAACACAGAGAAGGGTGCAGTGACACATTGAATGTTAATTAAACTTCACTGTTGCCCACACCCCTGCAAATCTTGCCACCAGTACTGCTGTCCACACAGTTTTAAAGTGAAGCCCGGCTGTGTTTGAACCTATCGCATCCCTTTACCCCGTTTGTGGCACACAGGAAACTCATAATTCATCCCTCATCAAGCACGGCACTTACTGGGCCTGAGATCTCATAAATCACGTGGGCCTCCAGTTGCATTTCGCTTCACCTCGAATGGGAAGCCAGATGTTCCGATTTCTAGCTGGCATCACCCTTCAGTTTCCCTGTCCCTGAATGTTACCTATGATACCGTCTCCATGGTTACTCTTGGCGTGTGTTGTGTTGGCAACTTTATGGAGGCTTCTGGTGAAGGCCACCACATTACAAAAGGTTACAGCCTTGTAGTTGTGAATTCAGTATGATGAGTGCATCTGCTGCTCGATGCTGTAAATTTTTTATCGCTGGTCTTTGGGATAAGAAAGAGATGACAAGGACAATGTACAGCCACCCATCCATTTTATAAAGCTATGTTTTCAGATTACAGGGTTGCTGGGAAATTGAGTCTGTCACAGCTAGAAATTCATGCCTTTATCTGTGCTTCACACCCCTTGCTTTAATCGTTGGACACACCTAAGTGGGGGGGCATGATTTATATAAAATTTAATCCCAAAAATCCCAATTTCAAATTAGTTAGGTATGTGCTGCAAATTTTCAACATCTTCAAATTTTAATAAGCGGGTTAAGAAAATATACATTCATAATGTTCTCAAACCCTTTCAGGATTGGGACTACTGGGACGAAAGCCTACGCTGACAGCTTTGGGTGTAAAATTGGAACCAACCCTGCGTGAGGCACCAGTATGTCACTCACACTGATATTTATTGTCACGCCAACTAAATAGATAAGCAGGACAATTCCACAAGAAACATGCTAGCAATGCAGGGTTAGCAAGAAGCACATCCATGTTAGAGATTTGGGTGGAAAAACTCATGAAGACACAAGGCAAACGTACAGACTGACCAGACTGGGATTTGAACCTTGGAACCCTGTGTCACCCTTTTAAAAAAAAAAAAAAGACAGATTATTTACGTGTGACACTGGATATTCAGATAGTTTTTTTAAATTACTTATAAAGACGGAGAATCCAAAAAATGACTAAAATCAAAATAAACATTAGAAGCTCAAGCTGCGTGATTTACATTACTGACGTGGAAGGCAGTGTGCTCTGTAGTTTCAGGCTTTAAGTGAAAAAATGGTGTTTGATTTGTATTTTTGCTCATTTTATTTTGACATTATAGAGTTGTATGCTGATGACGCCATCGACGTTGTGTTGCTTGGTGCGTGTGCATCACACCGGCCATCCCATTTAAGGGCCAGTCACATGATAGTCAGTGTCATCAGAACGTAATAAAAATAAAACAAAGACTCATCAGTGAGAATATTTGATTCTCAAGAAATGCTTTATTGTGGTGTGATGATCCCTGCTACGTTTACATCTGTTTACAAGAACACGAGAGATTTGACAAACGGGAGGAGACCATTCACTCCATCGAGCTCTTTTGTTCAGCTAATAGCTAAGCTGTCCCAATATCTCATCCAGATTCTTCTTAAAAGTTGTCTAGGTTTCTGCTTCGGCTTCACATCACAGTATTTTTTTTCCCAGTTTCCCACAACTCTGCGTAGAGAATTGCTTCCCAGCTTCAGTCCTAAAAGCACTTTCCCTTAAGTTCCACTGAAGTCCTCAAGTATGTCCCGTAGGACGGTGTCTCTCTTCCTGTATTGTCCATGTGTAGCAATTTACCCTTTTCTACATTAAATAAGTGCTCGCCCAGCTTTGACACATGTCCAAGTTTTCTTGAATTATTTCTCCTGCTTTATCAGTGTTTGCCATTCCTAGCATTTTAGTGTCATCTGCAAATTTCACAAGTTTACTGACAAGTTTAGTAATTAGAAAGGAATTAGTGTCCATAAATCAAAGTCAAAAAACGCCAGCCAGCAGTTGAAAACCAAAAAGAAGTGAGTTTTGCCTTTTAACTGTCTGTGATCTGAAATGCTTTTGAGGTTGTGACATTGGCTAGTTACAGCTAAGTGAACGTAGCAGCGCTCTAGCAAGATCCATGGCCAAAACAACATGGCTACTTGTAACATGTGATGATAATTAAGAGGTTTAACTATTGCACATTTTATGACTGTTCTCTATATTAGCAAGCACATAAATACATTTGAATAGAATAATATTAATGCTGGAAATAAGTAAAACAAAAAATAAACAAGAACGTGACCACAGCAAGACTCAGATGGGCACAACCTTGAGTTTGTGAGAACCTGCAGTGTTTATATTTTACCTTTTGGACAATCTTTGCGTGGCCACAGCCATGTCATTTACGGTTGCTATGCCCATTCCTGGACATGTGAAACAGAACTCACATGACGTTTTGTGTCATCGAGTCCCACATACTGTATATAAGATGGGATGCATACTTTCTAGCTTCCATGTATCACATCTCTTTCTTAAAATCTCTTAACCCCTTTTCTTATTAGTGTTAGTGTAAGCTCAAAGGGCTTTTTGAGGAGATTTAATGTTAAGGCCTATTGCTTTGGCTTTTTTAATTACGACTTCTGCTTAATCTCCCTGGATTTGGTTTGATTTGGCCCTTATTTGCTTTTCTAGTTTCCGACTTCTGCCTGTCCTTTCATTTTACTCCTGTCAAATCCTTGCTGTCTGTTTCCTGGTTTCAATTCTCTGCGTCCAAACAATCATATTTGCTTCCTAACACTGATATTGCTTTAGATGACTTGCACACTTACCTCCTCATCATTCTTACACCATCCATTTCTGTGCCTTTCCATGTTAAGTCCATCTCATCCACTGTGCCACTTATACAATGAAACGGTTCAGATGAACAAGGTCGTTCCTTATCTCCATGAGCAGAGTGCCTAAGGTCATTCCTCCATGAAGTGTTTTCTAAAGCAGGTCCAGTTTGTGCCCTCCTGTAACAATAATTAAGATACATAATGTAGAATTTAAGAGACAATTACATATAAAGAGAAGGGTCAATCCATACCACGGTAAACTCCAATAACACTGGTCTGCAAAAAAAAAAATTATTTTATTTGCACCTGTCAAAACTGTTATGTATTCTTTATAGATTTGAGGGTGCTGAATCCAAATCTGGAAACAGAATGGCTCTATCACGGCGAAGGTTTAAAATGACAAAAATGCTATTGTTTGTGGTTTGTTTCCACCTCAACTAACATTACAAATAAAGAAGACTGGAATTTGTCAGCTTCAAATAATATTCTGATTATGAAAAAATATATTTTTGAACCATCTTTTTCATAACATTGTTTTTCACTGAATTCAGAATCTTGTGGAAACAGTTTGCGGTTGAGAATTTCCAATTTCAAAAATGGATATGGTCCACCTAAATCTATAACATCCACTGATTTTGGGAGGATTTTGACGGTATGCGGTATATTTCAAAGAATCATCTAGCCATTTACTGAACCCACTAATTCTGTTTCAAAATCATGGCCATACAGAGGCTATCCTGACCCCATCAGCTGCATACAAGGATCCACCCACAATGCAGTGCCAGCCCATGGCAGAGCACATTTTCATACTCTCATATCTGTTCTTGCTCATTCACATTTTGTGTTGCATGACTTTTGGGAATGACAGGAAGTCAAAATAATTTCTCAACATGCAGAGAATGTGCAAAATCACACAGACAGGTACTGGGCCTGGATCTGAACCACAGCTTCTAGAGTGCTGCAGCAATGAGTGGCCTTATTTCAAAATAAAAGCTTTAATATGAATATTACATTTTCACCCTAAAACAATGATAAAGAAATAATTTTCTGCCCTATTTCTAGTACCCGTTGTGTCCATTTCTGGCCTAATGTCAATAAGTATGAACCTTAATCAAACTAGAGATCCTGTTGGCAGACATTTCCCACATCGCTGACATCCCCAGGCCTGTATTTATGTCACCTTCTGACGCCTCATCCAAGGTGGCTTTCTGTCTTGCGCCCAAAGCTCCTGGGGCAGGCTTTGGCCAGCATGACCCTGTAGGGGATTAAGCAGGATTGAAAAATAGATGGCTGGATGGATATGCCTCAGATTAAGTAGTTTTCAAAACTATAACAATATGATCTGCAGCTTTTTCTTTTTCTCTTTTCTTGCAGGTGTAATTTATCAAAGACTTTTACAGAATCATTTTTTACCAGTTTTTGAAGCCTTCCAAAGGTTATTCATTTCTTGGAAGATTTTTCTTCTTTTTTCTTTTTTTCTTTTGTAATAACATAAAAAAAAAACTTTGTTAAAGAATACATGTGTTCACCAGGCGCTAGCAAAGACAATCAAAAGAACAAGTTTTTGTTTTGGAAAAAAATAGGGAAATGAAAAATTAAACAAACAAACAAAAATAAAACCAACAAAGATGGAGAAGGAATCGAATGCAGTCCACCTGGCAGCCCAAAAACCACAAATGGGGAACACTGCAGAGCTGCCTGGAGCTGACAGGATGCCAGCCGTGACAATTGTGCGCTGCTCCATTTCCCTGTCACAGGTAAGTCAATTCTTGACTTGCATTGACTCTGACAAAAATGCTGGAATGCTGCATCTTACCTGCTGACACCCTCTTGGCGTGTGTTGTTTCTTATATCAATGTGTAGAACATAATAAATTTAACAAACGAGAGGAGACCCTTCAAATCCATTTGTTTAGCTAATAGCTAAGCTGCTCCAATATCTTTTATCTTCTTAAAACTTGTCAAGGTATCTGCTTCAACTCCATGTCTCTGTATTTTTTTCCATAGCCCCACAACAGTCCAAAATGCACTTCCCCTTAATTTCCTGAATCGACTTTACCAGGTTTGATAATGTTATCTTAAATAAATGTATTGTGAGATGCCGAGTTGCATATTGCCTCTCTGTTTTGAAATCATATACAGTATAAGTTAAATTCCAGCCTAGATATTTCCTGTGCTACGGTTTAATGTCCTCCAAGTGCTCTTAGAGGTTTTTTAGTTAGGACTTCAGTTACCTGTCACATTCTGAACATATTTGGATTAATTAAGTGGATCGGCATCTTTAAACTTGCCCTGCATGATAGTGTGTGGAGGTGTGCAAGAATATGCTTTGTGATGGTCTGGAGTCCTGTCCAGACTGGGGTCCCTGTTTCCTCCCCAGTGCTTCCGGAATAGGCACTTACCCTAAGCCTACCTTATATCAGTGGCATAGCTAGAGTTCGTGCCGCTCGGGGCGGGGCTTCAATTTGCCGTCCTCCAACATATTTGAATATGTTAACCTATTTAATTAGAAAATTAAAATGACGTATAGAGAAAAATTAAGATACATTTTGTATAGATTTATTCATATATATAAAGAAACAGCAATAATTTTTCACATATAATTATTTATAAGCATCAACTAGACAAGAATATAGTATAGACGCACTAATGAGCCGTGTGCAAATTATTAGTTTAATATAATTACGCGGCAAAAACCAGAACCAGTGTAGTGTACAAGTGATAGGTGGGGATGTTTTCTATGCAGAACAGGAACGCATTCGGATTGATAACGAAACGAAATTCTAAATTGTAAATTAGTTGTTTATCTTCCTAGAAATTATTATCGGTGTAATGTTTATGTTTATTTTTGCTATTGCCTCATAAATTTCAACTGCTGTATCTGTTGCCATCACAGAAGGACAGTCTGAAAATTATTTTTGAAGCATTTGTGGGTAAAAATCAGAGATTTTTAGTTTTTTCATTCACGATTGATATTTTTCCGAACCCTGCTGCTTACACACGAATTGTACTGAGCCTTTTGGCCAATAATGGTGCCCTCAAAATGTGCCGCCCGGGGGCGGACCGCTCCCTCCGCCCACCCCTAGCTACGCCACTGCCTTGTATTGGAATAATCGAGTCAGAAAATGAATGAGTGAATTAACTAAAAGAAAAGTCATTAATTTTTGATTCCCAGCTAGCAAGAAAAGCCTCCATTTACAGTATGTCTCTTAAACTTCCTATCTCTAACAAAGTATATAAAGCTGAAAATGACAGCACCATACAGTACCTGTCCGACTAACTAGATATTCAGGGAAAAAAATAGTGTGTACTTTTGTGTTTTTTTGTTTCGTTGTCAGCTCCTCAAATTTTAGCAGCATGTGTTCACCGTTGGCTAGCCCCGGGGCTGCTCTGGGGGTCCACAGCATTCCTCTTCAGTTGTTGAATTCATACAGTGAGACTGTCTTCTAGGTCTCTGCAGAAATCACCACAAATTGCATGTTAGTGCTCACTAATGCTTTTTCTTGGCAGAATACAAAACACTAATTTTAACAGAAAACCTTTGCTTTTGTGTGCATTCAGTTATAATGCAAACTTATACATACAAACTTATTGCAATTAAACCTTTGCTGGTGTTTTACATTGATTATTATAGATCTGTTTCAGTTAATGTCTAGTAATAAATTAAAAACAGGCACAACATCCATCCATTGTCCAACCCGTTATATCCTAACTACAGGGTCACGGGGGTCTGCTGGAGCCAATCCCAGCCAACACAGGGCACAAGGCAGGAAACAAACCCCGGGCAGGGTGCCAGCCCACCACAGGGCACACACACACACCAAGCACACACTAGGGACAATTTAGAATCACCAATGCACCTAACCTGCATGTCTTTATGTTACAGTGAAAATATTTTGCTACATCTTCGAAACTGTTGCTTTATTGCAGCGTGGCTTAGTGGTTACGGATTTGGACAGCGAACTGTGAGGTTGTGGGTTAGCATGTGAGATAAATGGTTAGCATAAATGATTCAGAGATAGAGTGTCTTGTCTTTAATCCGGCTTCCTGCAGTGATGGATGGCATTTGCACGTTCTCTGCTTTCTCAAGGCACTCCTGTTTCATTTTAATTCCCACCAGACATGCATCTTGTAGTCAGTGACAATTCTATTTTGGCTCCTTGTGAGTGGACCCTGAGATGGACTGTTGACTGTTGGTTCCTGCGTTGCTCCCAGCATTGCTCCATCCCTCAGTGACTCCAAACTGCATTAACTGGGTTTAAGAATGTTATGTTATGAGGTGTTGGCATAAAACGTCCAATGTGATCAAATAATGCAAAAACGTTGATACCTGTTTTATTACTTAAAAGGAACACAAAATGCTTGTGTGAAAAAGTAATCACCTACAGACATCTAGCAGATTATGTCTCCCTTGCAAGGCAGCCAGAGGATCCTTTTCCTGTTGATGAGTCTCTCACAGCACTCCAGGAGGACTCTGTCTTACTTCTCCTCGAGATGGTGTTTCAAGTCAAAGACTTTGTTGAGCTTTTGATCATGAGCTCCTCATGTCAGCTCTAGTCACAACATCTCAGTGTTGTTTAGCTCTGTACCCACCCTGCCTTGGCCATGCCAGAACTCTGTTTCTTCTTTTCTGCTTCATGTTAATGTAAAGTTTCTTAATATTTCATATTTCTGTGTTTTTGGATGACTCAGGGGTTCCCTGATGGCTAGGCTATTTTCTGTGGCAGAGCAGAATTCATAGATCTTTCTGTCTTTCTGTAGTTCAGGTCAACCTGGTAATAATACAGCAAACACAGACTCTGACAGTGCCAGCACCACGGCTTACTGTTAGAAGGAAATTCTTTAATGATAGGGACCATGTTGGTTATAACATTCCACTTTTGACTCATCTGTGCATAGGCTATGGCTCCAGAAATCTTGAGTCAAATAGTCAAAGCAATGGCTTCTATCACACTTCTATGATGTGGATCCCATTTTTAACCAAGGTTTATATGACTGTGTTACGTTAGCTAAGTTAAACGTTTGTTCTAGGGATCTTTGCAACTTTATGGAAGATTTTACACCTCAATCTCACAAAGTGTCTTCTGAAGAGGTTAACTTCTTACCCAAAAATGTATTAATTTCAAAATGATATGCTCTGACTATGACTTGGTGCCTGAGAAATGGGTTTGTGTTACAATCAGCACCCAAACTGCAAAGAACAAAACAACCAAAAATCCTTGACCATACAAAACTAATCATTTAAATTATTACAAATCCAATAAAACAAACATACTACACATCAAATATAAAACAAAAAAGGAATAACATAAACTATTACTATGGTTAATACTGAGGTGTACAAAATCCAAATTCATAAAGCCAAAAGGCAGAATATCCAATAACAGCAAACTTTAAAAAGAAACAAAAAGGGAGCTAAAGAGCATAGCTACAGAAAATACCACAGCCAGGAATCAGCTTTACATCCAGTAGGCTTCAGGTAACTGCAGCCAGCAACAACAGCAGCACCTGAGATCAGCAACTTCATTTGAAACCCCAACTGACTGAAACCCCAATTGAGAATGTTATTAATGAAGTCTCTTTTAAGTGTTTTTTTTATCCACCTTCTGTGTTTTTCTGATTCTTTTTATACCCATTTCAAGTTTTGAAGTATACAGAATTCAAATTATTTAACATCAAAAATATATTTTGCTTTTTTTGTCATCATTTTGTTTTCGAGCAATTTCAACAACATGGCTAGAAGAATTCACTGGAAGTGCATGGTGGGATAAATCAGCACCAGAAAAGGATAAGGGTCAGAGCCAGCACTACCTAATCATCTGAGACTGCCGAAAAATCCTTTCAAGTCTGAGTGAAATACTCTTTGTTTAAGGTTTTCTAGCAAAAGAACTTAGGCTATGTTTCTTCAACTTCAAGTTAGACTTATCCTTTTAGGCTTGGCGACACATCATTCTAAACTCTGTGACGATGTGGGTTCGACTCCAAGCTCCCATTGCTGTTCGGGAGCCCTTGAACCCAACACCGTCGATAGATATAACCGAGGTGAGCTAGACAGTGGAGGCAATAACTGAGCAAGGGGATGGTATAAATGTGCAAAGTGCTTTTATTTAAAACAATCAAAAACAAAGTGTTCAATAAATAGTGCTGTGCAGTTCATTCAAAGTTCAATAAATAAATAATCCTTAAAAGTCAAACGTGGAGGTTAAAAAAAATAGAAAAAACAATCCTTTAAAATCCGAGGTTAAAATGTTCCTTAGCAAGCAGTCTTTAAGAACCAACAACAAGCTCAGTGCTTCTTTCTTGTTAACATTAGCGTCTCATCTGCTTCTCCCGACTAGGCTTTGCAGCAGGCGAGACGCTCTCTCTGCAGCTGCCCTTCAACATTCACTATCACAGGTCTGGAGACCTCCCGATCATGGCTTTGGTCTGGCACTCATCCCAGACCTGAGAATTGGAACCTTGATTTCCAGGACGCCCATATCAAGGACTTCACCTCCAAGCCTCGCGACTCCCGCTGCCTTTCCAGCCTTCTGCGGCCAGTCACCTTTCCCTGGTCACTCCCGCTACCTGTTCGCTCAGCGGGAGTGACTTCAACTCCAACGCCTGGGTGTCGGCCTAACACCCAGCTTCCTTGCAGCTGCCCACGAGCGCTCGTTCGCTCGCCCACACGTTCCTTGTCTCTCTCACCGACTTGCGTCCTCGCTCCCTGTAACCTCTGTCCTCTCTTTTTCTCTTTTCTCTGATCTTTTTTCCTTTTCTTCCTCTTCCAACCGACTCGTGCTTTTATATTGCAAGGGGCCATAGCAGCTGCAGCACATTAGCCTTGAGAACAATCACGGATGTGGGCAGTCCCTCACCTGTGCACTTGGTGAGAAACGCCCACACCGCAGATCGCCCTGTGGCTTGCTATGGCCCCCTCATGAAGGATTATTTATTTAAAAAAAAAAATGGCCTTTGCTAAGCGAGCTGTGGACCCATAACACCACAAACTCCCGCTTTCAACATTAACTAGTTTAACAGTAATACATCTCTTTTTCTGGTCCTTCTCCCTTTTCTTCTGCTTCTTTATTTTCTGCTCAACACAAAATGGTTAACTAAAATAGAGCAATTTACCCAAGGAGAGGGTCTCAGCAGAACCCTAACACTTTCTGTTTCCAGAATTTAAAGCCCTATTTGGACAGGATTAAATTTACACCGGGATGAGGGGTAAAGTAATTATTACCGTAGAAGCTTGATAACTGTAATCGCTCCAGCTTAGTTCAATCAACTAGTTTCACCTAGGGTTCATTTTATACAGACTTTTTAAAGAGAGTAAAAAAGCTCCGTGATTTTTACTGAGATGTGAATGTGCAGTCTCTAAAAATGTACTGACACAAGCAATTCAGACTGGACTAAAACTACGAAAGTCCTCCTGTTAAAAATACTTTACTTCACCTCCTGGTGTAAAACTAATCCTGTCCAAATAGGGCTATAGACAACTTTTTACTAGAATTTCATTTGTTTATATCGAGCTGACTCTAGAATCTTTGTTTTGACAACCTCAATCTGCTGATAAAGGCCAAAATCAGTCAGATTTATCCTGGTAAAGACCAGCCTAAAACAAGAGTGGCAACCAAAGCTGACCCTATGAGTTAAGCTTACTTTGGGGTTAGAAAACCCTATTTTACATGTGAAGAATTTATATTTATTTAAACCATATACCAAATTTTAGTTATGTTTATTTTTTCAGAATCTCCACTCTGTTGGACTAGATCCCACAAAACAACTAAACAAATTTACTTGAAGCAAAAATACAATAATGTAGAAAATCGCCTGACCACCTGCACACCTCCATTTGCAGTCATTCAGAAGAATCTGTGCTGTGAGGATAGTGTGCCATTATAAAAGACTCGAGAAGAGCCCTAGTAAATAAATAAATGACACACAGTTGTTTATTAGAAATGTCTGTGAGTCACAGAGAATAATTAAGAGCGCTGACAGAGGTCAAAAAATACAAGGAAGACAGAGGAGTTCAGGGCATAAAACAAAGGCAGAACCACAAAAAAGGCCCTATGCAGAATATCAACTGTTGAACTGGAGTACTTGACAAAATTAAAATCCAAAAATCCAAGCCAAAAAAAGGCCAAATATTCAAAAATCGAGTCACTATAATCAGAAGAGGGCTCAAGCTGGGAACCGCTGTTGAAGTAGAAAGGTACATGATGCCACCACTCCTGCTTTTTAACTCCTAACCCCACCCATTTAATTAGTGTTGCATAGCAACAGACACAGATAGGAGGAGCTCAGGGTAGACAGCAAGAAAATGGATGGGCTGGAGATGGAGGCCAGTTATACTTTATATCTATTGTATAGCTTGGCCAAGACCCACTTTGAGATTTTAGGGGACATCTTATTTTCACCAATGGCTTTAACTTTGACACTCTCTCATGAAATCTGCCCGTTTCCCCATTTCCTATCTATCTGCCTATTTGTTGGCACCTTTGTGGCCTCTCTAACTTATCATATCCATACTCTGTTATGGAAGACACTTTCCTCGACACAAACCGATAGCCATTTTATATTTCTCTATTTATTTTTCAAGGACTTGAATCATATTTTTAGTCATGACCTTAGAGGTTTTCTTTTGCCTTGCTCTTTGATATTCTGAATCTCTGATTAATTTCAATGCTCATTTGTCTTCATGATGTTGCTTCATTAAGCGCTGTAATGACTAAACACGGAACATCCTGGAGAGCAGTACAACGCAGAGAACACCTTCACTGCACATTCATCTAGCACTGTGTACACTTAGATTAATCTGAAGGGCAGAACCTTTGGCACCAGTCAGCGTATGCCTTCAGTTGTAATTCATTTAGACGCATGATGTTTGCATGTTCTTCTTGTGTCGATTGTGGGTGGTACCCAATCAGTTTTATATTTAGATAACCCCTTTATCCAAGGCAATGTAGAAGATGAGGATGTTTTAGAATTATTTAAATATATTTTTTTCATTTTAGCTGGTTAAATGACTTACTCAGGGTCACACAGTGAGGTGGTGGTGGGCGTTCAATCAGCACTACTCTTCTTTAAAGTCTAAGACCTATTATACAGCTTGCTATATTCTAAAGATATGCAGGTTAGGTCATCCAGTGATTTTGGTGTTATGTATAAAAGTGCCCTGGGCAAGGCTAACATTCTGTCCAATGTCAGGTATCACCTGAATTGGCCATTGTTGGGTTTTCACTTCTAATTCATTTAGAATTTTGGAGTTTGCATAATCTGCCTGTATCCATGAAGGTTTTCTCCAGGTATGGTGTTCTCTGACCCATTCTGAACACATGCTGGTTAGGTTAACTGGTGCCCTATAACAGACTGGCCTTCTGACCTGCATTGTATACCAGTCATTGCTGGGTTTTATTTCTAACATTTTAAGAGGTATCTGTTGGATTGTAATTTTACTTTAAAGCTGTTTGTGCAAATCAGCGGCAAACGATGATTCCTTACTATAACATAATGGAATATGAAAGAGTAGATTGGTAGACTTAATAATCTTAATAATTTTCTTTCCAGTACTCACTGTGATTGAATGAATACACCAAGTAATCAACTGCTCATGCTAACAACACAGACTCCTATGCTGTTTCCTCACAATCAAAAACACATTATTCTTGCATGAGCACAGTTTGCACAGCTGGTGCATTCATTGTGCAAAACTGTGCACACACGTCTTGGTCCATCAGCTCAGATTCCATTGTGCGCACATGACTTTTATTTGTAGAAACACATCAGTCACCAGTCTAAACTCAGTGTGCCAATGCACCAAAGGACAAGTTACCTGTGCAAGCACAATCAGCTCAAAAGGCCTCCTCTGTTCTTTATTAGTGATGAGCGAGCACCAAAGTGTTCGGGTGTTCGGTCCGAACACATCGCGATGTTCGTGTGCTCTACCGAGTACCCGAGTATAATGTACGTCAATGGGAGACAACCAGGCACCCCCTGCTCTGAAGAGGGGAGGGTGCCTGGTCCATTGGAAAAGGTCAGAAAGTGACAGAAACACCACCCATGTTAATCGGAGTCATGCAGGTCTGTCAGGTGGAAGACAACATTTAACAAGCGGGGAGGTATGTACTTGCGACAAGAACAAGTTGAGTAACTTGAGAAAAAGAGAGGACTGGGCAGTCCTAGGGGTGCCAGTCGCCGGAGAGCATCATAGACATGTTCGGTGTGTTCTCCGAAAGCCCATTTTTAATGTTTTAAAAGTCCGGACACTTAGCGCTGCTCCTGGTCATTCACAATCCATGATTGTCCTCCTGATCAGTGACGTGCGGTGAGGTTCATGGCTGGTGAGGCACTAACTCCTTCAGAGTCCGTCAGATTTACAAATATATGAACCCAAAAGAGCAGCTTATTCACTATTCGATTGGCAGCCAGCGTGCACATTGACGACTGGTTACGTTTCATATCTCATCAGCATTTACATTTAGAGCGACAGGAGAGAGCGCATTTGATCCTCACCCTTCCGTATGCTCTAAATTTGCCGTTGCAATTCCACAATTCATACTCATTCAATACAAATGAAAGTATAGAGTCACATGGCTACTGGCATTACAGTGAGGGCAGTACTTACCTGCCCCTTGATTGGCTGTCTCCAACCCGCGAAACGTGCGGGGCGGAGACTCGAGCATAGCGATGCTCGAGCCGAACACATGTTCGGCAGAGCATGCTCGCTCATCACTATTCTTTATATAAGTCTACAAACAACACACAATGACTTTGGAATGCAATAGAACAAAGGATGTAGAAGGGAAGAGGGAGAACAAGATTCACAGGATGAGGAAGAAAGCACAACATATCAGATTAGATATGGGATTGATGTCATCAGCCATGGCATGAACATGTGAGAAGCTGGGCAGCAAGTTCAGCCCAATCCGAGACATTAAACTGTAGCTGGAATCATTAGGACTTTGTATCATGACAGGCCTGAGCTCTCTGTTTTGCCTTGGCCCTGTTTTCCACTTTCTGCTTTCTGTAGTGTAGAGTATGTAGAAAACACACTGTAGGTGTGATACAGTTTGTGTTTATGTTCTTGATACTTACATGGTAATACAAACAGTATTTACTGTAAAAATGTAATTTCATTACAGGATACAGTATTTGGAATTATATGAGGACCAGCTGTTCTCCCCGTTGAAGATGGGTTGAAATCCAAATAATCAAAGTAAACCTCAGTTTTAACATTTGCAGTGCACCATCTATTGGAATGTAGTTTGTAGTGCATGTTGTAATAAAATGCATTGATTTTCTCATCTCATCTTATTTCACACTAGGGGGCTCTGCCCCCTGCTCACCTAATTCTCCCACTCCCGGATATACAATTTAAAGAGATTGTTATTTTCATTGGAATTGTGACATATGCATTATTTTCACTTTTACTTTAAAAACTTTTGTAAAAACAATACTTGTCCTTTATTTCCGGCCCCGTGATTGGTTACATCTTTCTCTCACCAGACGTATAACAATGCTCGCGTTGTGGGGGGGGGTTTGGTTGAAAGCACGCTAAGGAGATGCCGTCAGATCATCTGATGTCTTTTTGCTGCTTGTGAGCTGCCTGTTCTGCTTGTCGCATGCCGTTGTTTTAAGAGCTGGGAGCACATGATGCTTGTCTGCCAAAAGCAATCCAACAACTGCTAGGTTAGATGTCTGTGGACTTGTTTTAAATGATGGCTCACGTGACGTTGTAAACACAATACTTGTCCTTTATTTCCAGCCCTGGGCGTGGTTAAATGTCTTTCTCGCAGAGCGTATAACGCTGCTCGCGTTGTGAAAGGGGGGCAGCGTCGATCATTTTAAAGCCTGTACAGCCACCATCCTTTTTGCCACTTCGTGTCTCTGCTGCTCGCGTTGTGATCGCTTCTCCGTGATCATAAATCTACACCTGACCGAATTGTGTTTTCTTTGAAATGAAACTTGTCGTTGCTTTAACTGTTGTGGGACCACAGATTCTCATAGCGTACTTTATTTTCTGCTCTTTGCCTTTTATTTCTGACCTTACTTTGTCCTGCTATTTTATTTTGTTTGCAATAATGCCATCTTTTAGTTGTCGACGTTTCATTTATAACGTATTGTCCTTTATATGCTTTATATGCACCCCTGTATCTGTGTGTGCTGCATGCCTTTACACTACTGATTTTTTTTGTTGCCCATGCTCTGATATTGCTTGTAAGTAGAGTGTGTCTTCCAAGAATCTCATGTTCTATGTCCCCGCGAGACGCTCCGTGGCCATTCTCTTTCGTCTCGCGGTTCTTTTATTTGTCTTCCGTGATCTTAACGTGCAGATCAAGTATCGTCTCCTAGTCATTCACTCCCACAGGATTTTTTTTTATAAGAGCGAGATATGGCACATCACAAACATTTGAAGTAATAAAATGCGTTACTATGTTTGTAATGTACTGTCTGTTGGGCTGACAAATGCAATATATGCGTCTCTGTCATATGTCATTTGGTAAGGGATTTGTAAAAGCAGTGTTAATGTTTGTAATGCACCATCTGATGAGACAATAAATGTAATTCTTTTTATTACTACAAATGTTTGTGATGGGCCACCTGTTGGAATGACAGAGGCATAGGAACCAGACAGACACACGGATACACAGACACTTGTCCTTTTATTAATGTGGAATTTTCTAAACAAATTGGGATTATTCTGTTGTAGCACTACCTTTATTATACTTTCTTTTCTAAATAATGTTTCATTTTGATGCAGTAGTGTTGTGTTTTGCAATACAGTGTTAAATTTGTATTCTCTGTGAACAGTTTTAGCTGTGTGTGTACGTGCAATTTTACTTGACTTATTAGGTTTGGAAGATGTTTCGATTTCTTTTGCAAAAATTCTGTTTTCCTTATGTGTTAAGGTTTTAGGGAAATGGTATTTGATATGGTGCTTCATGGCAAAATTAGATGTCATCATGAAAAATCTCTCCCATTCCCTCCAAGGGGCGCTGTGTTGGAGCACTTTGAGCCAGAGACTCATCCCATCATGGTGTGCTAAAAAGCACCTCTGGGGACTTTTCTGCCCATTGCTATCAGACAATTCAATGCCTCCACCTAATGTACTCATAAATGTATTTATTTGTTTATTTTTCGATCCATTAATTGATTGATTTGCTATATTATCTGTCCTGTGACTCTGTATTCTTGTTTTTTTATGTTTCTGCTGCTATATGCATTTGAAATTCCCTATAGGATAAATAAAGATTTATCTAATCTAATTTAATGTAGTATATAATTTTGGGAAAATGATTTAGTATTCTGATAAATGTGTGTATCTGATCGGAAATTAATCTGTAGCACTGTGCTCTCAAATACGATTCTGTTCTTCTGCTGTCTGACCAGAACTTCTTTTTCTTGGTTCTTCTCGCCTCCCAGCTGTGCAGCAGCCCTTGTTGATGTCCCGGCTTGGCAAAAACTCTCATGTGAGCGGCAGCTGGAGAAGCAGCAGGCCAGACATAGCCCAACACCTGCAGTGGAGCCTCCTTGCCATCTCCCCTCTTTGTCTGTCTGATGTACCAGCGAACGCTAGAGTTTGAGACGCATACAGACTAGTGGACTACGATTCATGTGATACCAGCATCTGTAAATAGACTTTCTGAGAAAAACAAACAAAAAAAATGAAAACGAAATGGATATTATAAAATATGCACTGAAATGTTTATTTACGTGAGAAAACAAAGGAAAGGGTTAACTACGTATTTATTGTACAAACAATTTTACTTTGAACTGTGTATTGCATATTGCATTATACATCCGGTGTACTTTGGTGATGTGGTAAATGGCATGTTTTAATTTCCATTTTTTTTCTTTTTCTTTTTTTTGTTTTGTTCTTCTTTTTTTTCCTGTTTTTAAAACAAAGGCTGTGCACACCACAAAGGAACTGGTTTATACCTTATATACATACATATATGTGTATCTGGGTATCTGCCTTGACATATACAGCACATACTTGTATATGTATGTATACAATCTTTTATTCACCGAATGAAATGAAAATGCTTACAAAACTGCCCTTTTGCTCCCTTGTCTGTCGTACAAAGCTGTTTTTGCCCTCTGTGTACAGATTCAAAGGCTCAGGGTGTGGACTTTTGTTAATGTTTTCTTTTTTCTTTTTCTTTTCATTTTCTTTATTCCAATTTCTCAATGTATTGTAAGGTGGTTTGTGCAATGGAATATTGTAATGTCTGTTACATATCATAACCAACTGTGCATATATTGAAATACACCTCCAGTTCAGACGATTGCTTAAATGGCATGTTCTTTTGTTAGTTATTAAAGGGGCGGGGCATACACTAGATTGACATGTCCTAGGGGGCGGGCTTGGAGGAGGAGTGGATGTTTGTAAAATGCTTTATATAAATGGCAAAAAAAAACAAACTGTATATGTGTGTGAGCCTAATGGGGGACAAGGCTTAAAAGGTCGTACTGAAAATGAAACTTCTTGTTTGTAAACGGCTTTCTTAAAAAAACTAAAAAGCAGTTCATTTTAACTTTCATCTTCAATGGACGTTTGATTGGATGCAATTTGTGAATCCCAGAAAATAAAATGGAAGTGAAGTGGCAGGTGATTAAGTAATGGTGTATATGGGTGTATGAATGTGAGGATATGTGTGAGACAGAGTCTGTTTGTGTGCTTGGCAGTTTGTGTCTGTGGATCTGGCGGTGTGCATTTAGGTGTTGGCTGGGGAGTATAGCTGGCGGCGTGTGCTAGTGTGATGGTACAAATGTGTTGTTGTTGCTGTGCGTATGTACAGTATACACTTGTGTGTTTATGGGACAGCATGTGTTTTGTTAATTAGGCTGTGTCTAGGTCCAAGTGTGTTTTTATGTATGTTGGCATGTAACGCAAGTTCTGCTGTCTCTGTCGGTTGTTCGGTCAGTGTGCATGAAACAACTCATCTCGTAGTGCACCGATTTTGTTGAAACTGGACACACTTACTCTTCAAAGAACATTGTCATAACAGTTCGATTTTGGTTTATATATTATCAAATATAGCAGTCTGTACATATTTTTAAAAACAGTATTTAAATCTCCCATTAAAAAACATTGGAGAGTTGCGAGTTTGTTTGTCTTTAAACAGAGAAACATTATGTACGACATCAGCTACGAAGTACTGTAGTTTACTCTTTCAGTTTTACCTTTTATTTCAACTTGTATGTTTTAGATATACTGCAGTATATGCTGCACGGCACTGTAGAAGATTGTTTAAAACTGACTTACTTTTAAAATGGTGTTAAATGTTGAATCTTTTTCTTTTTCTTCTTTCGGCTGCTCCCATTAGGGTTAGCCACAACGGATCATCTTCTTCCATATCTTTCTGTCCTCTGCATTTTCTTCTGTTACACCCATCACCTGCATACTGTTGATCCCAAGTATTTCAACTCATCCACCTTCGCCAACTCTACTCCCTGCATCCTCACCATTGCACTGACCTCCCTCTCATTCACACACATGTATTCTGTCTTGTTCCTACTGACCTTCATATCTCTCCTCTCTAGAGCATATCTCCACCTCTCCAGGGTCTCCTCAACCTGCTCTCTACTCTCGCTACAGAGCACAATGTCATCAGCCAGCATCATAGTCCACGGGGACTCCTGTCTAATCTCGTCTGGCAACCTGTCCATCACCATTGCAAATAAGAAAGGCCTCAGAGCCGATCATTGATGTAATCCCACCTCCAACTTGAATGCATCCATCATTCCTACAGCAGACTTCACCACTGTCACACTTCCCTCGTACATATCCTGTACAACTCTTATATACTTCTCTGCCACTCCCGACTTCCTCATACAATACCACAGCTCCTCTCGAGGCACCCTGTCATGTGCTTTCTCCAGGTCCACAAAGACGCAATGCAACTCCTTCTGGCCTTCTCTATACTTCTTCATCAACACCCTCAGAGCAAATATCACATCTGTGGTGCTCTTTCTTGGCATGAAACCATACTGCTGCTCACTAATCATCACCTCAATTCTTAACTGAGCTTCCACTATGCTTTCCCATAACTTCATGCTGTGGCTCATCAATTTTATCCCCCTGTAGTTACTACAGTCCTGCACATCCCCCTTATTCTTAAATATCGGCACCAGTACACGTCTTCTCCACTCCTCAGGCATCCTCTCACTTTCCAAGATTCCATTAAACAATCTTGTTAAAAACTCCACTGCCATCTCTCCTAAACACCTCCATGCTTCCACAGGTATGTCATCTGGACCAACGGCCTTTCCATTTTTCATCCTCTTCATAGCTGTCCTTACTTCCTCCTTGGTAATCCGTTGCACTTCCTGATTCACTATCTCCACATCATCCAACCTCTTCTCTCTCTTTCGTTCTCTTCATTCATCAGCCTCTCAAAGTACTCCTTCCATCTGCTCAACACACTCTCCTCGCTTGTGAGTATGTTTCCATCTTTATCCTTTATCACCCTAACCTGCTGCACATCTTTCCCAGCTCGGTCCCTCTGTCTAGCCAATCGGTACAGGTCCTTTTCTCCCTGTTTAGTGTCCAACCTCTCATACAACTCATCATACGCCTTTTCTTTAGCCTTCACCACCTCTCTCTTCACCGTACATCTTATTTTCTTGTACTCTTGTCTACTTTCTGCATCTCTCTGACTATTCAACTTCTTCCTTGCCATCCTCTTCCTCTGTATACTCTCCTGTATTTCCTTATTCCACCACCAGGTTTCCTTTTCCTCTTTCCAGATGTCACGCCAAGCACCCTTTTTTCTGTCACCCTTACTACATCTGCTGTAGTTTCTCAGCTGTCTGGTAACTCTTCACTGCCACCCAGTGCCCATCTCACCTTCTTCCAGAACTCAACCTTGCAGTCTTTCTTTTTCAACTTCCACCATTTGATCTTGGCTCTGCCCTCACTCTCTTCCTCTTCTTGATCTCCAACGTCATCCTACAGACCACCATCCTATGCTGTTTAACTTCACTTTCCCCTGCCACCACTTTGCAGTCTTCAATCTCCTTCAGATCAATTCTTCTGCATAGGATGTAATCTTCTGTACCTGTGTGCATCTTCCTCCACTCTTGTACGTAACCCTATGTTCCTGCCTCTTCTTAAAATACGTATTCACCAGAGCCATGACCATTAGTGATGAGCGAGCATGCTCGGCTGCACATGTGTTTAGCTCGAGCATCGCTATGCTTGGAGCATGGCGCTACTTGAACGAGCACCACATGTGCTCGTATGCCATGCTCGAGTCTCCGCCCCGCACGTTTCGGGGGTTGGAGACAGCCAATCAAGGGGCAGGTAAGTACTGTCCTCACTGTAATGCCAGTAGCCATGTCAGGTGTCTGCATTACAGTGATTGGCTGGCTGGAACACATCATCGGGTGCTAAACAGCATGCACTCGCATATGATTGTTTAGAGCGTCAGCTCACTTGCAGGCACTCCCATATCATGTTTTAGGGTAGTGAAAGACAACCTTTTTCGAGTTGCGGCGCACTAAGTCCAAAAATTTTCTTTTACGGCGCACCTGAGGGACTGCCCATAAATAAAGTCGTGATGACACAATCTATGGACAATCGCCAATAAAAACAGTTAATTTTACAAGTTTGAAAGACATTTTATTAATAAAGGAATCAAAGGATAAGTCTTAAATTTAATTAATGTGAACATTGAGATTGTTTTTCAGCACATATGAGATTGATGCAAGGATAAATTTTCGAAAGACAGACGCGTATTTCCTTGTCAATCATTTGAAGTCTCTTGCGTTTCTTAGACTTCATTTCCGTAAGTGTTCCGTTATCTGTTTTTCCAACATAATTTTTTTTTTAAACATTATCTTTTTAATCAACCAAAAGTTCAAAAACACTAGCAATTTTAAATATTTTATAAAAGTTTTTGCGGCGCCCCTAGAAAATTCCACGGTGCACTGGCGCACCGGTTGCCCGACAATGTTTTAGAGCGTCAGCTCACCTGCAGGCACTGGCATATAATGTTTTAGAGCATCATTTTTCCTGTAAAATGGATTTTTTTGGGCGTGTTTTTGTCAGTCTGTAAAAGTGGCATACAACTCAGACAAACTGGTTCCCAGCAGCGACTTGGGAGTCCAAGATGCATCCAGACATCGTCCCCATGCTGTTCCCGGTCCATTTGGGTGGAGTTTCGGCCACTTTCTGACCTTTTCCAATGGACCAGGCACCCTCCCCTCTTCAGAGCAGGGGGTGCCTGGATGTCTCCCATTAACTTACATTATACTCGGGTGCTCGGTAGAGCACACGAACATCGCGATGTGCTCGGACCGAATACCCGAATACTTTGGTGCTCATTCATCACTAATGACCATCCTTTTGGCAAAATCCACTATCCTCTGACCTTCTTCATTCCTCTCCTTGATACCATACCTACCCATCGCCTCCTCATCTCCTCTGTTCCCTTCACCAACATGTCCATTGAAATCCGCTCTAATCACCACTTTCTGTCACTTGGGTACACTGTTCATCACTTCATCCAACTCACTTCAAAAATCTTCTTTCTCATCCATTGCACACCCAACTTGCAGTGCATATGCACTAACAGCATTCATCATCACACCTCCAATTTCCAGCTTCTTAATCATTACTCTGTCTGACACTCTTTTCGCCTCCAAAATACTCTTGACATACTGTTCCTTCAGAATAACCCCTACTCCATTTCTCCTCCCATCTATACCATGATAGAACAATTTGAATCCCCCTCTGATCCACCTGGCCTTACTCCCCTTCCATTTAGTCTCTTGCACGCACGATATATCAACCTTCCTTCTCTCCATCATATCTGCTAACTCTCTCCCCTTACCTGTCATGCTGCCCACATTCAAAGTTCCTACCTTCAGTTCCACTCTCTTTACTTTCCTCCTCTCCTCCTGCCTCCGGACACGTTTCCCCCCTCTTCTTCTCCTTCCTCTTCTTCAGCCAACAGTAGCCCAATTTCCACCAGCACCCTGTTGGCTAACAGTACTGGTGGCGGTTGTTGTTAACCCGGGGCTTGACCGATCTGGTATGGAAATTTGTATTGTTGTCTGCATATTGATTTGGCAAAATTTTACAAATGTTGAATAGGAGATGAAAATCGGCTCCTCGAGGCAGTTACATTTGGGATCGGTTGGTTGGTAAGGAAGGAAAGGAAGGTGCGAAAGTTAAAAGAAAATAAAAGGGCGGGATGAGCTGCAAAGAGGAGGCAACGGGTACAGCTGTGGAGAGGTGGCGCCTGTGTTCTTTTTTCTCGGTGAATCAATGATAATAATAATAATAATTATAATAATAATAAATGATTAATGGCAAAGATCACAGGCGCAGGACTGCAAGACGACGCGGTAGTTATCATTGTGCTGGTGAACTGATTGAAGACGGATTTGGGATTTAGTATCGTTGGCGCGAACTAAGGGGAACTTCTGTGAAGAAATGGCGACTGCGGACCCACTACAGCCAAAAAGATGAGCTTCTTAAACAGATCGGAAATATTTACATCTGGGTAGCGGGCTTAAAAGAATGTAACGCACTGCTACAAGGAACAGTATACCTTTTCTTGGTCTAAATGAAACTTGTTGGCAGCAAAAATATTGTAAGTAAAGGATTTTTTTGTTATCATCTCAAATTGAGCTACAACGCGCGCCAGCGATAGGTAGCTCCCACAATCACAAGATGACTCAAGTCATCTTATTCTTTTCATTTTTATATGAGGTCGCTATTTTTTAAAATCTATACTAATAAAAGGCAAAGCCCTCACTGACTGACTGACTCACTTACTCACTCACTCACTCACTCATCACTAATTCTCCAACTTCCCGTGTAGGTAGAAGTCTGAAATTTGGCAGGCTCATTCCTTACAGCTTACTTACAAAAGTTAAGCAGGCTTCATTTCGAAATTCTACACGTAACGGTCATAACTGGAACCTACTTATGTACATATATACGGCCATAGCCTGCAGCTCGGTCGCCATGTGAGGCGGAGTTGCGTCCCTCATCGTCACGCCTCCCACGTAATTGAGTGCCTGCCCATATAAGGCCGTCCGTCAGCAGCAATCCAATAGACACGCTGCCGCTAAATATTCTCCGGTGAAGGACTGTGCTTATGCAAACGAAGATGAGATGGTCAGGGATAGAATAGTGTTTGGCACAAACTCAGCAAAAGTGCTAGAGAAATTTTTAAGTACCAGGTCTTACCTAACATTAAATAAAGCCGTGGACATCGCAAGATCGCACGAGATAGCACAAGCACAGCTGAGAACCTTCGATGCATGTACTCCGAGCGGCTCACATGAACTGACTGTGAACGCAGTACGCAGAGAACAAGCAAGAGCTCCAAAGAGCGCTGAACAAAAAACGCATTACACAATTGAGAAGACAGCAAAAGAATATGAGGCAAGTGACGCATACAAGCATATTCATGAGTGCAGCTACTGCGGAAACAAAGCACGGTGTAAACTTTAAGTTTAAATTAAGTTTATAGACACGCTGCCGCTGGCGTTTGTCATGCCTACGACGAATACGATATTCACAAGATACAAGTTTAATGTGAAGAAGCAGGGTATAAATGAGACTTTTGATCACTTTGTAACGGAGTTAAAATTGCTGTAACGGAGTTAAAATTGCTGGTGAAGGACTGTGCTTATGCAAACGAATAGGAAAGCAAGGTGTAAAGCTTAACTTTAAATTAACTTCATAGACACGCTGCCGCTGGCGTTTGTCATGCCTACGACGAATACAATATTCGCGAGATACAAGTTAATGAGAGGACGCAGGGTATAAACGAGACTTTTCATCGGAGTTAAAATTGCTGGTGAAGGACTGTGCTTATGCAAACGAAGATGAGATGGTCAGGGATAGAATAGCGTTTGGCACAAACTCAGAAAAAGTGCGAGAGAAACTTTTAAGTGCCGGGTCTGAGCTCTGCTAAATATTCACAGGCAAATCCACAACTTAATACCAGGAATGCCTGTTAAACATCTTAGATTCACGAGTACCGATTTGGGTAGTGATCACTTCGATGAATGACACCTGTTATCTTTACAATGGTTGACAACGAAGATGAGATGGTCAGGGATAGACTAGACAAACACGGAATGTAACTTGAACACAACACATCCTCCAAATACGAACCTGATTGAAACAAATAATGATAATCAAATCCTTGATGACAGCAACACTCATAACAGTCACAAAACAATTACATTGACAATCATGTTACATTATTTTTAAAATGTTTCCTTTTCTTTTTCATAGCTTCTTTAACACACTACTTCTCCGTTGATGAAAAAAGTGAAAAAATGATGCGTCAGGCTAGTCCATTTTGCTGAAATTTCATTGCAGCAACTTAAAATCATACTCAGTAGTTTATATGGCCTCCACGTGCTTGTATGCATACCTGACAATGTTAGGACAAGCTCCTAATGAGATGACAGATGGTGTCCTGGGGGATCTCCTCCCAGATCTGGACCAGGGCATCACTGAGCTCCCGGACAATCTGAGGTGCAACCTGGTGGTATCGGATGGACTGAAACATAATGTCCCAGAGGTGTTCTATTGAATTTAGGACAGGCGAGTGTGGGGGCCAGTGAATGGTATCAAATGCTTTATCCTCCAGGAACTGCCTGCAAACTCTCGTCACATGAGGCCAGGCATTGTTGTGGACCAGGAGGAACCCAGGACCCACTGCACCAGCATAGGGTCTGACAAGGGGTCCAAGGATTTCATCCCAATACCTAATGGCAGTCAAGATGCCCTTGTCTAGCCTATAGAGGTCTGTGCGTCCCTCCATGGCTATGCCTCCCCAGACCATCACTGGCCCACCACCAAATTGGTCATGCTGAATGATGTTACAGACAGCATAACGTTCTCCACAGCTTCTCCAGACCCTTTCACGTCTGTCACATGTGCTCAGGGTAAACCTGCTCTCATCTGTGAAAAGCACAGAGTGCCAGTGGTGGACCTGCCAATTCTGGTATTCTATGGCAAATGCCAATCGAGTTCCATGGTGCCGGGCAGTGAGGACAGGGCCCACTAGAGGACACCAGGCCCTCAGGCCACCCTCATGAAGTCTGTTTCTGATTGTCTGGTCAGAGACATTCACAGCAGTGGCCTGCTGGAGGTCATTTTGTAGAGCTCTGGCAGTGTTCATCCTGTTCCTCCTGGCCCGAAGGAGCAGATACCGGTCCTGCTGATGGGTTAAGGACCTCCTATAGAGTAACTGCCTGTCTCCTGGAATCTCCTCCATGCCCTTAAAACTGTGCTGGGAGACACAGCAAAGCTGGCAATGCAGGTACTGATGTGCCATCCTGGAGAAGTTGGACTATATATTCTATTCCTTTCTTTTCTCTTTCTAATTTAACATTATGTTACAGTATGTTACACTGTCGCTTCAGCTTGGATTTAAGACTAGAGAGAGAGAGGTTAGAATGCCTGAAAAATTAGTGAAAGACAAGCTTGTATTTTTTGTTTGTTTATTGATGACTTTACAAGTTACATGCTAAGGTGAAGGGGCTAAAATTGGGGTACATTTAATTATTTTATATGCCTGGGAGAGTTTTTAAGTATTTAAAAAGTTTTACAAGGTCTTTAGACCATTTCTCAGTAGGGCACATTATTTCCCTACCCATGCAATAGCAGAGTTAATAATAGTTGTCGAAAGTTAGTAAGTTATTTTTGCCTAAGGGTCAACTGTGTGAGGGTGCATATAATTTTACTCGTTCAACAGCATCTACTGATGGCAAAACAATTAAACTCCTGCAGTCGTGTGCTAAAGCAGGACAGAGGCAGAGCTGGATGGCTTAGTGTTAACAAAGAAGAAATGAGCGACGTTAGATGTTTATTTATTTTTAATAGTAATATCCTTTATTTACTCAATACAATAGTAATGATGTTGTTCATTTATTCATCATCACTTTACAAAGGAAGTACCATCCTTTACTATACCAGAATGTAGTGGTAAGTCTCCTTTTTCCTCTGTTCCCATCCCCCACTCCTCTCCATGTACCCCAAGACATGCAGTTTCTGCTTGAACGTGTGGGAGGGCACAAACATGTGATGTCAGAGAATCACAGGCGGAGTTAAAAGTTAAGCTCCACCCTGGTTTAGGCACGCCCCCTTCTGTAGGCTGCAGCAAAGACCTTCCCGTCTTCGTGGCTTTATGGCATCTTATGTAAAGGTCAGTGACAGCAGCTTATGTCTCCTGAAATTGAATCAAGCATGTGACAGGTTGTTTCCGGTAAAAGTTAAAAATTAAAGGAACTTAACTTTTGTGGAAATCTATGACAGATGGCTCAGTGACACTTTATGCCAGTGACTAAACGTGTACTGTACTCAGTATTTCTGTTACACTAAAACCAACCTCATGGCTGCATTATCAAACGATTACACTGTAAACACTAATTTTTTGGCAAAGAACAACAATAATTTGCTGTTTATTATATTTGAATGCAGCAGACAATTTTACCTGGAAACTTTTACACAGATTTTTAATGTCCATCAATACTTCCTTGAAAATTTTTTTGTTTAAGAAATATGAGCTACAATTGCTACAGACCTTCCTCATCCAACAACTAACAACAGTGCAGGAATCTTTATATCACTTGAGTTGGACTCTTCTGTCTATGAAAACAATTTTAGCTACATATTATTTGAAAATTGTGTTTAAAAACATATGCTTCATAGGATAGGCTCTAGTTTTCCCATGACTTTGCTCAGGACAAGCAGGTTGGAAAATAGATCAATGGGTGGATTTTATGTACACTACTAAAATATTTAAATACGTTCTCTTATCACTGCTACAAAAAAATAGCTAATAAACAAACTTGGGATAACAGGGCGGCACGGTGGTGCAGTGGTCAGGTGCTGCTGTCTCACAGTAAGGAGACCTGGGTTCACTTCCCGGGTCCTCCCTGCATGAAGTTTGCATGTTCTCCCCGTGTCTGCGTGGGTTTCCTCCCACAGTCCAGAGACATGCAGGTTAGGTGTATTGGCGCTCCTAAAATTGTCCCTAGTGTGTGCTGGGTGTGTGTGTGTACCCTGCGGTGGGCTGGCGCCCTGCCCAGGGATTTGTTCCTGCCTTGCACCCCCGTGACCCTGTGTTAGGATATAGCAGGTTGGGAAATGACTGACTGACTTGGGATAACAAACTCTTTCATGAAGTGACTAGAAAATGTAAATATTCTCCAACTTTTAAACCAGCTAACCAAGTCTACAAATGCACCTGAACATTATGCCATGTCTACAATTTCTTACTTGTTGATGTGTGGCTATGGCTGTGTGTTTGTATGCGGAGCTGACACTGTGCGCTTCTAGGTGTTGGCTTCCATGCTAGTGGAATTAGGTGTTAGGTGTTTAGGTGTAGGTGGTAGTGTGATATGTGTGTGTGTGCACGCTGGCATGGACATAGATGTGTGTATGGCAGTGTGGATTTGTGTAAACGTGGGTATGAATTTGAATGTGATTTTGGAGTGTGTAGATGGCAGAGGGTGTGTTTTAGTGTAGCTAAGGATGTGGCTGAGCACACGTGTGCGCTTTTGTGTGTAGGTGGCAGATTGTGGGTATATATACAGTTGTGCTTGCAAGTTTGTGAACCCTTTAGAATTTTCTATATTTCTGCATAAATATGACATAAAACATCATCAGATTTTCACTCAAGTCCTAAAAGTAGATAAAGAGAAACCAGTTAAACAAATGAGACAAAAATATTATACTTGGTCATTTATTTATTGAGGAAAATTATCGAGTATTACATATTTGTGAGTGGCAAAAGTATGTGAACCTTTGCTTTCAGTATCTGGTGTGCCCCCCCTTTGCAGCAATAACTGCAGCTAAACGTTTCCGGTAACTTTTGATTATTCCTGCACACCGGCTTGGAGGAATTTTAGCCCATTCCTCTGTACAGAACAGCTTCAACTCTGGGATGTTGGTGGGTTTCCTCACATGAAGGTCACGATGGTCTTGAATTTCCTCCATTTGTACAGAATCTGTCTGACTGTGGATTGGTGGAGTCCAAACTCTTTAGAGATGGTTTTGTAACCTTTTCCAGCCTGATGAGCATCAACAACTCTTTTTCTGAGGTCCTTAGAAATCTCCTTTGTTCGTGCCATGATACACTTCCACAAACATGTGTTGTGAAGAGCAGAGTTTGAGAGATCCCTGTTCTTTAAATAACACAGGGTGCCCACTCACACCTGATTGTCATCCCATTGATTGAAAATACCTGACTCGAATTTCACCTTCAAACTAACTGATCATCCTAGAGGTTCACATACTTTTGATACTCACAAATATGTAATATTTGATAATTTTCCTAAATAAATAAATGACCAAGTATAATATTTTTGTCTCATTTGTTTAACTGGTTTCTCTTTATCTAATTTTAGGACTTGAGTGAAAATCTGATGATGTTTTAGGTCATATTTATGCAGAAATATAGAAAATTCTAAAGGGTTCACAAACTTGCAAGCACAACTGTATATACAGTATATGTGTTTTGGTTTTGGCTTGGAGGTGGGATTGGCACTGTGTGTGTTGGTGCATAAAATGGTATGTTTGTTACCAGTGAGGACTCACTCAGTATTGATGCTCACACTCTTAAGCTTCCTCTCTTAAGCCACCCACTGTGAGGCAGAGGAGTCGCGGTGTAAACCAATCACGTTGGGTTTACAAGCCGTCTGTCTCCCTCTGCAGTACAGGGAAATGTCCCATTAGGTAGCGGCAGATATGGCCTCCTAGTCTGTGACGTGGCTTTTTTCTGCATAAAGGCTTTCTCAGCCACTCCTGTGCACACCACCAGTCACAGTGGAAGTTGTATATGTGTGTGTGTGTGTTTGGGTATGGACATGGCTGTATTTATACTTGTGTGTATAAGATGGCAGACTATCTTTTTGAGTATAGGGATGTATGTAGGGCGGCACGGTGGCGCAGTGGTAGCACTGCTGCCTCGCAGTTAGAAGACCCGGGTTCACTTCCCGGGTCCTCCCTGCGTGGAGTTTGCATGTTCTCCCCGTATCTGCGTGGGTTTCCTCCCACAGTCCAAAGACATGCAGGTTAGGTGGATTGGCGATTCTACAGTGCATTGGCCCTAGTGTGTGCTTGGTGTGTGGGTGTGTTTGTGTGTGTCCTGCGGTGGGTTGGCACCCTGCCCGGGATTAGTTCCTGCCTTGTGCCCTGTGTTGGCTGGGATTGGCTCCAGCAGACCGCCGTGACCCTGTGTTCGGATTCAGCGGGTTGAATAATGGATGGATGGATGGGATGTATATATGTGTGAGGTTGAGTATTTAACTGTGGGTAGAAGTGTGTTTGGTGGTGTATATTTGTGGCCTTGGGGGATTTTCATTTGTGTGCTTTGTCTCTGTGTGTTTGGGTGTGTCTGTTAAGGTAGCATAGTGTGAATGTGTGTGTGTATTTAGAACATTAGAACAATCTAGATGAGCCTTTCAGCCCAACAAAGCTTCCCCAAGCCTATCCAATTAATTCTTCCAAAATAGCATCAAGTCGAGTTTGAAAGTCCCTATAGTCCTAATATCTATACCACACTACTTGGTAGCTTATTCCAAGTGTCTGTGGTTCTCTGTGTAAAGAAAAACTTCCAAATGTTTGCGTAAAATTTACCTTTAACGAGTTTCCAACTGCGTCCCTGTGTTCTTGATGAACTCATTTTAAAGTCATCGTCTCAATCCACTGCACTAACTCCCTTCACCATTTTAAACACTTCAATCAGGTCTCCTCTTAATTTCTTTAGTTGTCTGCCCACAGAAGTAGTTGAGTGGTTTTTGGCCTTAATACGGATCCCTGCTTTGCCGCCTGCCACGTATATTAAGGCCTATGTATATGCGTGCTTTGTGTGTCTGTGGGGGTTAGAGTATGAGCATTGAGGTGTGCTTGTCAGTGGGTGTTTGCGCAGATGGATGTGAGACCTTGTGTGTGTATTTAGGTGTGGACATGCATGTGACTGTGCATTTGTCAATGGAAGGCCAGTTCTTCAGATTTTGCTACCAAGTTGGTGACAAATTTGGAAAAAATGCCTCTCTTTAAGGTAGACACTTCAGCCCATTTGACAATATGGCTACATCTTCATGTTCATAACAAGATTTTTTAAAATACCCATCTAATATTTAAAGCAAAGTAAATGTGCCAGCTTTTATTAGCGGAGTGGTGGCTCTGAGGCTTGGGATCTGCACTTGGCAATCAGAAGGTTGCCGGTTTGAATCCCGTAAATGCCAAAAAGGGACTCTGTTCTGTTGGGCCCTTGAGCAAGGCCCTTAACCTGCAATTGCTGAGCGCTTTGAGAAGTGAGAAAAGCGCTATAGAAATGCAAAGAATTATTATTATTGTCTGTTACCAACTTTTATCTTTCATAAAGTGTTCTTTGGTGTGGAGTTAGGAATCAGAAGTCAAGAAGAGGTGACAGCTGACAGGAATCCCCTTGTAACAAGTAATATGGCTTGGTGGCTAAGGGGACAGACTGCACTACTTAAGGTGTCAAATTTAAATCCTGTCACTAGCTATCCTAACTCAAAAAAGAGTCTTCCTGGGCTCAAATAGGACATATTAATATGTAGTTAATAATTATAATGGAAAGTGCCTGTGATGAGATGTAAAAGTAAATTGCTGTATGTTGTGAGTAAAGAAGCAGAACAGTGTGAATGTCTGAAACAAGTGCTTTGCAGTGGGCTGACATGTTTTTCTTTATCCTGCAGAATTCAAATGTGTGGTTATTTGTTTATCATTTTACATTTTAATAATGTTCATTTTTAGCATCATTTTCATAATGTTATTGTGTTCTAATTCTGTATTTCGGTTTATGTTTCACAGGCTCCTTCAGTTTGTATGTTTTTGCTTGGCAGTGGCCATACTGTTTACAGGCTCTATGGAAATTGCAGGTTACGTGACATGGGGGGGGGGGGTCACATGATGTATGATGTCATCACTCCTCACCTACAGTGGATTCAGAAAGTCTTCAGACCCCTTCACTTTATGCACGCTTTATTATCTATTTAATTTTAAATGGATACTTTTGCCAGATTTTCTCATCAGCCTACACTCAATAACTCATCCTGACAAAGTGAAAATGTGTTTAGCAAAATGTTAAAAAAAATTTTAAATCAAAAAACTAAAATCTCTTATTTGTATTAATATTCAGACCATTTGCTGTGGTACTCCAAATTGTGGTCAGGAGCATCCTGTTTGCTGTTCTGTTTGTAAAATTTGATTGCAGTCCACCTATAGCAAATTGAATTGATTGGATATTGTTTAGAAGTATCCACATATGTAAGGTCTCACAATTCACACTGCATGTCAGGACAAAAACCAAGTCATGAGGTCCAAGGATCTCTTTCTAGACCTCTGCAATCAAATTGTGATAAGGCATGGATCAAGGCAAAGGCATAAAACATTTCTAGAGATTTGAGTGTTCCCAGAAGCAAAGAAGCCTAAATAATTGTGAAATGGTAGAAGTTTGGATCCACCAAGACTCTTCTTAGAGCTGAGTAACTGGACATGAAAGTCCTTGGCCAGAGAGGTGACCAAGAACACAATGGTAAAACTCTAAAAGAGCTTCAGAAGTTCTTTGCCGAGATGGTAGAACCGGAGAGAATGATGACCATATCAGTAGGACTTCATCAGCCAAGTGTTTATGGTAGAGTGGCTAGATGTAAAAAGCATTATGACCATTTAAAGGACTCTGAGAACAGGAGGAAAACAAGTCTCTGGTCTGATAAGACAAAAATGGAGCTCTTTGTACAGAACCTCAACCACTTTGTCTGGTGAAGACCAGGAACTGCTCATCACCTGCCTAAAACCATCCATATGGTGAAGCATGGCGGTGGCAACATTATGCTATGGGGTGCTTCTCAGTGGAATGGACAGGGAGACTGGTCAGAATTGGGGGAAAGAATAAATGCAGCCAAATACAGAGGTGCCTGCTCAAAAGTGCAAGAGACCCCAGACAAGGGTGACGTCTCAGTTTTCAGCATGACAATCACCTAAAGCATACATTCAAGACAACACTGAAGTGCCTTCGAGACAAGTCTCTAAGTGTTCTTGAGTGGCCGAGCCAGAGCCCAGACTTAAATCCCAGAGAGCATCTGTAGAGAGACCTGACATTTCAGACGCTTCCCTTCCAATCTAATGGAGCCTGAGAGGCTCTGCCAGGAAGAATGGGATAAACTGGCCAAATCCAGGTGTGCAAAGCTTGTAGAAGACATGCAGCTGTAATTGCTGCCAAAGGAGCTTCAACAAAGTATTATTGGAATAATAAATTAAGGGTCAGAATACTCATATGTATGAGAGATTTTGATTTTTGAGTTATAATAAATTTGAAAACCTTTCTGAAAAAATGATTTTACTTTGTCATTGTAAGTTATTAAGTGCAGATTGGTGGGAAAAATCGCAAATGTATCCTTTTAAAATTAAACCTACAGCACAATAAAAAGTGCGGAAAGTGAATGGGTCTGAATATTTTCTGAATCCATTCCATATAAGGTGGCAGTGCTCTGCTCTCAGTGTCCAGTTTCTGGATAACCACAAAAAAATCTTGTGCATTAGTTACTTGAAAATCTTTTAGTGGATTAGGAACAGTATATTTTGACTTTAATTCTGGTTTATGTATTGGTGTTTGGTTTGATTTTTTGTCTTTCTGGCTTTTGAACCCACATTTTCATTTTCACATCATTTTCTCTCCCTTCTCCTGGTCCGTGTGCTAAATAGTTTCTCTGACTTTTAATTCTGTGGCAATAAAAAGGGCCAAATTAGACATGCTGCCATGGAGCACACTTCCGGACATGATTCTAAATAATTCAGACACAGCCACAAAATGGCTTTCTTTTAAGACACACTCAAATGCTTGGGTGGGAACTCACGGAAATCTGACAGGAAAAATATGTATGATCAATAAATACTGACCTGCCAATCCAGGCCTAACTTCACAAAATGCTGTGCTTTGTGCTACATGGGTAGGCTAGCCTGATTTTTCACCTAAGTACATACAGTATCCAGATAATATGACAGTCCAATTCACTCTCCCTCCATCACTCCACTTATCCACTCACATCTAAACTCTAAGATCAAAGTGCTTCAACATGGAGCTGCAATTAAGTCTATCATTAACTTCCAGGACAATACTGCTGTTACCTCCAGGGTGGGAAATGGGGACAACACTTGTGGTGGCCCCAGTTTCCACTGCCACGTGGAGTTCAATGTAGTTAAAAGGCCACATCCAGTACCTCCAGTAGACATGAACCATAAAACTGAACACTGCAAGACACTGCCACCTAGTGGATCTCTGCATATCAATCCAAGTAGTGTACTGGAGAATAACAGCCTTCCTTGATCTTCAATGCCAAATGCATTAGAAGTGCCCCTTGGTGTTTACTTGCTGCCATCATTGGCTGCTGGGGGGTTTCATGTGTGGCCTTTTAGGGCCCTTTCTTCCATACTCTTCTGGGATCATCCCCAAAATTGGAGGAAGAGCTTGGTATGATCTTCTGTTAGAATCAAATGAACATGATACGGGAATAGTTCAGCTTTAGGTTTACCAAATAAGTGATATGGATTGAACATTGTTCTTCTGCCCATAAACGCTCTTCTTTCTAAATGTTTTGTATTGGAGACTTTTCTGCAAGTGAGGCAGTGGTGAGAATAAGTTAGCAGGGAGAATACCGAATTGTATGAAGTGTACTTGTGAAAACAGCATTTTATACTCTTTATTTACCATGACAATGAGAGACCTCATAAATGCTTCAGGGCAAAACTAGCACTGGGGTTCATTTTATAAACAGTGCTACAGGTCTTGAATTCCACTCCTGGAGGGCCACAGTGGCTGCTGTTTCTTAAGCTAATTTTGCTTTGTACTTGAAGTCCTTTCTCAAGTGGCCTTCTTGTTTTTCTCTCTTCAAACACATTAGGTGGGCTTAAAACAGGATGTTAAATTCAGCTCTTTGCGATTAGGGCCTATTCGTTACTGAGAGACATGCTCACATTCTTTTCTTAATTCGGCCATACATTTACCAGTTTTTGAGTTTTGGACAGTTTGGTCAGCTTTGCAGTCTTAATTTCATAAAAGTGTGCCCTGAATGGACAGACTGGCGGGGCTGTGGTTAGTGCTACTGTCTCATAGTTCTTGAATTTTGGCCTCATGTAATGGTGGAGCACTTCTTGGAAGGAGCCTTATGAGTGTGTATTATCTGGTGAAATTTAGATTTGAGAGTGTCTCTCAAACTACTTTTAGAATGGATGACCAGTTGTGCAGTTTTTAGGACAAATCATTGAGTGAAAATGCAACTTGCAAAGCCACCTTATGAGCTACGTTCAAAAAAGCATGAAAATTCAAAATAAGAGGACCAGTTAAGAAAGGGTTTAGATTGTGGGGCAAAATTACCATTGCATTAAAGTTTTGTCAGAAGGAAAAGTTAAAACTATTTTAACCTTGCACCAGTGGACTTTGACATCCTCAGTATTATAGCCCATCTTGATGTGGAAAACCGTTTACACTCACAGACAGAGTGCCCAAAGGCGGACATTTTATGAAGAACTGGCAGTCTGTGCAGTGCTGACTCCTACCATGACAGATTTCACTCCAATGTGATGTGTCATTGCAAAATCTTTTATTGGAGGTTTCCTGAAACTATTTCAGAAAGGCTGGCACAGAGGCTTGGTGGTTAATGTTGTTTTCACAAATCAGGAGAAGCACAAGGTTAACTTCCAACTGGTAACTGAAAGTGAGTCTAAATACTGTATATGCTGTAGATATGAGAGACACTATATAATAGCTAGGAAGATATGAAAGGCACTTCATAATAGATAGGTAGATAGTGTAAAGCTCAGTTGGGTCAGGGCCCGTATGAAAAGATGCACCAGCATGGAAAGGATAAAGCATCCTTGAATTATTTGACTAACGTAAATATAGTGGAAGGACAGTGGGGAGTGTACAATACAAGAGTGCACATTCTCCAGCCCTGATGTCTTCCCATGGCTCTTGATACAGGCTCTGACCCCAGTCAGTTTTATAATAGGTAGATATGAAAGACATTATATAATAAACATGAAAGGAACTATATAACAGATAACCAGATAGGCATGAAAGGTGCTATATAATAGATACATAGATAGATAGGCACTATGCACAGTGATAGACAAATAAATGGACACAGTAGATTCAGACACCCTCACTTCCTGCATACTTTATCATGTTGTACAGTTTACTTTAGAAGGACGCATTTATCATTTTTGCCCATCAATATACTGTACATTCAATAACCCATAATGACAAGATGAAAGCATCTTTTCAGAAAGTTTTGCAAATTTATTAAAAATCAAAAGCTGAAATCTCTCATTCTTATAAGTATTTAGAACCTTAATTCAGCACTTTGTGGAAGCCCCTTTGCCAGAAATGATAGCTCCAAATGTTCCTGGACGAGTCTCTACAAGCTTTGCACAACTGGATTTGGGTAGTTTGTCTTATTCTTCCTGGCAGATCCTCTAAAACTCCATCAGAATGGGTGGGTAGTATATTTAAAGTGCCATCTTCAGGTCTCTCCACACATGTTCTGTAGGGTTTATGTCCGGACATTGGCTGGGCCTCTCATGGACAATTAAAGACTTGTTTAAAAGCCACTCAAGTATTGTCTTGGTGTGTGCCCTGGGTCATTGTGCTGAAAGGTGAACCGTCACCATAGTGTGAGGTCATGACCACTCTGGAGCAGGTTTTCTTAAAGGACCTCTTTATTTGGTTGTATTCATCTTTCCCTAAATTATGACCAGTCTCCCTGTCCCTGGCACTGAGAAGCACCCCCACTGCGTGATGCTGCCACCACCATGCTTCACTGTAGGGATGGTTTTAGGCTGGTGATGAGCAGTGCCTGTCTTCACCAGACATAGTGTTTGTGCTTCTGACCCAACTTTTCCATTAGAGAATCTTCTCCTTTATGCTCTCAGAGTCTTTTAAATATCTTTTGGAAAACTCCAAGCAGGACTTAGCCACTCTACCACAAACATCTGATTGACAGAGTGCTGCTGAGATCCATCCGACAGGTTTTCCTTTCTCAGCAGATGACTTCTGAAGCTCTTTCAGAATGACCATTGGGTTCTTGGTCACCTCCCTGACCAATGCCCTTTTTGTTTGGTTAGTCAGTTTTCTCTGCAAGTGCTAGAAAGAGTCCTGGTGGTTCCAGACTTCTTCCATTTTACAACTATTGAGGCCTCTGTGCTCCTGGGAACACTCAAAGCTTTAGAAATGATTTTATCTCTTTGCCCTGATGGACAGTATGCCCCACCACAGTTTGATTGTGGAGGCTTAAAAAGAGTACCTTGGCCTTCATGGCTTGTTTTTTGCCCTGAGGTGCACTGTGAATTTTGTACCTTATATACACAGGTGTGTGTCTTTCTAAATGATGTCCAATGAATTTAATTTGCCACAAGTAGACAACAACCAAGTTCTAGAAACATCTCAAGGATAAAAGCAATCAGGATTCAGCTGACCACAACTTGGAGTGCTAAAGCAAAAGGTCCATTCACCCATCCATTATCCAACCCACTATATCCTAACTACAGGGTCATGGGGGTCTGCTGGAGCCAATCCCAGCCAATACAGGGTGCAAGGCAGGAACAAACCTCGGGCAGGGTGCCAGTCCTCTGCAGGGCACACATACCCACACACCAATCACACACTAAGGACGATTTAGGACCGCCAATGCACCTAACCTGCATATCTTTGGACTGTGAGAGGAAACCCACGCAGACACGGAGAGAACATGCAAACTCCACACAGGGAGGACCCGGAAGGCAAACCCTGGTCTTCTAACTGCGAGGCAGCAGCGGTACCACTGCGCCACCATGGCAAAAGTTCTGAATACTTAGAAAAATGAGAGATTTCAGTTTTTGATTAATAATAAATATAGAAACCTTTCTGAAAACATATTTTCATGTTGTCGTTATGGGTTATTGAGTGCAGAATAATGTGTTAAATGACAACTTTATCCATTTAAAAGTAAATCAATAATACAATAAAGTGAGCAGAAAGTCAAGGCGTCCTAATACTGTAGTGTCTACACTGAGTGCCAAAATGGATGGTTACTCTGCTCTTTATGAAGCTCTTTGAGGTGGCTCACGATTCTTAAAAGGGTTGCTTGCCTTTTGCCGCACTAGCTGGAAAAGAAGAATGGATGTTGGAAACCATCTTTCATCAGCATGATTAGTAATCCCAGTGTCTCCCTTAATTGTCAGAAGTCTCATCTGCATATTTTAGCTTCCTCTTCCTCCTAATCTGGAGATTAACAGAAGTTTGCTGCCACCATCTTTTGTTTAGACCTTTTGTGCTCGTGTATGATCCATGATACAGAGGCAGTGTTCAGACCTCGGTCTGTGTACTTTTTGGTACAGTATTTGAAATTTCGTTTCAGAAAATATCATTTAAAAAAGAAAAAGAGACACTTATTTGATTTATAATTTAAAAGGGAAGAATGAAAAACGTAAAACAATTACTTTTTTCCTTTTGTTCTTTCGCACATCAGAAAAGAAAAATGCAAGAAACGAGAACAAGAAAACGCCCTTTATTTATTTTGTCTGAACCGGAAGTTTTTGTAGCCCAACAACCTGGTCAGGTAATGCGCCACTTGCAGCAAACACTGGTCACTGGTGTGTAGACTGGACCATCATCATGACGTTGGAACAGTACTCAGGCGTGATTTTAGAGATGGCAAAACAAGGCCTGTCATCGAAAATGATATCTGTAAATCACCAAATGTTAGCTGTTTTGCAGTAAGTAACAACAATAACGTTCATAAAAGAACTGCTAGATCAATGAAGCAAAGTTTGCAAAGCTTGTATTTTTACCTGAAAGATGCGACTCACTTTTTCTACAGTCATGTCATCATCCCGGAGTGTCACTCATTTACTGTCCCGAAAAACAATGTAATGGTCCATCCTCTGCTGATGCCAGTGTACCTTCAAGGCCATCAATCGATGTGTTGTGAGGAGGACTGTTTGCACGTGTCGTCAAAAATCGAGCAGAAGAAGAAGTTCTTCTGGTTTTAGACAACAAAAATGCGTCTGTTTTGTTGTTTTTGAGCTATAACACTTTCATTATTTGAATCACAAATAAATCCAGAAAAGTATGTGTAATTTTAAGTTTATGACTGCTATTTGTTACCATTGAATTAAAAAATACCTTATTTTCCCTCATTTTATCCATCCATCCATCCATTATCCAACCCGGTGAATCCGAACACAGGGTCACGGGGGTCTGCTGGAGCCAATCCCAGCCAACACAGTGCACAATGCAGGAACCAATCCCGGGCAGGGTGTCAACCCACCGCAGGACACACACCAAGCACACACTAGGGCCAATTTAGAATCGCCAATCCACCTAACCTGCATGTCTTTGGACTGTGGGAGGAAACCCACGCAGACACGGGGAGAACATGCAAACTCCACGCAGGGAGGACCCAGGAAGTGAACCCGGGTCTCCCTAACTGCGAGGCAGCAGTGCTACCACCGTGCCACCCCCCTCATTTTATTCTTTAATCAAAAATCTAAATCTGAAAATTCCTTTCATTTTCATTTTTTCGTTTTTGCTTCTAAAATGAAATTTCAAACACTTAAAAAGAACACGGACCCGACCGCACTAGAATGCCTCACCTTTCCTTTTGAATTTTTTTTTTTTCCTATTTTCTATCCCTTCCCCCACCTTTAAAGTGATCCCACAACTGCCAGCCCCTTTAAATTGTCTGAGGGGAATTTTGATGCCACAATCTGGCTGACTCAGCTGTCAAATAGCGCTTGGAGGATGTCAGCAAATGAAGTGCACTCATTTAGTGCCGGCGTTCAGACCATGTGTGCGAGGCTGCGCCTGTTAAGGTCACGTTATTGCATGAGACCAACGTACCATGAATGATTGGCATCCTTCTCTTTGTGCCATTGCTGTGTTTGGCAAATCTGTCAAAACATTGTATACTGGCTTGCTTGGCTTGTAATTCTAAATTAAAAAAACAGCCTAGAAGAAAGGTAGAATTACCATCCATTACATTTTTAGAAGCTGTCTGGATTTTTCTCCAGGAATTCCAGTTTTCCTTTCATGTCCCCAAAGAGGTGCACTTTAGGTTATTCGATGACTCTAAAATGACCCCTTGTTGGTGTGAGCGTCAAAGGGCCTGATGATGGATTTGGAAGGTCCTTGCCTTGCACCGAAGTACTGACAGGATAGGCTCCATTACCACTGCATCCCGGATTAAGAAGATTTAAGAACGATATCTTGTGTTGCCTATAAAATGTACTCAACTCATTTGGAAGTTTTCACATTTTATTATGTTACAACATTGAATCACTATGGATTTAATTTGGCTTTTTTGACACTGACCAGTAGAAAAAGGCTCTTTAATGTTAAAGTAAAAACAGATCTCTGCAAAGTCATCAAAATTTTGGCAAACATAAAACACAAAAAAATGACAGCAGTCTTCACCCCCTTTAATATGAGCACACCCAAATCATCACAGGAACAGCCAATTGGTTTTAGAAGTCATCGGATTAGTTCAGTGGAGATCACATGCCTGGATTGTAGGGGTCTCAATTGAGTGTCACATAATGGCATCTTACCTGGAAGGTCCAAATTGTGGTGAGTCAGTATGGTGGCCTAACCTGAACAATGAATGCAAAAGAACCCTCTGAGCAAAACTGTTCAAGTTTAACCTTATCTGTCATTCAAAACCTAACACAGCAGTGCTTAGCAGACTGAAATTGTGTCACTCAGCCCAATTATGTGCAAGAATAGAAAACAAAAATTCACAAGAAAAATAGAATAACAAGATTAAACAGCAGAGACTCTCTAACATACTGCACTATATTAACGGACTGACCATTGTTTAAGAGTCTAATGGCATGTGGGATGAAACATTTATGAAATCTGGCAGCTACGCACCATAATGTTTAGTACCACTTGCTGGAGAAAAGAAGAGCAAAAAGTTCACTGTTGAAGTGAGAGTGGTCTCTGATAATGTTGGTGGTCTTATTTTGGCAGCGTTTGTGTAGAGATCCTGCTTGGGACAGAGAGATGTCCTAACGATTTTCTCAGGCACTCACACCATTCTGCAGGGCACTACTGTTCACATGCAACCTGACAGAGCTGTTTTGCTTCGAGTGCAGTCTAAAGTCTGTCATGGCTGCCAAAGGTGCATCTCTTAAACACTGACTTGAAGGGGGTGAATACTTGTGTGATCAATTATTTTGAGTTTAATATTTGCAATAAATTTATATTACTTTGCAACGATATGTTTTCACATCAACGTTGCAAAAGTATTTTCTGTTGATCAAAGCCAAATTAAATCCAATTAATGCAACAACAAAATACGAAAACTTCCAAGGGAGTTAATACTTTTGATGGGTACTGCATGTTATGTTATGTTGAACTGCTTTTCTATGCATTTTGAATGTGGCCGGCGTGTCCTTCCAAAAGCACCAACCAGGAAGTCAAACTGAAAATGAGATAAGCATCACAACACCCTAACATGTCCCAAAGTGACAATTCAGAGACTTTGTCACATTTAAACATGAAAACAATATGTATTCTGTTCAGTAACCAAGCTGAGAGTGTTCACTGATTTATTCTCATCTAAGCTTTCAGTCCCCAATGTCTCTGCCAGCCACTGCCATAGGAATACTAAATGAAAATGACACACTTAAGTGTCAACGTATTCAGCTGCAAGCTCAACAAAAGGATTGTGTGCAGGTCTGTCAGGACCCTGAATGAGCAGCCATGTCCTTGCTTCCTTCATTCCACTGCCCCATCTTTGCTTGTTGCCACTGCAAGGCTTTTAACTATAATGACCAGCAGATTCAGTGGTATGGTATAAAGAGGTTGCTGCGACAGATTGTTGCCATTGTCAATTAAGGCACTATTTAAGGGAGACCTCCATGTTAACACCTTGCCCACAATTCATCCTTTTTCCTTTGCAAGTGTTCACGGAGTCCTACACCATGAAGACTTCTTGTGCTTTAACTACATGGTTTGAGTTTTACTTTGTCTTTGACAGACTTTTGAGCATTGACGACTCGGGCCAGTTTTCAACTAGTTGTTGTCTCAGCTTGTTTGGCCAGTTTTGAAAAGGATTAGGATGACATAATAGGACAATTTTGTTAGTTGTTAACCAATTAAGATTGGTAGACTAAATAGTTTCCTCTTATTTTTCTGCCTTCCAAGGGAGAAAAACCCTGAACTAAAATCTGATGTTGTCAGCCACCATGAGAAGCTGAACGTCTGGTGGTCCTTTGGTGCTCATATATGGCAATTGGCAGGCAGTTTCAACATGAACAAACACAATACCCTTTATTATTCCTATATTATTGTAGTCTGTGTTAAACTGATCTCTTTTTTCCTCCGATGTGACATGGTCCTGGTCCTGTATGGGTTAAACCAGTATAACGGTGTACTTGCGGCCACCACAGAGGCCGGTGCTGGTAAGGCACAGGGAATGCAGTGTGGATTAGGTTCAGGGCATGTTGAAAAATGACATTGTCAAATCGACTTAACCCAATGGACCCAGCACGGTGGCACAGTGGTAGCATTGCTGCCTCACAGTAAGGAGACCAGGGTTCACATCCCAGGTCCTTCCTGAATGGAGTTTACTTGTTCTCCCCATGTCTGCTCCAGTTTCCTGTCACAGTCCAAAACCATGCAGGTTAGGCAGATTGGCAATACTAAATTGGCCCTAGTGTGTGGTTTGTTTGGGTGTGTGTGTGTTCGCCCTGTGATGGACTGGTGTCCTGTCCTGAGTTTGTTGGGACAAGCTCCGGCACCCCCCACAACCCTGTTCAGTACTATGCAAGTTAGAAAATGACTGACTGACTTAACCCAATTCAGATTTACGGGGCATGGGTTATCCTGAAAGCAAAGCAGTAAACAATCTTGAAATATGCCAGCCCATCAGATACCCAAACAGGTCCAGTTTAGAATCACCAATTAGCCTAACACACGTGTCTTTAAGATATGGAAGTACTCTGCTCAGACAGAGAATTTGAACTCATCATAAGGCATCAGTTCCAGCCACCATACCATTGTGCTGCTACACATTGTAGTACAATCAATTACATATGGTAAAATCAGACTGGAAAGCTGGCATACACAACATGTTGCGATAAGAATGGGATTTAGGTGACACAATTGATGAGGTTTTGCCATCAGTTGGACTCCTGGTTTTTCTAGGGCCATTGGAAAGTTCATGCTTACTGGAGAGAACTGCTGTGTCCAATGGAAGTTCCCATGGCTCCATTTGCTGAGCATTTGAGAGAAGGACTATGTATCCCCAATCTTTTGTAAACTCCTTAATAAGGATGCTGCTTCATCTAGGAAATTCATTTGGACTTTAGAGACCTTCAGAACTCTACTTGATGTTATTTTTAAAATGGCCTGTACTCATTGAATTTTTTCTGATGTTCTATGATTCTAATACGAATTGTCCATGCAGACACTCAGTGGTTCTCATTTCTTGCACACACAGGAGCTCTCCCCTAAGATGTGAGACACAATCAAACCTGCTTGACCTTGTTGAGACTAGTCACAGAGGACTATGACTGAGTCACTGGGGTTGTCACACCACACGACTGTTGGTCATGGGTCACTGGTGCACACGGTGTCTGTCCACACTCATTAAGGTTATGAAAATGATGGCTATGACTGAAAATTGCTGGAAACGTATTGTGGTGTGACAGGGGCTTACGGCTGGCCCTCGCTGCTGTGTATGTATATCTGAGTGCCAGCCCTGCTGGGTGTTGTTGTGGCACTGACACAGCCAGTATCTCTGTGAGTAAGCTTTCCTGAACACATCACGACAGGTAACAGAAATTTCAGTCCTCTCTGCAGCCTCCTGACCACACAGATCTTATAAAACTGCAGGTCTCCCCCTCCCCTGTCACACTCTCACTCTCTGTGTCTTCTGAAAAGCCATTTTACAGAGATGAAACTTGCACATCTCCATGGAATCAGCACACAGCACGAGAAATCATGCAAGCAGAGTCGTTAGGACACAACAAAAGCATTCGGGATGTGCTTTGTGCTGCTTTCAAATGAGCGCCCCTCAGGGTGTCACTAATGCACAAGCCTGTGGTTCAGAACCAGTGACGCTTGGGCCGTGGTGGAGCAGATTAAGAGTCTGAAATGAGGAACAAGCGGAGGTGTGAGGCAGATGTGAATAGAACAATGTTAATGTGCTATAAACAAGAGTAAGTGATCACCATGGAAAATTTCTACAGCATATTGATGGCATCACTTATCATAGGAATAATAAGAAATGGAGGTAACAGTTCTCTTTGTAATCATTTTGTGTGAATAGACACCCCTGGAGCTTGTCAGTACCTTCAAGTTTCCGGTCCTCTGCTTCTCCTTATACTGCTGCTCTGCTCCGCCTCCTGTGTCCTGCACACACCTCCTTTTGTGCTGCATGATTAGCATGTCCCCACCCACTTCTATATTGGGCTTTTTCCTCGTCCTTCCAACAGTCAGCCACTGGAGAAAATGAGAGAACGGACATGAATAAAAGTGACCAGCTTGACTTGAAGGGGAGCATATGAGACCAATCAGGACACCAAACTGGAAAAAGATTCACAAATCCAAGTGTCCTCTTCTACACATTCAGTATAAGACTGACAGCCCAGTAGGGAAGAAACCATAACTATTATCTGTAATGCCTCAGTTCTAGCAGGATCTAAACATTAAATTTCATCTGAAATGTTGAACTCAGTAAACATAATGGCATCTCACTGCCTCTCTGTGAAAGAATTTAAAAAATTGGCACCTACCTAGCACAACTGGATTATTCAGTTTAGAGATGCAGGGTCATTATTTCATCACATTTAAAAAATGATCTTCAGATCTTCATCAGCAACATTAGCATGATGCCTCAATAAAGGAATCAATGAAACTCACATTGCCAAATGATAAATATACAGTACAGTAGTTACTGCCATCAAACCCATCTACAGCGGGGCTCAGAGTCTTTGAACAACCTTGACTGTATTTAGATACAAAGACATTTTAACTAGAGATGCTAAGCTGCCCCTTCAAGTCTGATAGAGCAGGGCTGTTTGAGGGTGTGTTTACTGTAAACACAGACTGACAAGCCATCGTTAAGGCCCTTGTTCTCTGTTTTCAGGGCAATCCTGGTAGAGTATATACAGTAAGTGCTTTGGAGAGATGGGGCCTTTACTCTACTGCCGCTATACTCCACCACTAACCCCGACTCAATATTGTTAGGAGTCCATGAGGCAATCTATTTTAAATAACATCTCTCATGTCCAGGAATCGTCACAAGGTGCTTTAGAAAGCAAACTTTAAGGAAGCAACATTTTCTGTTTCATCAGGACATTCCACTCATCCAATATTTGCTACACTATATGTATGCCAGAAGTATGTGGACACCACTCCAGATTGAGTTGAGGTGTTTCATTGTTAACAGGTGTATAAAAGTAAGCATACATTCAGTTTCCATTGACAGACATTGGCAGAAGAAAGGGTGGTACTGAGGAGCTCAGCCTCCTTAAACATAGCACTGTCATAGTATGTCAACATTGCCACAAGTCAGTATGCAAAATGTTCTATTATTGTGAAGTGGAAGTGTCGAGGAGCAACACCGGCTAAGCCACAAAATGGTAGACTATGCAAAGTCACAGAACAGGGCCACCAAGTGCTAAAGCTCTTAGTGAGTACAAATTGCCTCTAGTCGATTAGATAATTCACCACACAGTTCCAAATTGCCAGAGTCCAGGAAAAAAGTACCTTCAAGACTGAATAGGATTTACTGTAAAGTTTACTATAAGTCTAGGGCTGTTTTTCAGGGTTTGGTCTATGCTCCTTGGTCCCAATGAAAGGTAATGTTAATGCTACAGCATACAAAGACATGTTAGACAATCATGCACTTTCAGCTTTGTGACAACAGTTTGGGGAAGGCCCTTTTCTGTGCATAGGGAAAGACAGGTCCGTAAAGACATGGAAGGACTACGTGTGGCCTGTACAGAGCCCTGACCTCAACCCTATTCAACATATTGCTAGCCAAATCTTCTCGTCCAATATCAATATCTCACCCCACAAATGCTGTTTTGGCTGAATGGGTGCAAATTCCCACAGACACACTCCAACATCAGGTAGAAAGCCATTCCAGAAGAGTGGAGGTTGTTATAGCTACAAGGTAGGGGGCTTCAATTCAATATTAATGCCCATGGTTTTTGAACGGGATCTCCAAGAAGCTCTTATAGGTTTTGATGGTCAGGTGTCCACAAAAATTTTTGCCCTGTACATACATACATTCTCAAAACTGTTTAATCCAGTTCAGGGTCACAAGAAGCTGACAACCCTGGATGTAAAGTGAGAAACAAACCAAAACAAGGTGACAGTCCCTTGAAGGAATACTATTGCACAAACCTATGCTGAGATCAATTAGGAGGTTCTAGTTATCCTAACCTGTCCATCTTTGGGGATATGGGCAGAAAACTAGAATACCCAGAGGAAAACCAACTTGGACACAGGAAGAATGTGAAAACCCCACTTAGACAATGACCAAGTTCTTGATTCAAACACAATACATAACATCCATGAAACAGCAGCAATAACCACTATTTTGCTCTATTTATTGAATCCACTTCAGGGAACATTTGGTAAATTAGAGCCTATCCTCGCAGCTCTGAGCACAAGGCAGGAAACACGTCTTAACAGTCTGCTACAAAGCACGGTCACCTATACAGGGCAAAATTATGATTGTAGCTTATCATGAAATGCATACTTTTGGGATGACATCCATTAAGCTTCAACGTGTCTCCTTGAGCTGTTGCACCAGCACTAACCACTGTATTCCCAAAGAGATTTCATCCATTCATTCATTGCTCTATTTTCTGAACTCATATGCATCTTCCATGCCTCCCATCAGAATTACCACACAAAATAAAAAATTAAAATATTAATCTGACCTTTAGGAGAACTTGCAAGAATGTTAAAGTCAAGAGTATATTTGTCAAAGGGTGCAAATATTGTTGAAGTGGTTACATAATAAAATGTGCACAAGTTGAAACATTTAATAATTAAGAGATAAGCTGGAGCACCCTTAGATATACTGGTGTCCTGTCTAGTAATTATTCCTGCCATGCACCCTATGATTGCTGGGACACGCTCCACCTATCTTGTGACTTTGCTCTGGATAAGCATGTTAGGAAGATGGGTGGATGGATGGTAATCTGGATCATATCTTTCTAAAATGTTTATGAGCAAAATGGATGTTAGCAATTGGCTCCGTAACAGAATTCAAACGATATACTATGCATCCCTCCTCCACCAAACGTTACAGTTGGCACTATGCAGTATAGAAGGTAGCTTTCTCCTGGCATCCCCCAAATGCAGATTCTTCCATCAGGTTGCCAGATAGTGAACCAGGATTTTTCACTCCGGAGAACATGTGCCCTCTGCTCGAGAATCCAATGGCGTGGTGCTTTACATAACTCAAGTTGACATTTGCCATTGTGCACAGTGATCTTAGGCTTGTGTGCAGCTGTCTGACTGTGAAGAACCATTTCATGAAACTCCAGACGCACAGTTCTTGTGACGAAGTTGCTTCCAGAGGCAGTTTGGAACTCGAATGATGCCAAAAAGATCTACCGCTTTGTGGCTGAGGTGTTATTGCTACTGAACTCTTCCACTTTACAACAATGGCACTTACAATAGACCTGGGCAGATAGCAGAACAGAAGTTTTACATATTGACTTATGGCAAAGATGTTATCCTATGACAGTGCCACATTTAAAGTCACTGAGCTTTTCAGTATTACCCATTCTACTGGCAATGCCCATCAATAGAGCTTGTATGTCCATGTGCTTGATTTTATGCACACAAATTAACAAAGTTTAAATTTAAAAATTACTTTGCCCTGGATAAATGGGTTAGGAAGATGGATGGTAGCCAGGGGCATGTCCCTCTAAAAATGTTTCTGAACATCAGTGATGTTATTATGTATCTACATAATAATACTCAAACAATATATTGTGTATACTGACTCTCATTAAGACATGTTAGGACAGACTGGTGCCCTACCCAAGGTTTGTTCCTGCCTTGCGCCCAATGTTAGCTGGGATAGGCTCCGGCATCCCTGTGACTCTGTTCAGGACTAAACGGGTTAGAAAATGACTGACTGCTTTTGGTGTATCATTCAACAGTGATTTTAATCGCAAAGTAAAACGCTGTGCTTGCTGGGACCTGACGCCGCTCCTGTACAAGATACCCCTCTTGCCCGTGTAGCCCCGCGCCACTCCTTCGCCCTCCTAGTTTTTTTGTGCACAAATCGCTTCTCTGGATTTTCAGACCAGCGAGATCCGGAGCTAATTTACTCAAGCAGGTAGCAGCCCCATAGGAAAGCCATAAATCCGCTTGTCCGCGTCTCATTTGTGTGTTTTTATTGCTGCGCGCTATTGATGGATGCCCATCTTTAAGTCATCTAGCCCCGCTACTCCCATGCAGCGCGAGCGCAGAATACATTAGCTAGAATAAAGAAGCTAAACACTCGAACAGGTACGCATCGTGGGCGAAGAGGCAAAGCTCTGCCCAGCGCACCGTTTTGGGAGTGAGATTTTCCTTTCTTTTTTCTAACTTTGTATCACACGGTTTGAAGTTCGCCTTCTGGAATTGCTCAGATAGGGTTAGGAAGGATTAGGGCATCTTCAGGCTCCATGGCAACGCCGCAGCGCCGGTTCGTCCAAGTGCACAGATGTTGCTCAGTCGGCATGAAACAGAGAAGGGCTGCGCGGTAGCTGGAGCCGGCCGATCTCATCTCATGAATATTGCATTAATTCAGGGTAACCGTGCCAATTTAATCCAAAGCAGCAGTCCCCGTCTTCCTGACAAGGTTGGCTAATTTGCATTGCTCAGCGGAGCTGGGCCCAATATGACTGATAACCGGCGCTAACTCGCATTACGCCGGAGCCGTTCGTGTTCACTGACATTAAATTGGATTGCACTATTCTGCCGAATGCACCGCGAGTCAAGGGCCGTTCAGCCGTTACGAGGAGCTATTTCAAATGCGTGACTTCGCGCGTTCGCCCGCGGCCTCGAGGGAAACGTGCGGAGCATTTATTAGATGCATTACGGCGTTGATATTCCGTGCGTGGAAGTAAAAGTGGGCGGGACGTGACAGACAGCCTGAGCGCGAGCTCCCAACACGCACGGGTTCACCTCGGGACACGCAGCGGTCTGTTGCGGCGGGGCTCGCCGGGAAGCGCATAAGAGGGGGCTGACTGATTCAGGCTCACCCAGGTCGACTTTGCTTGTTTATACATGAAATAAATCCAGCGGTACACCTTTGGCAAAAACTTTCTGTTTGCTTATTTGTGAACCGTGTAAATCGGCGGGAATCACGCTGTGAAACGGTATTTGTGGACGTGCCGTCTGTTTCCAGTGACATTTATGAGGAATTGGCTCGTCTTTCCAGTCAAGTGGATGTTACAGAAGTGAGAGATTTATGGCATACTGCTGGTGCCCCCTGCCGGCAGTAACGTCGTATTGTGGCAGGAACACTTCCATGTACTGCGAGCGGTTTCGCCGATGCCTGCGGAGATAACCTGGTGCCACGCAGTTCATCTGTTTTTGAAGATGCGCTCGGCGGCTTGGCGAGCTCGCGGCTCCACGGGACGGACGCTGCGCGACAGGCTGTGCTTAGAATGAAGCTAAAGCCGTTTCCATGGAGACGACCCCGAAACAACAATGATCGAGCCAAGGCAAACTCTCTCTCTCTCTCTCTCTCTCTCTCTCTCTCTCACACACACACACTCACACACACACACACACGAATGTTCTTCTCATCTCATTAACCTTACTCAAGTCTGACCTTATCTCTTTGATGCAGTCTGCCTAGATATGAGCTGCACATAGGGGCACTATGCTATATGAAGCTGTTTGCAGTCTATAATAAAATAAAATATTTCTTATTTTGCTGGTATCATCATCTAAGGTGTGTTACAATATCTGAGATACAATTGGTTACAGTCCCTTTTTTTTCCAGTGGAAGCACAGGCAGGTAAAGTGACTTGCTCATGGTCACACAGTGTCAGTAATAGGACCTGAACCCACTGACTCAGGGTTTGAAATTAGAAGCATTAACCATCATGCCACAAACTTTAAAGAATAAAATGTTCAAGACAGACTTCTGGTGACACCTCAATAAGCAGCCACACAAATAAGGAGAAATAAAATAAATTTATTACTTTACAAAAGCACTTACTATATATAGTGCCTTTCCATATTGAATGCTCTCCCATGGAGCTGTTCTGGCTTAGTGAAGTCCTGTGATTTCTCTAAATGCAGTCAATAAGCAGTTTAGATGACTCACTCAGTGATGGAGACTGAAATGGTGACCATGAGGCATACACTGCTTAACTGGCTTTGTGATAGAAGGCCTTGTCAACATTATTTTCATGGACTGCTGTAAATGAGAGTTGTGGAGGTGGAAAGTTTAGTTTGGAGGCAGGTCAGCAACTGGAGTAGATTGTGCCTGCACAACATGTCCGTGTAGCCTTCTTCTGACTTGCCTCCATCTGGTCAGGGCTAGGCAACCTAGCAGGCAAGAGATGATGAACAACGAAGGACAGTACCATTAAGGGAAAACCAAATGAACAGGATCCTGCATGAGGGCTTGTGGTCTGCTGGGAGACGTGGAGTAAACAAAGGGGGAAGAGGAGCAGTGCAAGTGGGTGGTATCCTATTGTTGAAGGGTTTTTTTTTTATTTTCTTTGGGCATCTCCTGAGGCCATAATAATGGGAGCAGTGTAGGCCTCCTTGTAGGCAGGTGTTTTCTAATTAACAGGACCCGCTGTTCTGGGCTATTAACCCCCAACTGTCTGGCATTTGCCAGTTCTTTCTCATTTGCCCAGTGTGTCATTTCAGTACATACTAAAGGCCTTTGGGTTTTATGTAATGCATTGCAGACAACACACAAGTACCAAAATGAAAGCAGTCCATGCACAGGAATTGCCCTGACACACTATTTATATTTCAGTATAGGGGCGACACAGTGGCTGTAGAGTCCTAGGTTTAAGTCCAGGCCTGGGCACAGCCTATGTGGTGTTTTTTTCATTTTCTCCCTCATCCAAAGATAGGCTTGTTAGGTGAACTGGTAAATATATTAATTATTGGCCTGATGTGGTTATGTGCATGAGTGACTCTGTAATGGGGTCCCTCTAGGGTTGTTTTCCACCTTGTACCAAATGCTGTTAGGCAGGCTAGGCAGTCGATGGATGTACTGTATATTCGCTCTAGAGTGTTCCACATACAATTCTCTTTGTTGTGTGTGACTTGTACTATTTTCTTAATCTCATTTGCTTTCTTTTATTTATGCCACACCCTTTTTTAAGTGGACTACATATAAACCTGAGTGTATGTTCATATAAGGTATCTCCATTTGTTGTGGTTCTACAAAGCCTGCCACAACTATTTCTCAGAATAGTGTCTTCCACTCACCACACTACAAGAAAGACATAACTGCACTTGAAGGAATTAAGGACATGTATTACTCTGACAGGCTCAGAGAAATAAACCTGTTTAGTCTTGACCAGAGAGGATTGTTTGGGGACCTCGCCCAGGTCTTCAAAATCCTCAGTGGTCAATCTCATAATTGAGGAGACCAGTGGAAGTTAAGGGGAAGTGCCAAGCCATCTAGTTGAAGGAGAAACCTTGACAAGCTTTGAGAAGAATCCGGTTAAGGCACCGAGACGGGGTAGCTATTAGCTAAACAAAATGAGTTTGATGGACTGAATGGTCTTCTCTCATTGCTGAATTCCTTATGTTGGTATGTTCTTTGTGAGCACCTTGGTACATTAAACTTCATGAAAGGTAACAAGCATCTATCATTAAAAAGCATCTGAAGCTTTGAAAAATGTATCACTTTAAGTGTCTAACAAGTTAAAATCCACCTATCCAGTTATTCACCCACTCTACTGTTTACTAAAGTTGCCTCATCTAGTATTGGATTGGAGGGTAGCAGACATTGCTTTGTTAAGGTGAAATATTTCATTGATAGGTTTGAGAATTTTGAAGACCTGGATTAGGTCTCACATTAGGATGTAGGGGGTTGCAGTAAAACTTGGAGTTAAGAAAAAAACAGCAAAACAAAGGGAGCGCAATGGAAGAACACACAATCTCCACAGATACAAAGATTGGGTGGAAATTGAGCTCAGGCTCTCGGCGCTGTGGTACAGCAATGTCGAGATAAAACATACTGAGACGATGCAGCTCAATCCAGTCCTCCCCTTACCTGGACAGAAAGGATGGTGGAGGCTGGCAGACGAAGAGTGAGCAGATAAAAAAATACAGCAATATTTGAATTTTGAAGAAAATAAGGGATCCTAAAAAGATATTGAAATAAAAGATTTCACCTTCCTCAGATGTTTGCGTAGTCCGAGCATCTCCTGGCACCTGCATTCTTCTGGGGTACTGCATCCATTAGGTTCTCTTTTCAGATGTTCAGAGTCCATAGCTCACACTCACAAGATGTTTTTTATGAACACATTTCACATGAACTGACATTTTCTTAACATATTACATGTTCCCCGTCTTGTTGCCCTATAATATATGAGGTATGCTAAAACACATTTTCAGTATTTTCAGGTTCACACTGAAGATGGTGGTCCCCGTAAATGAGAAAAATAAAAGCTTTTTCCTAAAAAAGACAACCCAAAAGTAACAAGATTGTAAAGCAGTAATCAGAAATCACAGACACAAGAAACCATAAAAACCAGTACAATTCTCTCAATGGCTGAAATGCCCCCTACAACAAACAATGAAGGTCTGGGAGGACTATCCATCCATCCATTATCCAACCCACTATATCTTAACACAGGAGCCAATCCTGGCCAACACAGGGCGCAAGGCAGGAACAAACCCCAAGCAGGGCGCCAGCCCACACGGGACAATTTTAGGAACACCAATGCAGGAAACCCACGCAGACACGGGGAGAACATGCACACTCCACACAGGGAGGACCCGGGAAGTGAATCCGGGTCTCCTAACTGCGAGGCAGGAGCACTACCACTGTGCCACCATGCCACTCTCTGGGAGGACAACCCTTCCCAAAATGTGTAGACTGGTGGGTGGTTCTCAGCAGCAATGTAATGAGGGCCCTGCCTCTTGGGGGGGTTCCACCCATAGAAAACAAGGCAAACATAAAAACTGTTCCATATCAGTTTGAATTTATTTGTATTGAATATTTTAGTATTGTTTCTCTTACAGTCATTTTGAGCTATTATTTTTCATCTGTTTATGTTATTTCTTCTAGCTTCACTTATCTTTTGTTATTTGTGTTCTGTCCCCTTAAATGTGTCTCCATTCTCTGTGTTTCATGGGTGGAGCCCTGTAGGTGAGACCACCCTGCTGTCATGACTGCTGGCTTCTCCCTCTGGCTATTTATTTCCTGTCAGAAGTGTGACCCAGCAATTAATTATCAGAAGTTGTTTGGAGTCATTTGTAAGTGTTAAGTGTTCTTGTGGATTTACTGGTTGTTGACTTTTATTTCTGCTGTTATCTTAGATTTTTTTTTGGGACAGAGTTTTAGGCAACTCCTTTTTGCTCTTTATAGCAATTTTGTTATATGTTTCTATTTTGATAAGTAAAACTTCCATCTCCCTGTCTCTCAAATATTTGTATATAAAGCATTAAAGAATCTAACCTCCGTACAGGGCGTAATGTCATCCAGCAACCCCAAGAGGGTGGCAAGTCCGCTAAAAACAGCAAACAAAAAGCACTAAGGAAAATGGCTGTAAGGGCTATAATGGCCGAATGAACAAAAGTGACAAGACGCACAAAGAAAGATGGATGTATGGGCTAGAGTGTCCAATGAACAAAGTCAACAAGACGATCAAAGAAAGATGGATAGCATATCCGGTGAGCAGAAGCTCATAAACGCATGATGCGTTGAGCCAGTTTTAATAAATTACTGTTTAGCTATGCTAGTCTACAAATATTCTTTGGTTGCCCTTTTGCGCACAAAGTAGAAATTTATGGCCATCACCTCTTTGTTGGGCTTTTTGCATGTTTTACAACATTTCTTTAAATTTTGAACTTTTAAGGCAGTTTAGCTTTTTTGAGGCCTGCTAGGCCAGAAACCAGCAGTTAGCAGTGCAAGTAAGCCAAATTGGGGTGGGTGTCCTCTGGGCAAATTCGGGAAGATCATGGCCTACCTTTTGTGGAGCAGTTTGGAGGTCTCACACTCAGTTTATGACTTTCAATCACAAAAAATACACAACACAAATACAACAAATGAAATAAATATGATATAGACAAAATAAAACAATAATGAAAAATAATAGTGTAAAATTAACAGAAGTTAAAGTAAAAAATCATGCATAAGCTTGGGAAGAAATCCTGGCTATAACTTAACAGAACAGGCTTAGAGATGAAGTCGTAACCTAAGACTGGCGAAGGTCAATCCAGAATAACTGCTGTGTCTCTATTAGATGGGGTGGGCTGGCCCTCTACCTCCTTTCCAACACCTCCCATATTCCTTTCTTTCTCTCTATCAAGTGTATTTTTTAATATTGCTTACTGTTAACCAGTTTTGGCCCCTGCTGCCAATGTATCAGGGGTAAGTCATAGATAAAAAGAGTATCACTTCTGGGTAGAGATAAGTCAGAGGTATCTGGTAAAATAAGCAAATGCAGAACAGAAGGTAGATTTAAATTAATATGACCAGAGGAGACTTCCGCCCCAAGGTGAGCTCTAAAAGTTTATCAAAATATGCAACACATGCAAAGACCAATGATGACATACTGGATTAAGGTACAGTGGAACGTTAGGTCACGAACGTCTCCGATCATGTACAAATCGGGTTACGACCAAAAAGTTTGCCAAACTTTTGCATCTGTTCACGACCACAAACTTGGGTGACGAACAAGCCAGTTTCCCTTCCGGTTTGTATGCGCCGATGATTTCCGCACGTGCTCAGTCTCTTCCTGTGCATTCCCTGTGAAGCGAGGAGCAAGAGAGAGAGTGCAAGAAGGCAGTTAAAGAATGCAGTATGGCCGAGAAGGCAGTTAAAGAATGCACCGGGCTTGTTTTTAAAGAGACTGTTTCCAGCATTGTTTTAATCTCGTATTTAATGAAGACTTTTTTCTATTGGATTTTAACCTCCACTTCACTTCTGTTTTTATGGGATCATTTATTTATTGAAGGATTCTGAAAGCACTGCACTTTATTTAATTTGGACTTTTGTTTTTGGTTGTTGTTTTGTTGATTTTAATAAAAGCACTTGGCACTTTTTGCACCATCTGATTGCTCCATTGTAGTGCCTCACTGTCGTGCTCATCTATAACATTACCAACGGTGACAGGTTTAAGGGCTCCCGGAAGTGAGATGGGAACATGCAGCAAATCCGCATCTTCACAGACTTTATCTAAAAACTTATCTCCTCTCCACACAGTTCCTCCTCACTTCCTTCATGCCAGAACTCGACTGCAAGGTTAGTTTTCTTGGTTGTTTATGGTTAGTTTTTGTATAAATTACGGATTTTTCAAATGTTCATTTTTTTCCCTGTGCTTAAAACTCATTAAAAAAATGTTTACAGCGTGCGGTTTGTCAGGCTATAGCGT
>JANRMT010062850.1:5453224-5466869 GCA_026402145.1 Polypterus bichir lapradei | reverse complement strand
GGATAAAATTGATGAGCCACAGCATGAAGTTATGGGAAAGAGTAGTGGAAGCTCAGTTAAGAAGTGAGATGATGATTAGTGACCAGCAGGATGGTTTCATGCCAAGAAAGAGCACCACAGATGCAATGTTTGCTCTGAGGATGTTGATGGAGAAGTTTAGAGAAGGCCAGAAGGAGTTGCATTGCGTCTTTGTGGACCTGGAGAAAGCATATGACAGGGTGCCTCGAGAGGAGCTGTGGTGTTGTATGAAGAAGTCAGGAGTGGCAGAGAAGTATGTAAGAGTTGTACAGGATATGTACGAGGAAAGTGACAGTGGTGAGGTCTGCAGTAGGAGTGATGGATGCCTTCAACATGGAGGTGGGATTACATCAGGGATTGGCACTGAGCCCTTTCTTATTTGCAATGGTGATGGACAGGTTGACAGACGAGATTAGACAGGAGTCCCCATGGACTATAATGTTTGCTGATGACATTGTGATCTGTAGCGAGAGTAGGGAGCAGGTTGAGGAGACCCTGGAGAGGTGGAGATATGCTCTAGAGAGGAGAGATATGAAGGTCAGTAGGAACAAGACAGAATACATGCGTGTAAATGACAGGGAGGTCAGTGCAATGGTGAGGATGCAGGGAGTAGAGTTGGCAAAGGTGGATGAGTTTAAATACTTGGGATCAACAGTACAGAGTAATGGATATTGTGGAAGAGAGGTGAAAAGGAGAGTGCAAGCAGGGTGGAATGGGTGGAGAAGACTGTTAGGAGTGATTTGTGACATACAGGTATCAGCAAGAGTGAAAGGGAAGGTCTACTGGACGGTAGTGAGACTGGCTATGTTATATGGGTTGCAGACGGTGGCACTGACCACAAAGCAGGAGACAGAGCTGGAGGTGGCAGAGTTAAAGATGCTAAGATTTGCATTGGGGGTGACGAGGATGGACAGGTTTAGAAATGAGTACATTAGAGGGTCAGCTCAAGTTGGACGGTTGGGAGACAAAGTCAGAGAGGCGAGATTGCGTTGGTTTTGATATGTGCAGAGGAGAGATGCTGGGTATATTGGGAGAAGGATGCTAAGGATAGAACTGCCAGGCAAGAGGAAAAGAGGAAGGCCTAAGCGAAGGTTTATGGATGTGGTGAGAGAGGACATGCAGGTGATGGGTGTAACAGAACAAGATGCAGAGGACAGAAAGATATGGAAGAAGATGATCCGTTGTGGCGACTCCTAATGGGAGCAAGTGAAAGAAGAAGAAGATCAATAGGTATGACAAATGCAGTTCCTATGTCTCTGTTATGCCCTATTTGGTATGGATTCATAAAAGCAGTGTTAATGCTTGTGTTGCGCCATCTCTTGGAATTATAATTGCAATACATTTTATTACTACAAATGCTTGTGAAGGGCAATCTGTTGGAATCACAGAGACAAAGCAACCGGACAGACACACAGACACATAGATACAGACACTTATCCTTTTATTGAGGTGCATTACATCTGACCAAGCAGTGTTTCTCTCTACTGGCTAACATTTGCATTTCTAAAAAGTAAACTATTATTGAAAGGGTAGTGAGGTCCCCTAGTGGTTTACATTTGCTCTGTATTCCTGTGATCATGTATGGTAACTACTGTAGAATTGGTGGCCTCAGAAAATGGGTGGGTAACAACAATCAGCCCTTGAGCTTTGCAGGTTTATGAATCCCGGACCTGCTTATCTGCAGATTTGTTACCAATAACTAAAAGGAAATTATTTTGAGAGTTTTGTGAGGAGTAAACAGGAAGGATTCATTCCCATAATGCCATGCATTTGAATTAAAGACCAGACTCTCGATCATGAATGAGGGGGAGAGGCAGATCTTAAAGTCATATGCAACACATTGTGGAAATGCACACATTTTGCATGTTTTGACCATGGATATTGCACATATGGATTATGCAACATGAGTAGTGTGGGAATTTTGTTTCTTTTTTCCATGGATGTTTATCATGTTATTTGTCACTGCTAGTTGCTGTTGAATTTGAATATTCATATGAATGTTCTCTACAAAAACATGAGATTAAAAATGTTTCGCAGCCACCACAACAAACTACATGGGATAAGTAACATCTTAAAAAAATATCGTTTTTGGGTAGAGTATTCCTTTAATGAGTCGACAGTCTGGTTTATAAAGCAAAAAAAAGCAGGAAATCAGGAAATCCATGAAGCTAATGCTGCAGCCACAGCAGCAGATGTGAAGACTCTGCATGTTATCACTGCAGTATAGTACAGTATATGGGACAGTAATTACATAGTGTTTTACTTTTTTTTTGGTGTTATATATGTAAATGTATGGTATTGTCTAGAATTTGTTAAATATTCGACCGTATGTTATTGGTAAGGCTTGTGGTCAACAGTACAGTATTAGGAGGTGAGGTGGGGGGCCCAAAAATGTGTTTGCAGATTTTCACATTGGCAGGGACCCTGCGCCCCAACATCTGTGAACAGTGGCAGTTGAAACCCATTTGGGAACCTTAGGCAGAGTTGATGATCGTCACTCCTCATTCTCCATAGCAGGTGGTGGTCAGTGTTATTAGACTTTGGTGACCTGTGTCTGGAGCATGCTCACCTTCAGAAATACACAGATGCCCCTTTATTTACACACCGTGGACATTATTGTCACGACCTGGGGAGGGGGTCCCCCTCTGTGTCTGGAGCACATGCACCATAACATGCACCACATGTTGCCTAATGGATGACCGGCTCTGCCTGTGAATTAGCTGTATTTGTTTTTTTCACATTAACATGATAAAAGTGTAAAAAATATATACAATCTTGTGACGACTTTTATTATTACCACGGCTATACAGTTATTTCTTTCTTCTTTCATAGTAGATTAATTTGTCATTAAATGCCTAGATCTGAAAATGTGAAAACGTTTTATGGCTGACAATATATGTCACCAGCTCGGTTTATTTGCCTTATAAAAATGTGCTGAAAAATGTGACCCACTCAACCCTTAATTATAGGTCCTGTCAACTTTGTTTTATTACTTAACTTACCACCAAAGTTCAAGGTTTTGTTAAAAATGCAGATTTAGAAATGTCAGTGGACGCAAATAACACACCAGCACGGAAGACACAGATGATGCAACATATTTCTGTCAAGAATAAATGCAAATATTTGATTAAGAAGGTCAAATGGAAGAAAGTACAAATAAGTGATAAAGAGAAGACGTGCTTTCCGGTCATGTCTTGATCGGCCAGCTGAGGGAAGAATGCAAGCAGATGCTGGTTGTGATACTGAAGGAGTTGGTGACATGTGGAATGTGCCCGGAGAAGGTAATCTCCAGAGGTGTAATGATCCTTTCACTGCAGTATCGCTTGTGAGAGTGGCTTCACTGAGGCCTGAATACCTCTTTCACACTACAATGAATCAATTCCAAGTGCAAAGTGCTGAGGCTGCTGCCTGCTCACCTTTCTTATGAGAAGTTACGACTTGACTTTGTTTTCTCGTTTAACTAAACTTTTGAGTAAAATACCACATGGCTAGTATAGCCTGGCACTGCAGAGTCATCTGGAATGTGGAATTGTGTGTGCATATGTTTGTGTGCGTGTGTATGTGTGTGCATACGTCCCACCATGGAGTCTACACTGGCTCTAAAGTGAAGAAGATATAACATGGAATATAGATTGCTGTGATGTGCAGCCATTAATGATAAGAATGCTTACAGACACTAAGTGAACATTGGGGGTACAAAGTCAATACATTTTATTCAGATCTTTGTACATTTTGAAAAGTGTTATGTGGTGTGACACCCTGGGCACAGCCACCACCTATCTCTGACACAGACAGGCAGGACATGACTTTGCCACACAGCACATAGTTTATTTGTTCCAAACACAGTCCAGCACAAGTCCATATCACAGTCCTTTTACCACCAGTCCTCCTCAAGAGCTTCATCCACTTCCTCCCGACTCAGGCCATTGAGTAGTGGTGACTGGCTCCTTTTATAGGGCATCCGGAAGGAGTCCAGGTGCCCAACAAGCTTCTTCCGGCAGCACTTCCAGGTGTGACAGAAGTGCTGCCAAATAGGGCCTTGTAAACGTCCAGGCAACCCCTGGCAGTGGCCATGGGCCCCAGAAGGGTTGACCTTCCATGCTCATAACCTGTGGCCCCACTGTAAGGCAAGGGGGCTGCCCTTAATTGGTTCAGGGGAGAAACGATCTTGAAAATACTCTCTACCCCGGTCCTTTCATACTCAGGGCGTCCCGGCCGGTTAAGGGTTCTGGCCATCTACCACAGTGGATAGGTGGAATCCCCACACACATTACTTGGGGGGCATTATACTGCTACCTAATTAGCTACTTATGTATGAATGTATGTTATAGACTGTATCCCTGATATGATTTATATACAGTACACAAGAACTGTAAAAAGGTATGTGGCATCTAAAACATAGCCAAAAAGCAGGGTAGACTCCCTATTAGCCTACTCAGATAAGGCTCACTTCCAGTCAGCCTGACCACCTACTTCAATGGCTGGCTTCAGCCTACACAGGGCAAAATAGGTTTTGGCTTCCATCCATCCATCCATCCATTATCCAACCCGCTATATCCTAACTGCAGGGTCACGGGGGAGCTCTATTCGCACAAAAAGACGAGCTTCAAAAAGGCGACCTCAATTGGGCGTGGCGAAAAAAGGCGCGTGTAAATTAGGGTGAGCTTCAAAAGGGTGACCTTAATTGAGCGCGCCGAATAAAGGAGGCGTTCATAGATAATTTTATACGTTCAATCATTGCCTTTATGTAGTAAATTTTCTGTAATAATTTTGTTGCGTTTGCCTTTATTCGCTGCGCCCAATTGAGGTCGCCCTTTTGAAGCTCGCCTTTATTTACGTGCCCTTATTGACGGATACCTCACGGGGGTCATCTGGAGCCAATCCCTAGCCAACACAGGGCGCAAGGCAGGAAACAAACCCCAGGCAGGACGCCAGCCCACCGCAGGGGTTTTGGCTTTAAAAATTAAAAAAAAAATAGTTTATAAAGTCCCAAAGTATAATTAAAATTCCCACAAAGGGAGTGGATTACTGTAAACACCTGGTGTTGTGTTTCAGCCAGGATTCAAATGTCTCTTTTATGTTTGCTGCGTTATTTTTTATATTAACATTGTTGTTTATTAGTTTCTTTATGTCAAAGCATCTTCTTTACATAAGATGTGTTTTGTGGGTGGTCTCCCAAGAGGTGGGACCACCTTCCCGTTAACGTAAGGGAATGCCCTCAGCCCCAGCATATCATTGAATCTGCTGGTGTTATTGAGTTGGGTTGGATTTGTGATTATTCTTGTGCTTTTGTGGTTACAGGATTTTTTGATTCCATTTGCTCTGTTTTTGAAATCAGTCTTTGATTTGTTTATTGGGACTTGTTTGTCTGGCGGCACGGTGGTGCAGTGGGTAGCGCTGCTGCCTTGCAGTTAGGAGACCCGGGTTCGCTTCCTGGGTCCTCCCTGTGTGGAGTTTGCATGTTCTCCCCGTGTCTGTGTGGTTTGCTCCGGTTTCCTCCCACAGTCCAAAGACATGCAGGTTAGGTGGATTGGCGATTCTAAATTGGCCCTAGTGTGTGCTTGGTTTGTGTGTGTCCTGCGGTGGGTTGGCACCCTGCCCAGGATTGGTTCCTGCCTTGTGCCCTGGGATTGGCTTCAGCAGACCCCTCGTGTTTGGATTCAGTGGGTTGGAAAATGGATGGATGGACTTGTTTGTCTTTGTGGGCAGTTCATTTAACATTTTCTGCTCCTTTTAGCTTAAGTTTTGTTACAAAAAACTTACAAGTTTTTGTAAAAATTCATCTTTGTATTTTATAAAGATTCTTCTTCGTGAGTAATTTTGGGACTCTGGTGCTTAGGAATTCTTTAGGTCACAACTCCTGGCTTGTAGAGAGATAGACGGCAAAAGAATCTTTATAAAAGATTTTTAAAAAAAATAAAATATAATAAAATGACACATCATGTTGGCACAGTGGTAGTGCTGCAGCTTTGCAACAAAGAACTGGATGAATGGATAACCTAACGCCCATAAGAGCTAAAAACAGATAAAAGAAGTTGCCAACAAGGCAATCCAAAATCAAACAAGTTCAAATGCAAAAACTAAATCAAAATCTTTAGAGAGAAGCAAAAAGTGTCAAATAAAACAGAAAAATCCAAAGACCAGCAGTACTTACAAAAATACCAACTCTCTACCAAAGCGCCTTCAATGAACTGCAGGGACCACACTTCCCAGCCTTCCTTCTAAGGGACTGAGGGCGGTATATAGCAATGATTTATTAATGACTTCTTGGGAAGTCCACCCATATAATAAAAGGAACATTGGAAAACACAATTCTGCATGTAGAAACTAAATAATAAATAAATAAAATAAAACACATAGAATAAATAATTAGTCAGTCAGTCAGTCAATCATTATCCAACCCGCTATGTCCTAACACAGGATCATGGGGTCTGCTGGAGCCAATCCCAGCCAACACAGGGTGCAAGGCAGGAACAAATCCCCGGGCAGGGCGCCAGCCCACCGCGATACATAATTAGGCTAAAATATATTAACATTAATGATAGCAATTACAAAATAAAGAATGAACAAAAAAGAAATAAATAAGGAGTTTAAATATGTCAGGGAAGGAACCCTAGCTAAAATACAACAGTCCCTATATCATATCAAAGCACTATGGTGCTATTCCAAGTCACTCTTTTTTTGCATAGTGTCCTAATGTGGCGGGCAAGATGATATAATAGTGTCTAAAGTCATTTATGCACACTGTACGTATATGGGAAGTGCTGTCATGTGGCAGTCAAGGCAATATAAACCTCTTCTATGCATTCCCCACTTATTTCACTGTATCATTCCACCACAGGCCATTCTAACTTATATCAGATCAGGACACACTTCATTCCACTTCAGCCATCCTTCATCCTTCTGAATTAGTTAAACTAAAAATCAAAAATGAAGTGTGTCATTATATAAGCATTCAGACCCTTAAGTTCAGTATTTTGTACAAGCTCTTTAGTAGTAAATACTGCTCTGAGTCTTAGTCAGTAAATCTCTACAAGCTTTGTACACCTGGATTTGGGCAGTTTTTCCCATTCTATCTGACATATCCTCTCAAGCTCTACTAGATTGGATGGGAGGCATCTGTAAACTGTCATCTTCAGGTCTCTTCACAGATGTTTTATGGGGTATAAGTTTGGGCTTTGGCTGGGCCACTCAGAGACAGTTAGAGACTTGTCATAAAGCCATTCCTTTCAGGTAGTTGTCCTTCTGAAAGGTGAACTATCGCCCCAGTCTGAGATTGTGTATACACTGGACAGGTTTTCTTCAAGGATCTCTCTGTAATTGGCTGCATTCATCCTTCTCTTAATTCTGATCAGTGTCGCTGTCCCAGCTGATAAGAAGCACTCCATAACATGATGCTGCCATCAGTATGCTTCACTGTAGTGATGGTTTTAGGGAGTTGATGAGCAGTGTATGGTCTTCACCAGACATTGTGCTTGAAGTTCTGTCCAAAGAGTTCAATTTTTGTCACAACACTGGAGTTCTTTAAATGCTGTTTGTCAAACACCAAGCAGGCTATCATATGCCTTTCACATACAGTAAGAGTGGATTCCATTGAGGCCCTGTGCCAAAAACACCTGATTGATGGAGCACTGGTAAGACAGTCATCCTTCTGACAGGCTCTTCCATATCAGTAGAGGACTTCTGAAGGTCTATTAGAATGCCCTTTAGGTTCTTGGTCACCATTCTAAGTGATGACCAATCCACTCAGTTTACTAAGGGTGGATTCCAATCAAGTTCTAGAAACATCTGAAGAATTAAAGCAAGTAGGATAAACCTGAGCACAATCTAGATTGCCAAAGAAAAGGATCTGAATGCTCAAATGAATGAGAGATTTCAGTTTTTGACTTTTAATAAATTTGCAAACCTTTCTGAAAACATATTTTCATTTTGTCATTAGGGTTATTAGGTGTAGATTGATGGGTAAAAATGGCACATGCCTCAACTTAAAATTAAATCTGTCATGCAATAAAGTATGCTGAAAGCAAAGGCATCTGGATACTTTCTGAATCCACTGTATGTGTGTATGTGTACATATTATTATTATCATTATTATTATTATTGTTCCTAGGGGCACTTTCACTGTCATATATTACTGCTCTCTGTATCAGACCACTCTATCAGTGTATGCACAAGTTTTCACAGAGTATACCTTCACCATTTTAATAATACGTTAAGGCACTAAAATATTTTTATAAATAAAACTCAGTTCATTTTATTAAACTATGTCTAAATATGAATTTGATTACAATTATCTGAATTTCACCACTTTCAATCACTCAACAATTCATTTTCTTGATATTTTTCTTCAAATGCTGTTTGCTATCGGGAGACAGAGCCTCTGGCTTCAATAATGGGCAGTGTGGTCTCCCGAGTGAAGGAAGGTCAACAACTCTGGAATATTTTGGGATGCCAACTCCTCCCTCCCCTTTTATTAACAGTACCCAACAAAAACAATGCTTTTGGTGTAAGAAAACAACAAAAAAGCAATCGCCACGTGGTGTGGTATCTTCTGATTAAGTTGGCTCTGCCGATGGATCGCCTGATTCAGAGCTCCTTTGGTCAGGTCATCTCCAAGATACACTGACACCTCCTTCATTGTGCTCATCCTTTTGAAACTCCAGGACCAGAATGGGTACGGTCAGTTGCCCTCATTGGGTGGACTGTGGAGAATGAAAATGACAAGACAGTTAGCAGCAGTGCCCCCTCTCGACCTGGGGTGGTATCAATATCTGGGAAGAGCTTGGATCCTCAGACATGCATGTGTGACAGCAGGAAGCAGCACTGAATGGGATGTAAGGGTCAATGCCACACATTCTCATACTAAGTCAATTTAGAGTCACCAATGTTAAGCTATAATGGCTGTGTACGGGATGCTGGACTGGTGAAACAATGCAGAGGTTCTAATTTATGTGAATTTCACCTTGGGGATTAATAAAGTATCTATCTATCTATCTGTCTAATTTATACTTCAGTATTGTGCACATTGCACGGCTCAGCTGTTGGTTATTATTTTCTTCTGCACTAGATTATTTTAATCTGCTGCGCATGTGCTTGATGAAGTTTGACTTTTTCCTCTGTGGCTAGGATTTGTTAAACAATAATCTCAGTTTGATTTTTGAGAAAATGTCATTTCTTAGTTGGCCATACAGTATATTTGTGGTAAAGGTCTCAAAGATGCACATATTTTGAATTTCTCATCCCCACAATGTTGTGAAAAGCTCTATAGGCATTCCTTTAGGTTGGGTAGGAGGCAGAGGCCTCCCAAAGAGGGATGGATTGACACTCATTCATTGGAATGGAAGGCTAATCAGTGGCTTCATTTTCATTCAATCTTATAAAGTGTCAGACTCCAGTGACTGAGAATTTAAAAAATAAAAGGACTCGCCTCCTGGGTGGTCTTGTCTTTGCTTTTCCATGACTTCACTCTGCCACAGGAAATCAATGTCCAGAGTGCAAACAGGCCATGGAAAACTTGAACCACTGTTCAGAATCTGACCGGCGCAGTGCCCATGTCACATTTATATGAATTCAGACAATTGTTCCTTGTTCATGTGTATTCTGATGAAAATGGAGGTAAATTACAAAGTTAAAAATTCTGTATGTAATGAGACAATGTGACTTAAAGTTCATTAGGGAGTTTAAGTTGTGGCTGATGACTGTTAAAAAAACTTAATACCAAGATGAGCAAAAAGATCACCTAATTCCAAAACACAGATATACATTAAAAAATCTTTTGATTATTTTATGTGATTTTTGGGTGCTGAAATCAAAAATGAAAACAATTTTTCACCATCATGTGCATTTTTTCAGAAACACATTTTTGACCAGTCTGTTATAAAAGGAGTACTTCTTCATTACAGTAATAGACACCTGTTGATCCTTCTGTGCATTTGAAGAAATCCATGAGAACCTTCTTTAAGAAAACTAACTTCACAGAGCACCACAGGTTAATATGTGTGGACCTGGAAGGTCTAGGCCTCTTACTGGGTCAGCAGTCATGGTACATGAATTTCCCATGTGTGAGTGGGACAGCAGAGCCAAGGATTGGGTTCAGAAGGACTGGCCACCTACACTCTAAAAAATAATGGTTCTTTATGGCCACTTCACTGGATTGTGTGGTTCCTCATAGAACCCTTACTTGATGAAGAGCCATTTAATTCTGGGAAGGGGTCTTTGCATATGGAAATGGTTCTTTGAGCTATAATATGGACAAAACAGAAATCTTTAATGTATAGTGGTTGGTCTAAAAGGATACTAGCAGATCAAGAAAACATGATCTGAGTGTGAATTATTGTATTCAGCAAAGGTCCTTTTAAAATCAGGAACCCATTTCACAAAACATATATATTCACGGTTAGTTTATGAATCTGTTATGGATCGAAATAAATAAAAGTTATTTTTGGATCATTCATGTGGATGGTTCTTTTGGGAACTAAAAATTGCTCCCCTCTGGCATTGCTCTGAAGAACCACTTTGGCACTTTTATTATTAAGAGTGTAGACAAAAGATACAACTTGGTGACAAAAACTTCACCAGACGTTGCTTAATGGATCCAGATGAAATGTTACTAACACTGCTTCATATTAAGCTTGGTTTAAAGAAGCAGTTTGACAAAGTCCCATTAAAAGATGACACCTTCATATTTTATGTATTTGTGCCAAAGGTTTCCAGGTTTATCTGAGGCTAAGTTGAAAGAGTGCATTTTTTCCAGACCTAATGTTAGAAAACTGATTTCTGATGCAGAGTTTGATGGTGGGATGAATGACCTGAAACGAGAGGCTTGCGGATCATTGAAAGAAGTCATTTGTGCATTTGTAGGTAAAAATAAAGATCCAGATTATAAAAAACTGTGAAAAATGTATTAGTTAATTTTAAGGAATTGGGTTGAAACAAGAGTCATAAAGTTCATTTTTTCAAATCACATTGATTGGCTTTATTGTGATACCATTCATACACCCTATTGCAGCATACAGTGGTGCTAAATAATGCTCTGCAGGACTGTAGTGCAACCTATATATTAACATAGAACAAATGTAAGACAAAGAACTGTAACACACTATACATAGGTAATTAAATACATAACAGGTGAATGAATAGATAAATAAATTGAAATAGATAGTAATAAATATTATAAATAATAATGACAACTACTACTAATAAAGAACAACAGTATTAGTAAATGTATCAAATAAACTGCATATAAATAAACTACTAAGAGCTGGTCTGACAGCAGTGGGGCAGCACAGAGGTCAGAGTCTGGACAGCCAAGGGGTAGAAGCTGTTGCAAAACCTGAATAAACTGACTTGGATGCTACAGAAAGTACTGCCAGGTGGAAGTGGGACAGCAAGACATTGGGAATGGCCCTCCACAATGCTGTAGGCTTTAAGGATGCAGTGCTTGATAAAGATGTCTTTAATGGAGGACAGAGAGGTCCCAATGATCTTTTCTGCTGTGTTGACTATCCGTTGTAGGACCTTGCCATCAGAGACACTTCAGTTCCTAAACCAAATGGTGATGCAGCTCGTCAGAACACTCTTGAATATTCCCCTGTAGAATGTGGTGAGAATGGGGAAGGTATAGGCTTGCCGTTCTCAGCCACAGAAAGAAGTGGAGACACTGTTGCAACCTCTTGGCTGTGGAGGTGGTGTTAATTGCCTGAGTAAGTTCAGCAGCCAGGTTCACACCAAGGAATTCTTGGATTTGCTTTTGGAATTTTTGCCTGAAAATCTTGGAACAAAAAAAGTTTCATCTTGCAGGACTCTTAAATGAACTATTTCTGTTGTTTATAAGTGATATAAATAAATAAATAAATAAATAAATAAATAAATATGTTGCTTCAGTCTGACATGTTCACTTCGCAGTGTCGCTTACATGCCTATTAACATTGCGCCCGCTCCCCCGCGTTGATTTATATTTTTGTTTCCCGGGGCCTGCGCTTTCCTTTTCAAATACGCGTACGCGACTTTTAATTGGTGGGTTACAAAGGTCGCGTGCCATGCAATGTGTTGGTATGTTGTATTTTTAGCTCCTGCGACCAACAGTACGGATATAGGCTTTGGCTTTTAGTGACCAAGTACTTGAAAAAGCCGACTGAAATAAAAGTGGATGAGTGGCTACAAATGGATCATGTGGTGGTCTATCCTCCCGTTTCTGCCTTACATCAGATGCCCTGGCCTGAATCAGTTTTTTCGCAGCTCTTTATCGGAAATGCAGTTTAGAAAAAAGCACATTTATTACACACATTTTTCCTTCATCAAAATTTGAAAATTACCTTGTTTGTGACGTTATTGGCTTTAACTTTTCTTCTGAAAGGGATGTCTAATTTCTAGATGCAAATTATGAATGACACCGTTTTCTGATTACCCGTTTATATTCATTCGCGTTTCTTTGGGAATGTAACTATGGCGAATTCCACATAAAAACATGGCATTTTGAAAATGTGTCATTCTTTCACTTGCTTTGTTCTTTTACTTCCATACTTACTCCTCCCAAAATTCCTCTAAGGAACCCCGCCTTGTAGATTTGCTCCGGAGCATCCAACGTGCGGGACAAAGAGGCGGATCTCTTAGCACAGGTGAATGAATAGAAGATGCGCGTTTTCCTTGTAAAACTGAATCGGCTCGGCGACTGTTAACTTCTGCCAAGAGTTCCTCTCGAATCGGACGACTGGTGGGAAAGTTTACGATTTTGCAGCGGAGCGATGCGTGGACGATGGGCTCCGGCAGGCGGATGCACTGTGCCATTGTGCGTGCTTGCCTGTTGATTCTTATTCTGTTTTTAACTCTGCAAGTTTTTGTGGGGATTTTAGCGCCGGGGACCCCTCGCTTCTCGGAGGACGGGGTTGTCTTCACAATTATTAGCATTGAAAACTCTTGGAAGCCGAAAGAAAGTCCGATAGCCCAGATCGGCACTGGTCAGGATACGAAGACTTGGGGTCCGGAATTTTTGGAAGGCGAACACGGGGATGCTGCAGAATATTTACCCCACCTCTATCAAGACGAGAACGAGAATATGACACGAACGGTAAGAGGAGGGGATGTTGGATTTCGGAGGAGAGGGTTGCTAAAATGACTCGGGGCATGTTGACATTGTGCGTGTTCGCTGTTTTTATTTTTACACCTATAACGTTTGTAAGTGTTCTTGACTATAATGTATTTAAAAAAATCAATAGACTGTGATCCACGAGTTAGTCTGTCGTGACGTCACTTTCAGGGTGACGTTTTTGAGGTTTTATAATTTAACAAATACTCTATAAATGACCTGAACCCCTGTCCAGGGTTAGCTCCTGTTATAGGCGCCGGTTAATTTAATCGGCTTCAGTGAATAGATGGATGGGTTATGGACTATTAACCCTGACTGACTGACGACGATGTCTTATCAATCTATCTATGAGAAATATGGTAAGAATGGACTTAACATTGTACAAAGTTATTGTCTGTCTGTTATACCTTCATTGTTATCACTCTTTAATTTAATATTGCTCTTTATCAGTATGCAGCTGCTGGAGTAAGTGAATTTCCCCTTGGGATTAATAAAGTATCTATCTATCTATCTATCTATCTATCTATCTATCTATCTATCTAT
>JANRMT010062850.1:5402471-5451781 GCA_026402145.1 Polypterus bichir lapradei | reverse complement strand
TATCTATCTATCTATCTATCTATCTATCTATCTATCTATCTATCTATCTATCTATCATACAACTAGTTGATCTTAGTGTTCCATTGTCAAAGCCAACACAATCAGTCCAGCCTTGCTACACTGCCAGCACTAAATGGACTTTGGAGTATTGACTTTTGAAATATAAAATATTTGGCTTTTTATTTAATCATGTTTTTTAATTTTTTAAATGCACAATTAAAAAGCTGTAAAACATATCCATATGCTTAATTAATTCAGAAGTCAACATCAAAAAGTGACCTCTAAACAGTGTATACTGTATATACAATGTCATATTTTAAAACATTTCAGAATAATAGCCTAAAATGCACCTTATATTTCAACTCCTTTCTTAAGGTCTCTTGTGAGACCCCAGCCCCACAATCGCAGGGTCTTCTTTGGTTATTCAGGTGTTGTTTCCAGATGAAAATTTAAATGTACCAGTCTGTCTTCATGGCCGTGTGTGCTCATTGGCTCAGGGTAGTAATGAAGTTATTGTGTATTGTTGCTGGGTTCATTGTCTGCCCCAGGGTGAGTAGCTGCACAGCATACACTCTTTAAAATAACGGTTTTAAAATGACACATTACTGGGTTGTGTGGTTCCTCATAGAGGCACTGGTTGACACAAAACCATTTAATTCTGGGAAGGTTCCTTTGCAGATGCAACTTTTCCTTTGGGCTTTGAAAAGTTTCCTAATATGTGGAAAAAGCATACATTTTAATGTATAGTAGGCTGTATGTCAGGACACTAACAAATCTAGAAAACTTGAACTTAGCCAATGTGATTTTATGCAGGAATAGTCCTTTTAAAATCGGTAACCCACTGATGTTTCACAGATCTGCTATTGTCTATTCATGGTCATTTATGGAATATGTTAAGGATCTAAACCAATGAGGATTCTTTGTGGAACCTTCATGTGGATGGTTATTTTGGGAATCAAAAATGGTTCCCCTATGGCACCTCTGTGAAAAACACCTTTATTTTTAAGCATGTAGGAAGACCTTGGAGTAGAAGCACTGCTCATATACAGCACAAGCTTAAACCCACTTAATACACGGTCACAGTGGGGGTTAAACCTGTCCTAGGTGTAGCAGGCCCAAGACAGAAAGCAGCCCTGGACTGGCCACCAGTGTATTGAAGAGCCCACTTATGCGCATACAGGGACAATCTAGAATTTCTGATCACTCTAACACACATTTTTTTTTAAGATGTGTATAGTTGCTCTCTATACAGACACGATAGATTGCTTTCGAACCCAAAATGTAGACCCTGGGGACTCAGTGTGGTTTTATTTTCGTATGTGACGGAGTTTGCACACTAGTGCCACCTGCTGGTTCAGTGTAAGTGAAACACATGAAGCCAGACTAAAAGACAAAATGACCAGAGCTTAACATTACTTACGCAGGCAAAGCCTCATGTTGCTCCTAACGACTATAATATAAAAGGAGTATCGTGCGCTTTTGGAGGGGGTTATTGGGTGAAGCTTGATCGAGAGTGGAAGTACAGCACAACACAAAGGAAAATAAAGGGGATGTTGGTTGTTGATTTACTGCTTTGTTGGTTTGTCTTCATAATCTAAACACAACAAACTGTTCACCCTGAACTAAGAGAATGATTCAGACATGAGAGAATTCAGAGTTATAATCCTGCAGGAGTTGCTACAATTCTGGAATTAATCAGACCCAAAAAGAACAAGTTTTTGACTCTGGAGAGAAGAGACATTGAAAAATGGGCAGTATGGATGACAGATGGGACAGCTAGCAATAACAACAGAGTCACCATTTAAAAAGCACACAAACCTTTGCTTTCTTTCCCAAACCATGTACACCTGGGCAGTGCTAGGTGCTAATGTGTTTATATAAATAATATATATATATATATATATATATATAGTGAAAAGGCACAATATTGGCATCCAGCCCAGTACAGAGAGACACAGAGGCATGTTTAAAAATAAACGATTTATGTTAACCTTTGGGGCACATGTTCCCCGTGTCCCACAGGCCCAGCATAGTCCAAAAAGCACCAAGTAAATACACCAAAACAAAACACACTGGTCGTCTTCACCACCACCACCACCACCACCACCACCACTCCTCCTCCTCCTCCTCCTCCTCCTGGCAAGCATTGTCTTCCTCCTCCCGACTCTGGCCCTCGGAGTGGTGGCTGCTGGCTTCTTATATAGCCCACCTAGAAGTGCTTCAGGTGATAATTAACGTAATTCATGCAGCACTTCTGGGTGTGTCTGCTTTCCAGCCCACACGGACTCGTTAAGCCGTGCAGCTCCCCCTGGCTGTGGCCACGGAGTCCAAACAAGACTGAGCTCCAAAGTCCCATGCCTGTGGCCTCGATGCAACCCAGGGAGCTGCCACCAAGCGTTCCGGTGGAAGTAATTCCCCCGGACCAAATGTTGATGGGGCGTCCCAGCCATCTGTCACAATATATATATTTGTATAATGTTTCTGTGTATAGGTTTATAGGGCCATTATTGTCACATGTGCAGAGTACAGTGAAATTCTTACTTGCAAGTGCTATTCAACATGTAACACTTTGCCAATGTCTGGTGTCATGGGTAGTGAATATAACAAGCTTTTCTCAAAAAATTTTGTCTATCTTACCTTACAAACGTCAGAACATACTGTATATGTCATTAAATGGATAAAACTGTGGGAAGACAGCTGCAAAACAGACATATCTTAAGTTAAAACGGTGCCAAAAATAGGTTTGGGTGTCGGGTGCTGTTGATATAATGTTACAGGTAGGGTGACTCAAATGCCACCCAGCAAAGTCTGTCAAGTGTTGGGTTGTATGTTCCAAATAACAGCTTTTAAAATATAAATCTAGTAACTTGATTAGTCCTACTGTGATGGTATTTGTGAAAGATCAGGTCAGTGTTTCTCCGAGACCTGGTGGGGCACCCGGCAGAATCCTAACAGATCAAGAGAACCTGAGCTTAGCCTGTGTGGTTGTAACAGTGTCACAGGCTGCTGCGTTCTTCTCAAATTAGAATGGCACATACATTGCAAAGGACCCTTTCCAGCCCCCAGAGTGTGTTTCAGGTTGTAATATAGGTGTTTGTGTGTGTACATGCATGTGTATATAAATTTAAGTTTGTGCATTACAAGTATGTTTGTGACTGACACTGTACCACACACTCTTCTCTGGCAAGCTTCACGTTGATTTATTATTTAAACGTGTAACATATCGGTGATATTGAGCTTTATTTAAAGACACGTAACATAGCGAACTTTGACCATATTAGGAGAAACACAGGTATTGCTTGATACTATTAAACAATCTAAGGTGATATTCGACAACAGTGACAGTGATAACTAATGATTACACTCACTTCTAATGAACCAAGCGGGCAGTCTTCCATGTATGCATTTTCTAACAGCGTGTGTCTTCCATGAAGGTTGTGGGTAAGTGCAGGACTCCCTGATGCTCACTCATGCAAGGCTAGTGTAATAACTCCAAATGACCCAATGTTTGTATTCTTGAATGGAGGAAATTCATCGATTAAATGCACACATACACAAAGAGGACATGCAAATGGCACGCAGAGACTGTTGTTCTCTGGATCTGTGCATGCTAACTAGCCAGTCAGTCATTGTTTTAAAGTTAATCCCAATTCCACAGTGACCCAGTGGTCTCATTGCTCCAGGAGGCTGAGCCTGAGTATCAGCCTTTTCTCTGTCTGTATGAATCACAAACAGATGTATGTTAGGTCAGCTGGTTGTTCTGAGTAGTCCCTGCACTGGAATGGCGTTCTGCCCAGTGCTGCCAGAATGATCTCAAGGGGCTGCCTTCCTCTCTATAGTTCCATAAGGCACGCCTGAAAATGGTTTGATGGCCATTCCACCTCACCGACTCTCACCATAAACTTCAGGGCGTCACATTTTAATCTGTAATCTAAACCTTAGATATCTTTTTGTTCTTCTTTGCTGCGGTCTAATTCACCATTTTGTAAGCACCTACCATCTCTGCAGAGAGCTGTAACAATAAGGCAACTGTAGAGCTGCATTTGTATTCTGTGAACCACATAGTGGTTTTTTTGTAATTTTTTGTAAATCCTATGTCCTAAAGGCTGCTTTAAGTCACGCGTTATTTAGCCCTTTAACCAAATGTACCAAATAAACAAATTTGCAGCTAAAGTTTCAGTGGCACTGCAGGTTTCCTTCATGTCTGCAGAATTCTGAGCAGGCGCCATTGATTCCTGAAGATGGAGCCGTCTGAATCTCTAGCACTGCTGACATGAAATAGACAAATCTGCGTCACCAATGCCGCATGGCACTCTTCTCCCTTGGCAACCACCCCAAATGATCTGCCATAGGGTGATGGCCACTTTTTAGCCATCAGACACTTGAAGTGGTGGCCTTGTGTCTCAGGATCTGTGCTAGTATCGGGAAGGTTGCCGGTTCGAGTCCTAAATTGCTTTGTGGGCGCTGTACAATGATCAAACCTATGCTCGGAACCCCAAAGGTAATGCAAAAAGACAAGTAAACCTCAGGGATTAATATAGCAAAACAAAATAAAATAAATGGAAAAATAAAATTCTGAATATAAATTTCTCACTCGCCTCCTTTTTACTGGGCACATACACCTGCCATACCATACCATACAGTAACCACTAAATCATTTTTACTTTAATTAGGAAATGGCTGACATGCACAGAATTATAAAAGTAATTTAAAGGGGACATTACATAGTGCTTTATTACTAGAATCAGTGGTTTTGGTCCTGTGGCACCCAGCTCCACCACATTGACTGTTTTAACATTGCACTGAACCTGCAGCCCCTTATGACTGGCACTGGGAAACTGAGCCTCAGACAGAGAGGTGGCATGCTTAGCCTTCCTCATGGCATGCCCGCTAAGTGGGCCTGCATTCCTCTGCTTGTTCCTGTTTGGTCTGACGTGAGTTGTTTACTTCTGTGGCTTCAGGATGTTTTGAATAAAAAAAAACTCTCTGAGAGCCAAGAAAAAGGATTTTGAGACACACCACAACACAAACTGGAGACATCTGCAAGGCATCATTTTTTCCTTTTGGGACAATAAACTCCTGACACATTCTTGGAAGGTATTTTTTTTTGTGTTGTTTCTGTTCACTTCATGGTCAGACTGTCCTATTTTATGTACCTGGTAGCCTGCCATCATTAGAGCTTGAAAAAAATACTGTAGATTCATAACTTATTCAGACCCCTTTACTTATTGCACACTTTGCTGTGTCGTAGATTTAATTTTAGATGGGTACATTTACACATTTTTGCTCATCAACCTACACTCAATGACCTTTTAAAGACAAAGTGAAAACATTCTCAAAAAGGTTTTCAAATATATACTGAAAATCAAAAAGGGAAATCTCTTATTCATACTAGTATTCGAATCCTTTCTTGTGACACTCCAAATTCTGGTCATGTACCTCCTGTTTGCTTCAGTTCTCCTTGAGATGTTTTTAGAACTTGATTGATGTCCACCTGGGGCAAACTGAATTGACTGGACATCATTTAAGAAGGTGCACAACTGAGTACAGAAGTTCACACAATTCACAATGCATAGCAGGACAAAAACCAAGCCATGAAGTTCAAGGAACCTTCTGCAGACCTCCACGATCATACTGTGGTGAGGCAGCAATCAGGGCAAGAAGATAAAACCATTTCTAAAATGTGAGAGTGAGACATATCAGTCGATCCATTACTATTGACAGGTCTTAATTAGAGTAGCTATTCTGTTAATTTATTTTCCAAGTAGGCTGTAGTGCTGGGTTTATGCTTTGTTTTATTCCTGACTTCTGATTTACATCTTGTCTTTTTGTTTTTGGTTACAAATTCCTTCTTTGATCTCGTGGTTTAGACCCCATACTTTCCTTGACTATGCTTTGGGCTCTTGTTGACCATCTCTTAGTCTATTACATATCCTTAGATCAGGTTCTCTTAAACTCCTTATGTTGCAGGTTACTGTTGTATATAACAGTAATGTGATGGTTTGCAAATTGCGATGTAGTGGGTCACATTGGGTTGAATAAGCAATTGACTCTGTTCCGACATTCATTCTTGATTACATATCTGATGATCATCCACAATTCTTTAACGCGAACCCTCCCCATTCTGACAACGGTGCATGATTCTCTGAGGGTTAAGCCCCCCCCCCACCATAATGATAGTCCACGAATCTTAAAGGAGTACCATCAGGTTTAATGAAACCCTGGGTTAGAAGATTCCTTAATGGGGTTCGAGGGGAGACGCACTAGTCTACTCCCACCTCCTGCATATTGTACCTAACACTTGAGTCTGACATGGATTAAACAAATTAAAAACATTGAAAGATAAATGATCTTTGTGCTGGTTTTTACTGAAGAAAGGCGCTATGCTATTATTGAAGATTTTGGCTGACACTTTAAACTTTGGACAGTGATGAGATTAGGAGAAATTACAGCTGTGTCCAGGCACGTTAAATGACTTGCTTAAGATCACATAGTGAGACCTAATTAGCAACTGAACCTACAGCTTTGTGGTTTAAGATACAAATGATCCACTCCGATATACTGCATGACTGCCTATATAAAGTAAAGTTACCGGCTAAGAGCAGAATGCTTGATCCTAATCAGCCAGGGTTCATGTGGGGCCAGTCCACCAAGATGGCTCTATTTGGTGTTGTTAACACATTAACGGTGGTAAGAGCTCCCAGCACGTCACCTCTCCTCATCCTGTCAGATGTCAACTCTGCCTTCAACATGGTCAACCACTAGATCCTCCTTGCCACCCTGTCTGACCATGGCATCACTGGGGCAGCCCTCATGAGTCACCAGGCCACTGTAGATGATTAAAAGTGCAATGGTACATCTGGTTTTGGATTAGCCAAGGTGGGCATATGACATTCCATTTTTCAGATTACTACTTTGGCTCCTTGTAGCAACACATATTACTATCAAATGTTGATGCTTGCCCACAAAGTAGTGAATGGGTCCACACCCATATATATGGAGACATTTGTGAGGTCCTATGCTCTTTCCTGACTACTCAGGTCTGCTGATGAAGAGCATCTGGTGATCTCAATCCAGATTCTTAATGTGTAGCTCCTAGCTTGTGGAATGAGCTGTCCACTTCTTCTTATTTTGGCTGCTTCCACTGCCATTTGAAATTCTGGACTCCTCAGTGTGTTCAAAAAGCATTCGAAGACTCTTTTGTTTGGTGAATTCCTGTCTAACTGATATTAACTGTTAGTTTTTTGTAACCTGGGAATCCTAGCTAATTTGTACTTTGTTCTGAGTTCTTCTCTTGTAATCATCAATTTTTGTGCCCTTGTCCTGTAACACTTGTCTCCAAATAGTCCCACAGACTAATGTTTTCTTCATTATGTTGACCTCTTGTGTATGTCACTTTGGATAAAAGCATCTGCTAAGCAAATAAATGTAAAAATAAAGTTTGCTTGTTGTGATCTGCCAGGTATTTAAAAGAAGCAAAACTAACCTCTAATGTGTTTGAGAGTATTGCATTTCTAATTCTTTCAGTTATCTTTAACCTCCTACAAGGTGGTGCACTTTCTACTTACTGTTCCTCCTTTTCTATTTATTGTGAACTGCTCAAAAAAATTAAAGGAACACTTTGAAACACATCAGATCTAAATCCTTCTGGATATCTATACTGATATGGACTGGGTAATGTGTTAGGAACGACAGGATGCCACATCATTTGATGGAAATGAAAATTATCAACCTACAGGGGGCAGAATTCAAAAACACCCCGAAAATCAAAGTGAAAAAATGATGCAGTAGGCTAGTCAATTTTGCTGAAATTTAATTGCAGCAACTCAAAACCATACTCAGTAGTTTGTATGGCCCCCCATGTGCTAGTATGCATACCTGACAACATTGGGACAAACTCCTAATGAGATGACGGATGGTGTCCTGGGGGATCTCCTCCCAGATCTGGATCAGGGCATCACTGTGCACATGGGCAGTCTGAGGTGCAACCTGGCGGCATCGGATGGACCGAAACATAATGTCCTAGCGGTGTTCTATTAAATTTAGGACAGGCGAGAGTGGGGGCCATTCAGTGGTATCAAATTCTTCATCCTCCAGGAATTGCCTGCATACTCTTGCCACATGAGGCCGGGCATTGTCGTGCACCAGGAGGAACCCAGGACCCACTGCACCAGCATAGGGTCTGACAATGGGTCCAAGGATTTCATCCCGTTACCTAATGGCAGTCAAGGTGCAGTTGTCTAGCCTGTAGAGGTCTGTGCATCCCTCCATGGATATGCCTCCCTAGACCATCACTGACCCACCACCAAACTGGTCATGCTGAACGATGTTACAGGCAGCGTAACGTTATTCACAGCTTCTCTAGACCCTTTCACGTCTGTCACATGTGCTCAGGGTGAACCTGTTCTCATCTGTGAAAAGCACATGGCGCCGGTGGTGGACCTGCCAATTCTGGTATTCTATGGCAAGTGCCAATCGAGCTCCACATTGCTGGGCAGTGAGGACAGGGCCCACTAGAGGATGTCGGGCCCTCAGGCCACCCTCATGAAGTCTGTTTCTGATCGTTTGGTCAGACACATTCACATTTTGTAGGGCTCTGGCAGTGCTCATCCTGTTCCTCCATGCCCAAAGGAACAGATACCGGTCCTGCTGATGGGTTAAGGACCTTCTACGGCCCTGTCCAGCTCTCCTAGGGTAACTGCCTGTCTCCTGGAATCTCCTTCATGCCCTTGAGACTGTGCTGGGAGACACGGCAAACCTTCTGGCAAAGGCACGTATTGATTTGCCATCCTGGAGAAGTTGGACTACCTGTGCCACCTCTGTACAGTCCAGGTATTGCCTCGTGCTACCAGTAGTGACACTGACCGTAGTCAAATGCAAACTAGTGGCAAAACAGATGAGGAGGAAAAATATCAGTGGCCTCAACCTGTTAAACCATTCCTGTTTTGGGGTCGTCTCATTGTTGCCCCTCTAGTGCTCCTGTTGTTAATTTCATTAACACCAAAGTAGCTGAAACTGATTAACAAGCCCCTCTGCTACTTAACTGACCAATTCAATAGCCCAGAAGTTTTGTTGACTTGATGCTATACTCTCATTAAAAAGTGTTCCTTTAATTTTATGAGCAGTTTATGTTCATGGCAGTGCTCCATCTTGCTCAACTAAGAATGTCAATCTGCACACTTTAGCCCAAAACGTTTTGTGTCTGAGCTCAGCAGTAAAGACACTGGGCAAAGCAAAGCAATTTAGAACAATAGGGTTGATATGTGCCATGAAGGGAATGTTTTTGAAGCTTAGTTTCTAGTAACTGTTAAATCCACTGAGCAAACAAAATGGGGAAGGGGATGGGGTTATGCACCAAAGACATTTTAAAGGCTGAGTGTTACTTTTCATTTTTACTCAGTGGATCGACTCTCATTGTAATCCTTCTGTACATTTGTTTAAAAGAATGAGAAAAGCGTGAGCGCGCCACAGCAAACTGGAATGTGACCTTGAATGAACCCCACTCGCTGCGCAGTACTCTGCACAAAAATTAGACAGTCTGTTAAATGATTACCTGCAGAATATTTAGTCCACCATTCACCGTAGCCTCTTTAGTCTGTTCAGAGGCTTTCTTTTTAGGTTTTTTATAGTTTGGCTTATTCAGCACAAATCTGAGCACATACATCATAGCCCACTTGGATCCCTAAACTGAGTTATTATATATATTTTAAATCTGTAAAAAAACAATGTGTGGCTTCACTCTGCAAAATTAAGAAAGATGAAGATGTGAGTCTGTAGTCTTTTACTAGTCACCACCTTGCAATCCCACCTTCCACCCTTCAACATACAGACAAAACCCAATTAACTGTTTGATTAAATTAAAATAATTAAATAGCCCTATAAAATAACTAAGCCGATTACAACCTTTTCAAGATGTATTTTTAAAGTTTATTTTTGAGCTGTTTAACCTACTAAGATGGCGTGTTGGGGCAGTGTTTAGGGTCCCAAAATTTACTCTTGAGCCCATGTGCTGTCTGTGCGGAGATGGCATGCTCTCCTGATGTGTGCATGGCTTTTCTCTGGACACTCTGGTTTTCCTCCCACATCCTAACTGATGATTCTAAGGAAGAGGAGGAGGAGGTTGGGAGCATGCACTTATTCTAAATTGGCCTTTAATTAGAGCAGTCAATTCTCATTATCTCATGACTTACGCTCCCAAAAAACCCAGGGAAGCGGAAACATGTGGATACTGAAGCATTGATGTTGTGGGAAAAATGTAGTTAGATTCCAATGGACCCTATTCACTACACACCTTCTCTACCTGTTACCATAAATGCATAATCTTGTGTACTGAAAATCAACTTAGCTTATCAGAACATGTTTGTGTGTAGGAGCATTTGGCAAAATACTTTCATTAGTACTACACTTCACTGCCATCATTGAAATTAAGTACATTCATTTTAAAAATGGCATAAAGGACAGGGAAAACATTAAATACTATCAAAACATAGAGACTTGTTAACACAAAAGAAGCAGAGACAATGAAATCCTTAAACAACCTTACAGAAGATGACATATATGTGCCCAGGCCAAAAATGGAGGCTTTACCATTCTGCTTCACGTGGGAAGAGTTGGCTGGATTCACAGGGTTGGGAGCCAGGCAGGGGTCATTGAGGACCTCCCCTTACTAGGTACAAGACTGGAAGGGGGGATATGGGGTCGAGTGGGTGCAATGGCCCTCTACTCTTGTCACTCGTGACTCTGTAATGATCCTTCCAGAAGTTCACCTATGGAAACCTTGTTATGATTTTTACTTTGTCAAGTCTGACTGAGATCTGGGGGCCTCATTAAACCGTTTAGCGATGAGTGGTATGCACAAAGGGCAGGCACTTGTGTCCTCCACTCACTGGGAATTCCTCATTCTTGGGGAATCAATTGCAAGCCTTGGTACCCATCGCAAAATGGGGGTCAGTGTCTTACCCATCAACCTAGGTAGCCGCACATTGATTTAATTGGTGTAGACCAGTTATTGCTCAATTTTACTTGCTGCTACTGTGTGATAGGCCTGAATTTTTTTTTATACTATGCATGGCCACTAATGGTTTAGAGTAGACAGCGGATGTCGTGAAATGGGTTACACTTTTATAAAGGTGAATGGAAAAGCACCCCATATAGAAATGGTTCTTGCCTTGTGGGTAGACCCTGGTCCCACACAATCTTGGACTACTATAGAGTCAGGTGGTCTGTCCGGGGCTGGTTACTTCATTGCATTGCATGCAGCTGGTGTAGGTTCCATTCCCCACTGAACTGGATTAACTGGATTTGGTTATGTATGTGGACTGTGCATGTTATGCTATTTTGTTCTGTGTGCTATAGATATTTTAGTGTTTCCAGCGGGGCACATGAGCTGCCCGGGTGGATCAGGTTCAGTGATGGGAAATGCATAGTGGAAAAGTTGTTTTGCCTATGGTGCTGCCTCAGTGTCACAATGACAAAAAGCAACCGAAACAACAGCCCCTTATTCGGGATACAATATTTTATTCCGAGCTTGTAATAAAGAACCATGTAGCAATGTAAAAGTCACTGCATGGAGACCCAAATGAATATTAACAGGGTGACCGTCACTGTAGCTGTTGGGATGCTGTCTCTTTTCTCTTTCTGTTAGCTGAGGTGCTGTTGGTGCACTAGCTGTTGTCTTGTCGAGGTGCTCCTCTCTGTCTAGGATTCAGTGGTTGGAGGGGATTCTGTTTTGGTAGAATAAACCAATCGGTGTTTAACTATCCATCCATCCATTATCCAACCCACTGAATCCAAACAGGGTCACGGGGGTCTGCTGGAGCCAATCCCAGCCAACACAGGGCACAAGGCAGGAACCAATCCTGGGCAGGGTGCCAACCCACCGCAGGACACACACAAACACACCCACACACCAAGCACACACTACGGCCAATTTAGAATTGCCAATCCACCTAACCTGCATGTCTTTGGACCGTGGGAGGAAACCGGAGCGCCCGGAGGAAACCCACACAGACACGGGGAGAACATGCAAACTCCACACAGGGAGGACCCGGGAAGCGAACCTGGGTCTCCTAACTGCGAGGCAGCAGCACTACCACTGTGCCACCGTGCCGCCGGTGTTTAACTAGCAGCTGCAAATCATAGAAAATATTTGGGAATCCATCCATCCATCTTCCAAACCGGCTTATTCAGAGCAGGCGTGCGGAAAGCCTGAGAGTATCCCACCAAGAACCAGGCGCAAGATAAAGAATTTTATCAGAGTTTCTCTTGGCAGAATTCAAGAAATATTTTCCCACAGACTGATGGCAGTGTAATAATGAAAACAAAAGCAGGAATGTATACTAGAAAGAAAAAGCAAACACTGTAGTATAATAATAATAATAATAATCATTAAAATAGTACATGAAAGAGTAATATTTAATGAGTATGTTATGTGATTGCAATACTTCCCAAATTCACAGACCACAGTGATGTACGTTGTGTTAATGGAACATCTTGGCTGCTTGCACCTGGTATGTCCTCATAAAGAAACAGATGTGGTTATTTTTAAGTATTTCATTGCATCAGTTGAAGATTTTTTTTTATAGTTGGGTTCAGTTGGCGGGGTTCTCTAATAAATACTCACAGATCTCCGTGTGAAATTGTCCTTGGTGTCACCTCATTTTGGTAAATTCATCTCCCCAAGTTCTTAAGGATGGCTACCTTACATGGGAAAGCATTCCCCTTAATCCCAATCAATTATTTCACATGGAAACTCCTTCCATCACCAGTTCTCATAATCTGCTGCCAACCCAAAGTAGGTAACCCTTACCATCACTTGTGACAGCTTAGTGAAGGTAAGGCTGCTTCCAGTACCTTTCTATGTGGCTGCTTGTCGCTTGCCTGTAATCGCCTGATGTCATCAGGTCAGTTGCAGTGTGCCTTGAGCTCATGCTGATTTCATGCTCCTCTGGTCTCAGTTTGTAGTTATGGTAACAAGACTATCTTTCGGATTTAGTGCTGTTGCAGTTTATCCCAGAGCTGTGAACTACCAGTAGACTAAGACTGAGTGCTGCTGCAGTGGGCTTCTTGGAGACGGAGAAGAGGAACAAAGTTGGGCACCAACTTAGCAAGCTTAACTGACTTAGCATAGTGACAGACTATTACGTACATGAAAAAAATCACAAATTTCCCATAAAAAAATATGGAAACCATATTTTATATTTATATTGGACAGAAGTATAGTGAGATACTGAATCAAATTTATTTAACTCAATGTTACAAAAATAGACAAGTGATGCACAGAAATATTTATATTACATAGTACAGGGTGAGCCAAAAAGAAGTACCACATTTCAAATGTTTATTGTACAAACATGCTACAAGATAAAAATACATTTCATTATGACACAAGAAAGGGTATACAAAATAGATTTTTTTCACTTTGTGTTAAAAATGATGTCTTCAATGTGGTGGCCATCATTAGCGATGCCCTCTTCGAGACGATTTCTGAACGCTTGCACGACTCATTCGGCCATTTCAAGAGGAATAGCGGCAATTTCATGGTGAATAGCGTCCTTGAGGTAGGGCCCTCTTAACGCATGGGCACATTGGGCAGTTGCCCAGGGGCCCCACGAGCATAGGGGCCCCATGCCAATCTAGGTATGTTGTGACTTGCTGAGTGGTTGTGTAGGCAGGGGCCCCAATGCACTGGTTTGCCCGGGGGCCTATAATACTGTTAAGACGGCTTCAAGGTTTTGAGGTCGGTGTGTGTATACCTTCATGTTTGTGATATTGCTGCACCATTTTGTTTTGTAGCCAGAACTGCAGTCACTGCCATTTTGTGTGTTTTGCATGACTGCAACCATATTGTTTATGGTCGTTATGCTTGTGTTAACCCTGTGACTTGGGGGTCAAATGCCATATTGTGTCTTGACTTCCTAACTATATAAGATGGCAGCGCACTACCTTCTGTGTGCAAATTTTGGGATTCATCCAAAAACTCTGCTTGTGCTAATTTTGTTTTTTAAGACTTTTGGTTATTGGATATTTAGCTGGTTATTAGTGTTTTTTAAAAACAGGTTTGGTTTTTCTTTTTTTTTTCTTTTTACCTATTTTTCTGGCCACTCTCTCTTCATCTCCTGATCCAGTTCTGTAGCAGAGTCATAAAAAATAGAAAAACTGGGTATGAAGCCACCAAAAATAAGCCAACAAGCAGACCAGAGGCTCCATTGGACAGCTCAGAAGAGGCTTATCCAGCCCAGATGACTGAAAACAATGACTTGCAGGCCTCTGGCCTAAAAGGCCTTAAACCAGGACAGCTGGCAAAATAACACAGCAACAACAATAAAATTTATTTATATAGCACATTTTCATACAAATAATGTAGCTCAAAGTGCTTTACATGATGAAGAAAGAGGGAAAAAAAAGACAAAATAAGAATTAAAATAAGAAAACACTAATTAACATAGAATAAAAGTAAGGTCCGATGGCCAGGGACGGCAGAAAAAACAAAAAAAAAAAACTCCAGATGGCTGGAGAAAAAATAAAATCTGCAGGGGTTCCACGCCATGAGACCACCCAGCACCCTCTAGGCATTCTACCTAACATAAATGATCAGTCCTCATTGTATTTAGGGTTCTCATGGAAGGACTTGATGATGATGGCCATGTGGACTTCTGGCCTTTATTCTATCAATGTAGGGACAGCACGGTGCTTTGATTAGGTGGTGGTGGCGCAGATCGCCACCACAGAAAACCGGCAGAAGAGAGAGTAGGGGTTAGTACGGATTTTGGAGCCACCATGAATAGTAGCGATAATTAATTGAATATAAAGAGCATCAGCATTAAACTAAAATGAAGTTATGAGAAAACCATGTTAAAGTAATGTGTTTTCAGCAGTTTTTTAAAGTGCTCCACTGTATTGGCCTGGCGAATTCCTATTGGCAGGCTATTTCAGATTTCAGGTGCATAACAGCAGAAGGCCGCTTCACCACTTCTTTTAAGTTTAGCTCTTGGAATTCTAAGCAGACACTCATTTGAAGATCTAAGGTTACGATTTGGAATATAAGGTGTCAGACATTCCGAAATATAAGATGAAACGAGATTATTTAAGGCTTTGTAAACCATAAGCAGTATTTTAAAGTCAATTCTGAATGACACAGGTAACCAATGTAGTGACATCAAAACTGGAGAAATGTGCTCAGATTTTCTTTTCCTAGTTAGGATTCTAGCAGCTGCATTCTGCACTCGTTGCAATCGATTTATGTCTTTTTTGGGTAGTCCTGAGAGGAGTGCGTTACAGTAATCTAGTTGACTGAAAACAAAAGCGGGAACTAATTTCTCAGCATCTTTCAATGATATCAGAGGCCTAACGTTTGGTTAGAGGTCCCAAATTAAAACAAGCCCCATAAGCAGGATTACTGTAAACCTTGGGCTTGTACACAAAAGTGCAACTGAAGAATCTTTATAAATTAGGATTTATTAAACAAAAATTAGAAACATACAAAAAATGCTCAACAGAGCAAAGCAAGGCAAAAAGAGGTTACCAAAATGCTAAATCTAAGCAAATAAGTCCCAGTACACAATCCAAAGATTGTAATCCTTAAACAGAAGCAAGAAGTCGGCAAAACTAGAAGAATTCAAAGAAAATAGCAATACTTGCAACACTTCAAATAGAAAACTCAATTATCTCCTACTCCGGAGACTTCTCAGCTCCAGCTAAATAGTCAGAGGGAGGGATCAGGAGTGGTGATATCATGGTGGCCCCGCCTCCTGAGACTCCTCCTACAAAGCACATGAAATAGCAGGACATTTAAAAGTATGGTGCAAAATTACAATCATCATAGAAAATACATAAAAGTATGATAAACAATAGTTCAAAAACAGTAAAACTCATATGCACACTCTAATTCATAACGGGTCCATCCCTCAAGTTGGTCTGCTGCTTTCCATCATTCATTCTTGGAACACCCTGCACTTCCAGCTGAGCTTATCCACTCTATCCACCCAGCTCTACTCTTTATAAAAACTCAGTCTTCTCATAAAGAAAGAAATGGTTTGGGAGTGAGGTATACATTTTAGTAATAATTTAGTTTAGGAATCCGCTATTAACATTTTGCATATTATAAATTATTAGCCTTTTTAACATGTAATAAAACAGCAAGAAATGTCAGTAACCTACTTCAACAGTATTATTATTTTAATGATAATTTCTTATTTGTAATAGCATCTACTATATAATAAAAAAAAACACTAAGGTCTGTGTGTCCAGTTCCTCAGAGCAATCTGATTGGTGAGTTTGGCTTTGGTGATATAAAGAAAGAGGAAGTGCAAATGTGAGACACACTAAGAGCAGTAAAAAGGCACGATGAGAAAGTCTCATTCAATTACAGAAAATATAAAACCAGACAGGAAGTGGGAAAGGCACCTCAAAAATAATAACAGAGGCTTTGTGGGAATGCACTTGAGAGATGGAGTCTGGTGATTTTCATGGCAGGCAGATGCGTGAGAAATTAATGCCTTCCAGACAGGTTTTGTTAATGGCATGAGTTTCATTGGAAGCAAAACACAATTTTTTTGTGATTTTTTTTTTTTCCGCAACAGGAAAGCTGAGTTGTGCTGTGAATTCAATTTTGACTGAATTGTTTTGCTCATTACTATGATGACATACTATTCACAGCTGTGAGTGTGATTTTTTTTTTATGAATAATATCCTCTTGACGCATCAGTTGAGCCTTGACACTCAGCAGGGCTCTGAATATGGTGAGATCTGACCATACTTTACTGTTATGGTTTATGTATTATTCACTGGAGACAGACCACCTAAGAAAGTTGGTGGCTACCTCCACACTACTATGTTTTTATTTAATAATGGCATTTTTAAACAAAAAGGATCTCTGTTTGTATAGTTTCTGAAAATATCTCTGTCCACACTAAAACAGCAGATATGACATAGCTGTTTGCCTACACTGGGTATGTGCGCATCGGTGGAAAAATCCCTGAAAGGGTAGTAATACAGTCGGCCACGGGATTCATCACAATACTGTACCGACTGGTAGATTATTTGCCTTTTACGCATGTTTGCCGCATTCAAACTGTACAAACTGCAATTTAGACTGTCACAGGTGACTGGGGGTGGTACCCAGCCAGGATGCCCCGGAGGAGGGCTTACACCTCCCCCAGACCACGTGGGGGCAACCACCTTGGTGGCTTTCGGGACCACGGGATCTGAGCTTGGAAGCTCTACCCTATAGGGGCCCGTGGTCACCACCAGGGGGCGTACCAATGCCTTTGGAGCCCTGGCCCTCAGCACTTCCGCCACACCCGGAAGTGCTTCAGGGGAAGAAGACCAGGGACACCCGGAGTGCTTCCGGGTGCGCAGCCAGTACTTCCGCCACACTGGGGAGTGCCGGCGGAAGATAATCGGGAGGCACCTGGAGTACGTCCGGGTGGGGAATAAAAGGGACTGCTTCCCTCCGTTCGGGGGCTGGAGTCGGGAGTGAAGGAAGACAAGGTCTTGGAGGAGAGAAGGAGGCGACCTGAAGAGTGAGGCATTTGGATAGGCCTGGACTTTGGGGGAGTTTAGGGGGTTGTGCTTCACTGTAAATAATGGGCTTTGTAAATAAACGTGTTGTGGGTGAAGCAACTATGTCCGTCTGTCTGTGTCCGGGCCGCTTACCACGAGACACATACAGGTAAGCAACACAACATGCACCATGAAATGCATCTCTTCCATGCCCTCCATGTTGGATTGTGTTTTTCTTCTGTAAAGGGACACCAATTAAGGAATGGGAGGTTGTGATTAGGAAAAGGATACGTAATAAACATGAACAAACCAGAGCACAGTTACAGTCTGTACTTTTAAAGTCTCTGTTTCCATGGGTAGTGTGGACTAAAGTCTGCATTTTCAAATGAAATTGTAGTAGTGTTGATATAGCTTAACAGGATAGTGTTGTAAGCTACTTGGTCATTGCAACTACCATATTTGCTCTTTAATCAATCCGTCACACAGTCAGTTCGACAGCAGATTCTATAAAGAGCGAGTTTAGAAGATACTAATCTAGTGATTAAAAATCAACAAACCTGGATGGGATGTCAGCCAAGCATCAAGCAGTTCAAATGCAATGGCACAAACACAAGAGCTTTTGTGTTGAGCCTTGGCCAGCAACTAGCCACCAGGAGGCTGACAATGAAACAGGTTGCTTTGAATAAAAGTGTAGGCTAACATTTGTTCTGATCAGTAAGGTAAGTGAAGTTCACTGCATATTAAGGCTAAAGAAAATAAATTGAGAGGAAAAACAGCAAGATTCTTTTCAGTGTTTTATATGATAACAGGACGCTTAATAAGAAATTTAAAATCTAAGGTAAATTAGCATGTTCTACACACAAACCATTTCCTTCCAGGCTTGGTACAACAGAATTTAATTTATTATGGTTTTATATATAGCACCTTCTCTTTTTTTTTTTTTAAATATCTTTCTGGTAAATCCCCACCTCTCAGAATCTGCTATCCACGTCCTTTTCAGTCTAAAAATGTGGACATGTTCTAACTGCAGCAAGGAATTCCCCATGGAGGGCCATGGTGGTGATGGTGGTGCCGCTGCCAAGCCTGCTATAATTTTAACCTTAATGGTTCCACTAGGTCAGCGTGCAAATATTTCGGAGGAGGGACAAGCAGCGTGGTAAGCTCACTGTGTGTTCTTATGCCGCCTTTGGCTGGATGACTGGGAACTCCCACTTGGAGCTGTGTAGTCACCTTAACTACAGGAATTGTGAAATTGGAGTTTAGTCTGCTGGAAGCTGTGGGCATTAATTAGAGCCGGCTTTGGCCATGGATCAACCAGAATTATCCTACAGGTGTGCTCACCACTCTCATACTCAGAATCCCTGGGCTGGGCCAAATGCTTTTTGCTTTCACAGCAGTTTGGCATCCCCTTGTTTTTAGTCCCTGCCTCAAATTGGCTTAACCCGAATCTCACGGGATGCTTGTTGGGGGTAGTGGGTGGGAGGGCTTCTCTCATTAATAGATACAATGGAGTTCTTTGTTTTCTAAAACAATGAAAGTTTTCATTGTGTTTCCTAAACTTTTCCTCATTAAAGTAACAGGACACTGCAAACAGATGGCAACCCAGAGCAGTGTGAACATGACAGGTGATAGCTGTGTGGCAGACAAGGGTGTCGATTTCAATTGGATGGAATTGAAGATGGAGCTGTTGCCGCTGAAGGAGCGTGACCTTGTGTCATCTAGTAGCTGTCATGTTGTAACAAAAAAGCTCTCAGGTGGTGAGTGTCTGGGTGCCCAGAAACTGACATTGGAGGATAAAAGGCAGGCATTGTAGCATTGGGTTAATATTTTATTATGTACACTGGCAGTTTCCGAGTATTTGATGCTGAAATATATGCATCGGTTTTCTCGGAAATGCTGATGTAATAAAAATCACAGAGTTTCTCAGTATTGGTTTTGGAATGTTGAGAAATCTACTGTTGTAAGTTCTGCCTCACTTAAATAACCATCCACCCATCACAACATTTTCAAACCTATTTGTTCGATTTAGGGTCATGTTGATCCACCATCTATCCCAGTAAAATCTGGCGCAAGGTTATATATTGTTAACCTTGTGATCCTGCACAGAAATTGATTACTAATGGATGGACTAGCTGGCGACTATAGAATGGCTGATAGGAGTGATTATGAATTTCCTTTCAATGAACTGGCATACCACCCTGGGTTGGTACCTGTCCTGCACCTAAATGGACTCCTTAGTCCTGAAATTCTTTTAAGATGCTTAGACAAAGTGTGGGAGATGGCCCGGACAGGCAGACACCAATGATCCAAACACCCATATACGTTTATTATACATAGTCCCTATTTACAAGTGCGCACAACCCCCAAACTCCCCAAAAGTCCAGGCCCTTGTACAATGCCTCTTCTTCCTTCAGGCCGACTCCACTCCTCTCCACCAAGACCTCGTCTCTCGTCCTCCCGACTCCAGACATAGAATGGAGGGAGGCGGCCCCTTTTATCCCAACCCGGACGTGCTCCAGGTGCCTCCCGATAATCTTCCGCTGGCACTCCCCAGTGTGGCATCAGTACCAGCTGTGCACCCGGAAAAGCACTCTGGGTGTCCCTGGTCTTCTTCCCCCGAAGCACTTCTGGGTGTGGCGGAAGTGCTGAGGGCCAGGGCTCCTCAGGCATTGGGGCGCCCCCCGGACAGAGACCACGGGCCCCTATAGGGTTGAAGTTCCAAGCTCTGTTCCCGTGGTCCCCAAAAAAGCCACCAGGGCGGTCAACCCCTCATGGTCTGGAGCAGGCGCAAACCCTCCTCCGGTCCTCCTGGGCGTCCCGGCTGGGTAGCTCCCCCAGCCACTCGCCACAAAAGTATGAATGGGGAGGTGGATTTTTGATCACTGAACTCTGTTACCTTTTTATTCCTCTTTTGAGTTTTCTGCAATGACATTATTCCATGTGCTGAACCCATGAAGCTTCCATCCTGTTTTTCCATTAATTTTCTTTATCCAGTACTTGTTGCAGAAGTGCTGTCAGAGAAAAAAAAAGCGTGTCAGGTGATTGTCCCTGGGAGAGGAGGACCAATAAAACACAGAAGGGGCATGAATGCAGCACCCCCATAGTAAAAGATGTGAATGTGCTGTGAAATAGCAATGTCATGTGGTGTACCACAGTGCTGCAATGAAACCCGTAAGCTCTTATTTTATGCACGCCTGTTCATAGTGAATTAACATTTCAAAGCACCTTTAATCAGTGGCAGGGTATTTAATGCCATCCATTTCTTCTTTGTTTGTTGCCTGCTTAATCATAATCCATAGACTGCCAGAATCAATTGGTGTGAGGCTTGGAGAGAATGGCAACTTTATTTATCATTTAAATGTTATAACAATTTGGATTTCAGGAATGTTAACATGGAGTTTATATCCATCCATTTTCTTAACCCTCCAGTACTTCTCACATATGTAGATGTTTACATTAGATTAACTTACAGGTAAAGCAATATGGAAAGTAGCACAATAAAGGCATACTAAAATAAATGCCTTCCTAACAAGTCTTTGGATTCTTCAGTACAGAATTCACCTTCCTCCTTCTTACGTCCCCCTGTTTTCTCCCTTTCTAAATTCTCTTCTCCCACTTAAAGTCTCTGGCCCAATTTGTTTGTTTCAGTGTACTTGTAAGTGGTTCTATTGGTGGCAAGATTGGTTTAACATTCTAATTGAAAGTTGACTTAGTGAGCCAAAATCACTCCCGAGTGAAACAGAGACCAAGGAATACTCACTTGCTTAGATGATTCACTACTCATTCATAGGGTGCAGATCCCAATGTTTTCCTCCAGAGCACACAGGCCCAAGAAGTGGCCATCCAATGTGGATAGTCCAACATGTTGTGATGTGGACAGTAGCCATTGGAATGCAGTTTGGTTAGCTGCTTTCAGAAGTAGTTTGAGTTCTGCCATACAGTTTCTTAATGTTTCTGGGCAGCCATCCAATGACAGCATGGTTCTATTTGTTGTCAGTTCGGCACATGACATGGTTAGCCCATCAGTGCTTGCAGTTCTTTGCAAAGAAGATGGGGTCTATCAGCAGAGAGCTTCTTCCTGAAGTAATCACTGCTCTGGCCTTCAAGGAATAGGCAAAGAGTAAATAGGGCAACCAAAGAAGGAAGATGGAGGAAAATTATCAGGGAAGTAAAAGCAAAATCAGAAAACCCAGTGAAATGGAAATGGACAAAGCAACTTAAAATCAAATCCCAAGTCAGTGCCAGGAGCTTTTTTTCAGTAATACAAGTGAAATAAAAGGTAGGTGATAGAAGAGTAATTGTCTTTGTCAGGCAACAGTAGACAGGAGGGTTGGTAGAGAGCACTGGCTGACCTGAAAAATGACAGTACTCCTCGCTTAAGCGTAGCATGTATGACAAAGAAGCAGGATTTCTCCTGCCTCCAAAAAGTTGGACTTTGATTTTACTAAAGCATGTCCAGTAAATACTATCAGTGGTAAAGTTCTGTCCTGCTGTCACTGTTGAGAAATTTGCTCAGGTATCACCCCTCTCAGCCTCATGTCATCACGTGGAGTTGCTGGTAAGGAAATCAGGCCACTGGAGCAGAGTACAGCCGTCTTAGTCAAGTGAGATAAAGAAGACCTCCATACCCTGCCATTGTGACAAATTGGTCTTCTATGTATAAGCATATCTGATTTTCACAGCAGGCTGTCTCCATTTTAGCCTCTTTGAACCAACATAAAACCATAAATGCGATAACAAGCCACTTATCCTTGTGGTAGCTATTATGACACCCAGGGCTAGATTGAAACTCCAGTGACCTGACTGGTATGGTTATCAGTACCTTGTCTGTTTAAGATGCCAACACAGTGGATGGCTGCCTGTTGGGGTAATGTATTACTCCAGTACACTGGGTGGCAGCATTCCACTGATGCGATACAAGGCGTTGCGTCTGCATTCAGTGAAATGTGTCATACAAAAATAAACTAAATTGAATTAAGAGTGCAGATGTGCAGACATGCCGACACGGTGGCGCAGTGGGTAGCGCTGCTGCCTCGCAGTTAGGAGACCCGGGTTCGCTTCCTGGGTCCTCCCTGCGTGGAGTTTGCATGTTCTCCCCGTGTCTGCGTGGGGGTACACTGGTTTCCTCCCACAGTCCAAAGACATGCAGGTTAGGTGCATTGGCGATTCTAAGTTGTCCCTAGTGTGTGTGTGTGCACCCCCTGTGGTGGGCTGGCGCCCTGCCCGGGGTTTGTTTCCTGCCTTGCGCCCTGGGATTGGCTCCAGCGGACCCCCGTGACCCTTTAGTTAGGATATAGCGGGTTGGATAATGGATGGATGGATGTGCAGACACAGTCATTGAGATGCTTGTAAAGCATGTGACTCGTCAGTCCAGTGTTTCATGTTTAGAGTTTTTTGAGACCTGTGCTTCCCTAAGTCAGTTTGCCCCGATGGTTAATCCAGCCCTGCTGATAATAAATGTTTAAAATCCAAAAAGCCAGCAGGATTGTAAGGCCTCGCCTTCATAGCCTACACCCATACTGAAAATCAACACTAAGCATGTTTTTGCCCTTTTTCTCCACAGGAAGTTTCTGGCCCTTCTGAGCTTGCTGTAAGAGATCAGGGCAGGTATCCAGACTGAAGTATCACAGATAACTTCATCCCACTTGAACCTTTTGGACCATCATATCTGTTGCATTAAAATATTTGAAAAGAAAAGAGTGATGCTTTGAGAAATAGCAGTCTAGTCTGATCAACAAAAAATAAAGAACATTGGCAACATGGGAAATGTCAGGTGTGGCAGAACGAGGACACTTACAAGCCATAGAGTTAAATATCATGTTTCATCAACAGTAAGAACTGGCCTCTGATGAAGTAACTAGTTAAAGTGAAAATGTATGCCCTTCAAGAGCCACATTTCAGACCCCAGAGCTATCTAGCTAAGGAATTTTAAAGGAGCAAGTGAATTAAAATGAAGGCAAATGATGTGTGTTTCATTAGTAACCATAATTGGTTACTACTTAAGGAACTGGCTGGAACAAAAACTTGCAGCCAGTGAAGCTCTCCAAGATCTCAGACTACATCAACACTACCACATTTTCATTTAAAAATGGTGTTTTTAAACAAAAATGATCTCCATCCAACACAAGTTTTCACATCATTTATAAAAGTATCTTGGTCCACTCTAAAATGCCTGAAAACGCATATGGTGTAGACCTTTGGCTACACTGGGCATGTGGACATTGGTGGAAAACTCCTTGAAGGGACTGTGGAGTGAAAAATTCAGAGCACCATGTGCTTTCAAAAGTATCAACAAATAGGGCTCTTGATAGCACATTCAAAGCACAGAAAACGAACGAAATTCTTTTAGGAACCGCGGCGTATTGTCTTCATGTCACGTTAATGTACTGATCGCATTTGAAAGAAAAAGTCATCAGAACTAGAGACAGTTGTGTGGTCATTAAATAGAAACACAACAAATGTTAAAACAATATTAGAAAAAGAAAGTGATCCGCTCTATGTCCATTCACAAAAGGACTGATTATAGGCCATCCACAGCAATCGGAGAACCTCCTGTACCAAACAACATATGTAAAACTAACTTAATAGAGCAAATAAATAAATACATAACAGCGCGTGTCTATATTTTTTCTGTACTGCATTGTGCTCTCATTTGTGTGTCCTCCAATATTGTGAGCTCACCTGCATTCTACTCCTGTCCACTTTGTTGATCGGCTTATTAATTTTGCTGTGGAAAGCATCCTTCCTTATTAAATGGATCAAGTTTAAGTAATACACTTCGATAAGAGGCTGTCAACTGAGCTATTTATAATCTGATTTTTAAGGGGCTTGGAATTTTTCACTGCTATTGTAACACCACCGTCCATGGGATTTACTGTAAAACCGTAGTGACCAGTGAATTATTTCCTTTTTGTCCATGTACGCAGCATTCAAACTCAATTTAGATGCTTACAGGTAAGCAACACAACAAACACCATGGAAAGCTATGCTTCTATGCCCACAATGTTAAAATATTTTTTCCATGAAGATCCAGTGAAGGAAGGGCCTGGGAATAAGTAGTAACGATTCAGAGAGTGAGTAGAGCCTGCATTGTAATCTGTCCACATTGAAATGCGGAGCTGGCATTTTCAAAAGTGTACAACTCTGGAGTACGTTTCCAGAAGTCTACATAATATCTGTGTTTTAAATTAAAATGTACTAGTGTGGATAGGGCCTGAGTTTGACATCCCAGCTCTACATGATGGTAGCAAATCCTTGATAGAATGGCAGTCCATCATTGGGCACACTCTCACACATACACACTCTCATTTATATAGGGATCATTTATAGTCAACATTTAACCTGCTATGCACATGTTTGGAATGTTAGAGGAGAATGAGAATACTGTACATATGCCCAAGATCACGTGAAGCCAAGGGTGAGAATTACACTTCCAATCCTCTGGAGGTCTGTGAGGGATGACGTGAATGACGATCAAGTTTTCAAATAATCAATGAGGCACATTCAAATGAAAGCCTGCAGTGGGTTGTGCAGTAAGAGCACCAATGGATTATTTTCACAATGGAACAACTCTTCAGCCTGTCCTTGTCCAAAAATCTCTGCATGTCCACCTGTTCTAAATCTGAGTTAGTAGCATAGACCATGTCATAAAGAAGAAGGCAAAAAGTCTTGACTCGGTCTATTTTTTCCTCACACACTTAACTTCCTCCTAATCTGTATCAATTATAAAGATGAACAGATTAATTGACATAATTTAATTATGTCACATTAAGAAATAGGAAGCAGAAAGAATAACTAAACTAATTCAAGCTATCTAGACCTGAGGATTAGACTCCAATAAAAGTAACCAATTCCGTAAAAAGCAGGAAATGTACTGTAGCATACATAGCAAGGTTGAAATTTATGCAGAAATCCTAATACTGACCAAAGAGAAGATGGGCATTAAGTAAGGGGAAGAAGTGCGATGGCACAGAGTACATGCCTGCATAGGGTTTTATGGCTTGCACAAATGGAAAGAACATGCTTTCTCCTGCAGGGCAGGACAGACACATATACTCTCCCAAAGAGACATTTCTGATCTCCAGGGGTTTTGGATTTGGGAAAGGTCATGCGCTACCAGGCAAACACTCCGAGGGGAGCATTACTGAATGCAAAGTAAACAAAAGGGGGTGGGGGAGGGAATGTGGAGAATGTCTCAAGGGCTTTTTTCACTACTTAAACTGCAAAGTCTGAGATTTTTGGGTATTAAGAATGAAATGTCTTGCCCTCAGGATCAACAGTCTTGCAAGAGAATCCTTTAAAACGAGGTTAAAGGTCAAATGAGGCAGAATATGTCTCCAGTTGTTAAATTAGATGCCGGGTGAGTTAACTATGAGTAATGGTGTGGGACTGGGGAGTGGTGCTTTCCGCTATGGGAGCAACTACATACGTCTTTGAGTCTCCAACAACAGACCTCTCTATGAAGACAAGACTCTAGATGGATAGATGTGAAAAACAGATTATGGTAGATGGATACATGTGTCATTAAGTCGGGTTTGTTGCCTTCAAAGCACAAAGTGACTAAAACCACTTCAGTACTTTTTGTCATTGTCATCTTGGTATGGCAAGTCAGCACCTCTGAGGAAATAGAAGGAATACGTCAGAGCATCATTATGACCTGGCACGTTATGGTTTCAGCTTATTATGGTTTTGTGCTAAGGCTGTCATAACAATGAAGCTAGCAGGAGGCGGCCCAGATGATTCATTCTTTTGACAAAGAGAGAAAACATAAAAACTCAATGGCACTAATCCCGCTGCATGTTTTACCTTGCCAGACGCTGTGCTGGGTGCTATCAGAAGACATAACTAAGCAGACTGCAGTGGGTGTGATACATGGCGAGTGGGCATGGCCTTATCACTAGAAATGCCCCCCAAGGCCACTTCTGAGCCGCAGTAAGCTTTCAGCCTGCCAAGTCGCATGCACAACACTTGAGCAGTGGCAGGGGAGCGGCGGGTAGTCCATCCATTGCTATGAAATGAGACTTGTGCTCTTTTCAGTTGTATTTCATTCGCTAGTCGTCTCAGTCCAATTGAATGATTCTGTTAGCTGACTGTACTTTTTCACAAATTGTACAGGTAGCAAAGGGTTTGACAAATACTTCAAATGATCGTGAACAAGTTTTATCATTTAACCTCCATGACAGATTTAGCCTGATTTTCTAGCTTTGCATATTTGATAACATTTTTTTATATCATGGCATCTGATAATAAATCCCATTGTCTGTTGATTCATTTTCAATACTAGCGGTGCTACCTTTCTGAGATGGGTTGAAATCTAAGTAATCAATGTAGACATCAGCTTTAACATTTTCAGTACAGTGTTTCCATGGAGGGCAGCATGGTGGCGCAGTGGGTAGCACTGCTGCCTCGCAGTTAGGAGACACAGGTTCGCTTCCCGGGTCCTCACTGCATGGAGTTTGTATGTTCTCCCCATGTCTGCGTGGGTTTCCTCCGGGTACTCCAATTTCCTACCACAGTCCAAAGACATGCAGGTTAGGTGCATTGGCGATTCTAAATTGTCCCTAGTGTGTGCTTGGTGTGTGTGCGTGTGCCCTGCGGTGGGCTGGCATCCTGCCCAGGGTTTGTTTCCTGCCTTGTGCCCTGTGTTGGCTGGGATTGGCTTCAGCAGACCCCCGACCCTGTAGTTAGGATATAGCGGGTTGGATAATGGATGGATGGATGTTTCCATGGACAGACAGATGGATGCGCAGATCCTGTTATTAAGGTGGGTGCATTTTTCACTGATCAGATTCATGAGGATAAAGATTTTATCCTAGTAGTCAAAAGCAGGGACAAGTAGTGGACAAGATAAAAGTCCTTCCAAGTGCACAATCATGTAAACACACAAACACACACTCTTACAAGAACTTGGAGGGAATACAAAGTCTTCACATAGCATTGTTTGTTGGAAGAAACATCCATTGTGTTACTGGGCTACCCAAAGCTGGAGATATTTCAAATAGAAAGAAGTAATATATTTTAATAAATAATGACTAACAATTTATACTTAATTTACATTCCAAATTATTACATTTTATTTGTTGCCATCATGAGCAGAAATCCCAGATTTCTTTGAATTCTGTGGAAATGTCCTGAGTTTTTGCTGTTAATGGTGGCACAGAGGTCAGTGCTGCCTCATTGAAGCTCCAGTAGATCAATGTGTGGAATTTGCACAACCTCCATGTCTCCACAATCAATTTTCTTCATGTTCTCTGTTTCCACACACAGACTGCCTAACTAGATGGAGCATGATGACTTGTCTTCCCACCATTTTTATTTGCAAGTAACTGGGTTCAGGAAATAATGGATAGAAGCAGATAAATTAGCCATATAGGTCATCTTTATCCAATCCCCCAATTCTTGATTGGCTTGATTGCTTAAGTGATTTGGTGCAGAGCACAGTAACAAGTTCACAGGTACACACGTTATAAATTGCTACATACGTAATGAATACGTAATGAATAAAGAAAATAAAAGTAATTAAAACTGATCAACATTAATGGAGCGCAGCCATACCCATCCATTCATTTGTTGTTGAATTATGGCTAGTTGACAACAGAGGAAAGGAAAACGAAAATTCCAGGCAGCAGCATCCTTGGAGAAACTAAAACTCTTGGGGGTCTATGGTCAGTTATACCAGTAAAAGACAAAGTCAGACACAGTTACCATCCTGGAGACCTTCGTCAAGTGGGAGCCCACCCAGACCTTTTCGCCGTTCTGCTTGAGATGAGATGGATTGTCCAAGAAGATAACAGAATCTTTACATCTTTTGACTCCGTGGCTTTCAGTATTTCAGGTGTCCTTCAATGTGAAGGAAAACTGATTTAAAGTAGAGCAGTAGCACCAAGTGCCACAGTAGGATGTAGAAAATGGAGGAGAGTTAGGAACAGTTCAGTTATTATGTTACTTGTATATTTATACAAATGACTAACAAACACATATGCAAAATGCACACCCAGATGATCAGAAGTTCGAATTAGAGTATACTAGACTTAAGTACTGAGTCATAAGCCAAGAGTTAAAGTCGGTCTCAGCTTTACATGGTTATAAACTGCCAGAAGCTATCCGGAACTGAGTTGATGCAAAGCAGACCCCAAACAAAGATGGGGTGCTAGTCTATCATGGTGAATATTGTTCATAAAAGGAAAATTCTGACTTGCCAGTAATTTTAATTTTAAAAAGAATTCTTGGGTGGGCACGGTTAGAAAATGCATAGACAGCTGGCCTGAACCATTTTATTTTGTTGCACCTACATGAGTGATTTGCAGTCAAAAGGCTGATGATGTCTGAAAGGCTGAGCAGGTTGGTGTCTGGTGAATGACATCCAGGTGTGTCTGCTTAGAGCTAGTAAGTGGTTGACAGTGCTAGAGGTTCTGTTAAGAAACTTAAGTAACAAAAAGTGGATTGTTTTTGTGCTCTCTTACAGGAAGAAGTTTCTAACCTTATTGAGCTTCAGCCTTGGGCGGGTGGCCAGCCATCTTTCAAGGCTGAAGTGGACCGTTTCCTTGCCTACATCACCACTCCACAGGTAAGCTGTCTGAGTTTAGCATTATTGGTTTGTGTGACATCATGAGCAATTTCCCATCACCTAGTGGGTTATAGATTTTCAACAAGATAAAACTCCTAAGATAAAAGTTATAAATAGCAGCCATGTAAAATGATTTAGCAAAGTAAATGTCCGAATTGCAGTTAAAAGGCTTTTCTTTGTATATGACGATGGGAGGCCTGAAAATCGAAAGTACATCTTATGAAACGGATTAGGAATTGTAGTGGACTCTGCACTATCAACTGTCAGACAGTGTTCAGAATCCATTAAGAAGGCTAACCGAATGTCAGGTTATATTACGTCCTGATGTGTAGAGTACAAGTCCCATGAGGTTATGCTCAAGCTTTGTAATGCACTGGTGAGGACTCATCTGGAGTGCTGTGTGCAATTTTGGTCTCCAGGCTACATGAAAGACATGGTAGCACTGGACAAAGTCCAGAGAAGAGCAACTAGACGGATTCCAGAACTATAGCTGATGAATTATAATGTCCAGTCCTTGTCTAAATTATTCTAATGTGACCACATACTGCACTCTGATCTCTAAGCACTGTTTATCAGAGATTCTTATCCCAGTCTTTGTGACTTGGGATACTCTCACCTGTTTTTCATAGTACCATCCTCTGTGTGTACAAAATATATAAGAGGTGAATAAACAATGCAAAATCTTCAGTAACAGTAAAATAATCACTTTGAATATTTAAAAATTACAAAGGAAATCAAAAAATAAAGGCTATTTGAAAATTATGCAGTAGCTGCAATGGATAGAAGCTGATGCAGTACAAAACATTTGCGATGGCTTATGGGTAGTTTGAACATACATACACAGCCCAGCCCTCTGCTATTACTCTAGTTGAAGCCAAGGTCAAATAAACATGAATGCTCTGTCGCAGGATTGCACCATTGTTGAACAACCTGCTTTTGTGAGATTTCTTCAGGCAGATGGAGTGGAACCTTCTGAAATTAACTGAATCGGGTGGTAGACAACTTTAGTCAGGATGATCATACATCCCTAGACATTGATGAATCGACATACAACACAAAAGTGACACAATTGTGTGTTTATGTCTAATATTTTCATGGAGTAGGAATGTGAGAAGAATAGCAATCATGTCTAGGGGTCTCTAAAGTATTATAAAATCAGACCCTTTATTTAAATAATTGATGTTTCATTATGCTATTAATTATCCTCTACTCAAACAAAATGTAATATGATTGTATCTTTGACTTCCCCCAACATTCAGTCTCCTTAAAAGATTCAGTCTATTGAATCAACCTAAGGTGTGGTGGAGGAAGCAACATATTAATGGCCAGTGAAAGGACCATTTGTTAGCTCCTTTCTAACGGAGAAGATAATAATAATAACTAGCCAACGCCCGCCATAGCATACGGTGGTGTAAGAACAGGTATGGAAAACGGTGAGAAAGGAATTCAGAAATCAAGAGGAAAGAAATACTTCTTGAAAGACGCAGTTGTGAATAGGTATTTTACTGGAGACGATTTGTGTCAAGAAATAACCCACTGATAGGAACAGGCAGTTACCGGATCCCGGAATAGAGATGACGTTGTACAGAAACACGTCGATAGAGAAGATACTGCTGTTCATTTTATAACAAAGGCTTAGGAAACAACCATTGCAGTATAACGAAAATAGCAAGGAGCGAAACCAATGCCTATGGTCGAGAGTATAGACATCCTTCTATATAATAAAAGCGGTCGGGATTGTCCTTCCGTCCCGTGAGTGCTACGCAGGCGCGGAGTTTCACACACGCCCTGTCCATTTTGCAATGCACAATGGGATTTGTAGTTTTATTTTTCCAGGTAAAAGATGATTTTCTACTCCAGACTGTGCGATATCTTCTTCTTCTTTCTTACTATATAAAAGTGGTCGGGATTGTCCTTCCATCCCGTGAGTGGAAAGCGTAGCGGTATTCCGCTTATCACAGACTTACTACTGGCAGCTTGCGGTATGAAGCGACATGATGTGAGCAGAGTTCTGGTGCTCCCATCGTTCCCTTGCTTTTGTGCGCGATACGCTGGAAAAATAGACAAAATTATGTCTCTGGAAATAATTAATGTTGATGGAGTACAAATGCCTCACCGCGTAGTAAATATCAGGAGGGTTCAAAAGGGCTACCTCAATATAGAAAAAAAGTTTACATTTCATCACAAAAATAACAGAAACTACAAGTATTAAAGTAATACCGCTCAAATGCAATATAACCAAATTGAGTCTGTATAAAATATCAAATTTAGCTACATATTGAATTGCCTTAAGAAGTGGTCAACTTAAAAGTCGGTCGCCTTAAAAGGCGGGTCAGCCTAGTATATAGATAGACACTGCATTCACTGTGTTGCCCAATCGACACAATATGTCAGCGTGTCTGCCCTATTGCGAGTGGCAAAAGTGCCATTTAAACTAATACAGGTAGATGTGGAAACTGGGTTTTCTGATGAAAAAACAATAACATTTAAAACAGTATCGTTTACATACAACATATTTTGGCAAATCGTTTACATGCAATTATTTATATCCATTTATACACTAATAATGGCAATTATTAAATAATAATTATTATTATTATTAAATAATTCCTCCCATATAAGTAACATTTCTCGGACTGTCTTCTTCTATCTCCGAAACATTTCTAGACTTCGTCTTGTTCTTAGTATTGGTTAATGTCCGAGTCACCTCACGTATAGATTACTGTAATGCTATTCTAACTGGCATCCCACAAAAACTTATCCATCGCTTACAACTTATTCAAAATTCTGCTGCCAGGATAATAACCTGCTGTTCTAAATTCACTGAACATATTACACCTACTCTATCTCAACTTCACTGACTCCCTTTGAAGTTGTGAATAGGTGTTTTGCTGGAGATGACAGTTGCCGGATCCCGGAATAGAGATGACGTTGTACAAAAACCCGTCGACAGAGAAGATACTGTCCATTTTATAACAAAGGCTTAGGAAACAACCGCTGCAGTATAACGAAAATAGCAAGGTGTATGGGAGGCCGCAGGCAGCGTGGGGAAGGGTTTGGAAGAGGACGAATAGGAATCGAGAAATGCCGTGTCGGCTGCGTGTGGGCGGGACCGGTTTTGAAGTGGAAACCGGACGAACCAGAAGACAAATATATATAAGAGATAATAATTTTTTACATTTATATAATGTATTTCTCACTACTCAAATCTTTTTACACAGTGAGTGGGGTGCCACCTCATTCACCACTAATATACAGCATTCGTTTTGATGATGCTATCATAGCCATTTTTGCACAAAGTGCACTCACCACACATTAGCTTTTAGGTGGTAAAGTGGTTTGAGGGAGAGTGCCAATCAGAGAAAGGTGATGGTTAGGGGAGCAGAATGACGAGGCTGTGGTGGGCAATTTAGCTTGGAAATCGAGATATATCCTACACTTTATGAAGGATGCCCAGGGACCTTTTATGACAATAGAGAGTCAGGATGCCAAAAAACAGTGTCACTTTTTCAGAACAGTGTCCCTGTCACTGGGTCATTGGGATCCACTTTCAGACCTCAGGCTAAATGCTTCCTGCTGGCCTTACCAACACCTCTTTCAGCAGCAACCCAAGCTTTTCCTGTTTGGTCTCCCATCCAAGTACTGGCCAGACCTATACATGTTTCAGGTGGATTACGTGTTCTGAAGTGCATGGGGTATGACCCAGGTGACACTTGGGGAAGTACTTTGACCTCCAAAGGGGAATTGCCATTTTCTTCAGCTCTCCTCTTGGTGCTGTCCGTCTACTAATTCTTTTCCAGTCCAGCCTATTGCTCTGTCCAGCATAGCTTCTCTTATGCCTGTCCTGCACACATGGCTCTGCCCCGGTGCAGATTCTCACCTTTATATCTCCTCATGAGTCGGATTTGCAATAGTATTTATAAATGTGAATGCTAAATATGGACTATTCACAACTATTTTGAAAGAAGCTTAGTTTAGTTACTAAACAAACAATACAATCTTAAAATGAAAATAAAATCACCAGTAAGCATCGATACATGAGCATTGTGCACAAACTATGAAATCTGCTGTTTTTATTCCTCCCTGCAGTGCTGAAATTTGAAACAGAGTTGGTGTGAATTGAATAGATGTATACTTATGCTGCACTGAATTTACATGGAACCAGTTAAGTAAAAGTGTTAGAAAAATCTTTACACTCAAAATTGAGGGAGCTGCTTAGTTTGTTCTGCTACAGAGTGGAAAAGAGCAGACAGTAAGATGTTGAACCAGGAGATGACGCATAGCCCTAAACAAATAATGGAGTCAAAGCCAGGATGTCAAACAATCTTTCAGACAAGTCCAATGCATAATCAAACATCAAAGTCAAATATAAAGCTGACCAGATGCCGAAACTAAAAGAACTTTGAAGAAACACACATGAGAAAACATTTGAACATGTATCCACAATCTTAGACAGCATCCTAGCTATGGCTACTTCTACATCACTAAATATTCATTTAAAAACACAGACGTTAGTCAGTATTTTTGCTTTTCATCAAGAGTACCCTGGCATTTTTATCTCCCATAAACAGAGAATTTTGAAAACGCTCTACAAAGACATACATTTCTGAAAACACTGGTTCAGCATTGCAGCGTGGATGGGTAAAAACAGAGTTTTGATAATTGCAGACTCTAATCACTCTGTGATTGGTCTGTGCTTATTACGAGGCCTTTCCCTGACTCAGTCCTGCTCATTACATTTTCTCTGCCACTTTGCTGGCCTTGTAGTCAATAAAAATTTGACTTCATCATCAGAACAAACAAAACAATCTTGTTTTTCAGTTTCTCATGCTCACCATTACTATTCTCTCTGTGTTGGAATGCAAGCTGCCTAGCATGGAGGACACTTCCTCTTCCTGTTTTCACCAATGCACGTATGCCCAGTATAGGCGAACAGCTACAGTCAAATTGCGTATTCAGTCGTGTGGGCAGAGACACTTTTGTAAACAATGTGAAAACGCTATTGTGGATGGAGACACATTTCATTTAAAAATACTGTTTTTAAATGAAAATATAGTAATGTGGATGTAGTCAATGACTTTGGCCTTTATACCATTACATGTGTAATGTCATGATATGCTACAGTGGGATAATGACCCCTAACAGTGTTGCTGTGCCATAGTAATCATTATCCAAAATGGTAATGCTTAATACAAAAAAAAAATCATGCAAAAATTCAAAACAAAACAAAACTAAAAAAATAACTCTTAAACCAATTTATTCCCAAATCATACTAAATATTAAATATACTTCCAGGCATTAGGAAGATATAACAAGAACCTTAAGAGACTAGTAATGTTCAAAATCAATTTAAATAGCAAGTGCACTTAGTGCCAGATCTTAACACAGATTATTTGGTAGCTGATGTCCCTGTTTTGCCCCTGTGTGTCTCGCCTGGCTTGAGACCTGAGAAATCTTGTGCATGACTTTGATCTGGCCTGCAGACTGCTCTTGGGTATAGAAAATGATGATGTAACTTGTAGGATAATTAAAAAGTGAAAAGCTGCGTTGGCTGAATGTCCTGGTCATGTTGAGACTTTTTCTTGTGTTGTTGTTATTTTTTTTCTGATTGTAGGGCTGGTACAAATTTTGGGCTGCAAGCCATTTCTACTAGTACTTTTCAGAACTATAAGAATAAAGTTATGTTAGGAGAGTAGGAGTGTCACCTCTGGCTTTGAAAGTGGAGATCTTTAATTTACCTAATATTGTACAAATTCAGACTTTAAAGTGAAAAATGTATACCAGTCCATTTTCTTCACAGCATCTCACTGAGGCAAAGCTTATCCCAGCACTCTCAATGCAAGGCAGAAAGCAGCCCTGTTTGGCTCAGCTTTCTAACACTATGTATAATCGTACATAAATCCATACTGACTAATGCTGTGCCAGTTTAGCCTCACAGCATGTCTTTGGTATACGGAAACAACTAGAAAAAACAAGAAAACTCCACTTGAACATAGGAAGCACATGGGCAGAACCAGTGACCCAGCTAGGAACTGAACCCAGCTGTCTCTAACTGTGTGTCAGCTGTTATTACTACTGGGGTCGCATGCCACCCAGCAACAATTAATATTGGCAGACCACCTATTGCCAAAGAGGAGACTTATCTAAAAATCACGCCAGCTGTATCCCAATTCCCCCCCATGAGTCCTCCTGAGTTTGCAAATTTCATAGCACAGTGTGGATAATGAACTTAGGGTGTATTTCCACACGATAACCACTTATTTAGTGAACCAGTCAAGCAATCATGGTCATCAGAATTGAATTGTGACTAGTCAGTCAGCCCTTGATCCATATTAATCTGAAAGTTGTGTCTAAAGCACAGGTTCCCAGGTTCAGTTCTGGATGGCTGCAATGTGTGCAGATTTTTGTTTCAGTCCAAGTTTAAGGTTTAAGGTTTCTTTATTTTGTCATGTTTACACAAGAAAACATGAAATTTGCCTTCTCAGTTGCATCTAATAACAGACAGAATGAAATAAAACAGAAAAATAGAAATAAGAAAGGTTAAGGTAAGGCAGTTAGATAATACATATTTACACCAAAAAAAAAAAGATTACAGGATATATGTCAAAACCTTAATCATTATCTCCGATATTTCTTATTGAAAAGTCGTATGGCACTTGGAAGAAAGGAGTTCCTGGAGCAATTTGTGTGGGTTTTCAAAGCGACTATCCTTCCTGATTTACTGAACTTTAGTTCTACATGTAATGGATGACTGTCATCAGTTGAGATGATTTCCAGTTTCTTTAACATTACCCTCTGACACACACACTAGTCAAATCATCTACATCAGCCCCAATAACTTTAGCTGCATACTTCATAATCTGCTAAATAAGTGCTAAATATGAAATTGGTCCTAGTTGGTAACAGCACTTATTATCTACTCTTTTGGTTTGATAGTGTTCTCATTCTCTCATGACAGAACATTATTATATTATAGATTATCAATTACTTAAAATATTATGCAAATAATTTGTGGCCTATGTTTAGATTTGGAGTCACAGACATATTGTAAATGTGTGTGAGGCCTACAAAAGATCCATAAAGCAGGCTAGAACCTTTACTGCCAATAAGTGGCTCACCCCAGTCTAGCAGCTCCCCCAACTGCTACCTACAGGCTTCAGCCCAAGCAAGTCAAAAATGTGGAACTTGGTATTAAAAGTTCAAAATACAAAGAACGTTACAGAAAACTCACATAATGCCTTAAAAGGGAGAGGGTGACCATACATTTATGGCTTTTGAACAAAAGCACAATGAAAAACGCTTACAAAAATATTCTTAACTAAAACAGTAAAATGTAACAAAATACTTCCAAGGGGCAAAAAGGATTTGCCTAAAAAGACAATCCAAAGCAAACAAGTCCTAATACGTGATTCAGAAAACAGAGCAAATAAATCACTTTAACCAGGATATCTTCAGAAGTAGCAACACTTACAAGTCTCTGTACAAACTGAATGCTTTACTCCTGAATCTCACTTCTGATCGAGAATATAATATATGGGCAAAACGAGAATGTTTAAATCCACATCAGCATTTCCAAAACGTGCAAACTTCACACAGACGGTGCATGAGCCAAAATCTGAACCCATGTCTCTATAGTTGTATGGTTGTAGCACTAACCAGAGTGTTGCTGCCCACAGAACACACAGTGGCTTGTGTACATTTTAATGTTCTGCTTTGGCTCTTAAGCTGGTAATATAAATTTCAAAGTTCTGTTTAGAAGAAGCTCATGTCATCCAAAGAGCTAGACTGTGGGAGAACACAGTACTGGCGTTAAATAAAGTCAGTAAGATAGCAGCCTTTCCTCCCTCCCCACACACATTGACGTTTTCCAAGATAAATTCTTTAGTGACATTTAAGCACATTAAGAGCCCTCAGACACCAGACTGAAGTTATCCTCCTGCCCAAAAGACAAATTCTCCTTTTTCACTGTGAATGCACCGCCAACCCCCACCCAACTCCCACGGAGAATAAATTGCAGCATTGAAATAGGAGTCGGACACAATACATTTGTTTAATGTGTGTTGGATATTTCCAGATTTTTTTTGTCTTCTTGATTAAATAATTCTTTTTAATTTGAGCCAAGGGTAACAGTGGATCAGGAGTTCAGTCCCCCGCATATCCTCAGTTTCTGACAGCTCCTCATTGGCGTGCTTTACTCAGTAATGTGTTCTCAGCCTTTTGGACCTTGGCACTACAACAAGGAACACGATACCTAAATGGAGGTCAGAACTCACTCGGCACATTATTTGAATATCCCCGGAGGACACCAAGTAGTTTATTAGAACTATGCGGTCTCCACCTCAGCACCCCCTACAAATATTGGAATACTATTTTGATAGGAAGTGGAGCCTTGACCTACCCATTTTTGCCTGACCTCCCTTACGGCAAATGGAATGAACAGGATGTTAATCATTCAGGGAGCTTGTGTGAAGTGAAGCCGCAGGCCTCTCTGCTCACCACTGCTCTCTCTTTCTCTCTTTATAGGTCCACTGCAACAAGGCGCTGACTGCAGGTGAGGTCAGAGAGAAGCAGGTCGCTGCTAGCACGTGGGCCATCTGCTTGGAAGCATGGTTTTTGCCCCGGGTGCCACCGAAACCTTGTGTGGTGTATTCATTCAGGTAGAAAATGAAAGAGGAAAAAAATTTAAAGACGTGGCTTGTCAGAAATCAATCACTCTGCTTCTTTCACTGATTTTCCAATATATGACATTGAATTAAACAGATGAATGAGAGAGGTGGCAAATACATTAACATATATACAGTAATGCTGATAAAGGTATAATGTGACATATTTATATTATGTGATGCCTAGTTGTCTGGACAAGTTTAGATTTGTTACCCAGCAGGTGAGGGCATTGAGTCAGCACAAGATATGGTGGAGCCCCAACCAGTACTAGTGTGGATAGCCAAAGGTTACCAGTGGATTATAATTCTGTCTTCAAGTGCTATCAGACAGACCGTAAATATGAGTTTCCAAGTCAGGAATTCCACATGAATGCCAACAGAAATTCAGAGCTACAGCTCCAACAATTTGTAGAAAACAAACCTACCTAAATTCTCCAAGCTGGGATGTAATGCTGACCTTTCACCATAGCCAATTATATAAAATCAAAAATGTAACCTAAAAAAATATAAATATTAAACCCATTTTGTGGTCACATTGCATTTGGAACAAAGTGATACACATTTAATACATTTAGTCTGCTCCCATAATTTTCACATAAACATACAGTTTATCACTAATTGCTTTTTGGCAGACCAAGCAAAACATCAACAGTAACCTTGCATTTCTCAAAAAAGTCTGACCAGAAATTTGAAGACACTGAAGTAGGAAGGTGAAACATTACAAGTCGGGATGTCGAAAATTCCTGATAGCATGTGAACACAGTATAAGTCCTGTTGTGTTTGGGGCCTTTTGAACCAGTAGAGATTTTGGGGGCATAAGGTACTGACAGGAAACCAGCAAAAAGCTCATCTTAAAGTATTTTGGACCTAACACCAATTTGTCAGAGTGAAAGATATGGAGGAGCACCTATGGCTGGCAGCCACTCACTGCTTTAAGTTCCGTGTTAAAGAGAAGACGAGTTGGCACACAAACTCAACTAGGGAATAAGTAAGCTGAGCAGGTCTATTTATTGAAAAGCACTTTCTTACTTTAAATGCCTGAACTTTTCTTGGTATGCCCTTGGAAGGTGCCTGAAGCTAGACAACAAAAACCCTGCACAAACAGGACTCTGTCAAACTATTACTGATCCTCAGTCTCCTTCTATGTTGGAGCAAATTCTTGTACTGCTACTGTATGAGCTACCAAGCTGGCTTTTTCTTGTTGGTTTTTCCCTCAGGTATCCACCTGTTGTTTTCTCTCAAGTCTGGGTTGCCTACACTGCCCTTATTTAAATCTCTTGCCTACCAGGTGCCGAACCAATCCCATCTGGAAGGAAATGCGAAAGTAATGTTGCAGGATTTTCATTTCAAAGTCCGATATTTTAGCTAATGATCCATAATAAAGCCTTGAAGATGGTGTTGCGGCAGACTTAAATGAATATATGAGAAGCAGTGTGTGCCAGTGTCCACGTACAATTGGGGGTTTGCTGATTCCAGGAGATATGAGGTGGAAGTCAAGGTAGATTTAAAAACATAGTCCCACATAATAAAGAACTGGGACAGTAGAAGGAAGGAGTAATGTAGTAAAAGATGTAGTTGTCTGCAATGAAGTCAAATGTTTCATGTGGCGTTTTCAGCAAGAAATGTCTTCTAAGAAAGGATACTAAATCAAACTATGGACCAGCTGGCACTGTTTTATTTAATCTCAATTCAGCATGTATGGTCTGCGATGTGGGTTGTGGTGGCTCAGACACTAGGTGGGGGTTCTCGTGGGGGACCCCCAACTCTTGCTGTCGTGATCGTTGGTGCTTCTCCATTACTTTAGCTTTGATGTATTATATATGTATAATGTATAATAGATAAATAGAGAGTAAGTGCTGTGCAAAGGTCTTAACCACTTTAGGTAGTTAACAAAAATATTTGCCTTATACAGTTGTTTCCTGTCTTCTTGTTTAGTGTGTGAATAGAAAGGAGCATATCTTAAAGTCCCAAACAATTCTTTTGCAAAAAGTGTAGCAATACAATAAGATATGCGAATGTCCATAAAGAAACTTGCACAATAACAAACCTCTTTCCTGTTGGAAAAAAATGAGATATATGTATGGCACGAAGCCCAGTGCTTGAAGAAGCAAATCTAACAAGATGGTGTTAAGATTCAATAACATGATACATAGGTTGAACCAAACAGATTAGCTAAAACAGCTGTATAGATGATTCAATGATTCTTTAAAGGGGACATCCCCACACCATGACGATTGTCCATGAATCTACAAGGAGAAAGGTCCCCCCTCATTCTGTTAATCATTAAGAAATGGGTCTTAAAGACACTAAGAAGGGCAAGATTGGGTCATGACAAAATAAGTTTAAGTATCCCTGATGTGGAGCAACAGAGGCTGTGGCTTGGGCAGGTGACACCCTGCTGCATGTTATGGAATGCAAGCATCCTGGAAACTGTTGTGAGTAAGATAAGGAACACAAGGGAGATAATCCAAGATGGATTTAAGAGTTTGGAAGGGTATCCTCAACCCCAAAAGATTCTAACAATTGTGTTAGATGACCATCAGTGTCCTGATATGAGTTATTACAGGAGCTCAAGGAATATGAAATGAGAAGGAGTGTTGTGTTTTGAGGTGAGCTTGTGGGTTGAGCGTGTCTACCTGGCAGTTAAGGATGGGGAAATCCTTGATAGCCAGGCACGTAGGGAAGCTAACGTTTTGTTTGTGACCTTGAGTGAATTTAATGCTTTGTGTTATCTTTTTGTTTATACCCTGCTTTGGTGCTTTGGCTTAAGAAGTCATTTATTTTGGTGGCTACCCTTATACTGCAGATTTTGCCCCATTCTGCCCTTTGTCCGGGTTATCATTAGCATTGCCTGCCTGCCACTATATAGTATAGTGGAATACATACAGTTTGTATTGTAAAAAATGAATGGATTTTCCTAGATATGTGCACTTTATTATCCCTGAAGGATCATTTGTTTGAAGCAGGATTATCCAGACATACAACATTTCACAGATGCATTGAGTTTAATATAGCAGTAAATTCAATTAGGGCAAGAAATTAGACAGGTTGGAATAATTTGATTTCTGTCCCAATGTTTTCATCAATTTGAAAAGTGCATTTTTGTTTTTGTCACTTAGAGGTCATTATAGTCCAAACCTCACCTACCTTTAGACTTTGCACTGCTAATAGTTCTGAGTAAAATAAGAGATCTTCCATTGCTTATAGGGATAAGAAATGTGGATGTGGAGTCTAAAGGCAAGTTTGGAAGTTGTGAAGTGAGAGGATGAAGCAATACTTTAGTGAAGAGAGGGCTGCTGCTGACCAGGGCTTATATTTATCAAGCATTTCAGAATTGCTCCTAGGCATTATACTGAATGTCTGAGTAGAATAAGAGCCTGTCCTACTCCAGAGTAGGACATGAGAAGTAGTTATGAAGCATCCTACACCCACTACCATGGAGGAGTAGAAGTTCATGTTTCAGAATGAAAGATGTCACGATTTTACGTCACCCAATCTGCAAACTTATAAAAGCATTTTGTAGTTTTCTTGGAAATCATGCTGGTGTTTTGTAGTTTTTTGACACAAAGGTGTTAAGAATAATAATCAAAGTAGGGGATAAGGAGAAGTAGCACATAATTGTTTCCACTTCCTTCGCAACAACATCAAGAACAATACTGTACTGAGTACCGAGATAGAAAGACTGAGACACACATCGAATAACAGTAAAACCCAATTATGGGCACATTTATTTAACAATCTACAGCCACGCTTTCAGAAAAATACCCTGTTATGGCCACACGCAACATCTCTTAAAGTAATAGTTACTGAAACTAGCCACAGCTGTTCCAGTGCTATTTCTGTAGTCTCATTCTCTTCTAGTTTTCCCGGTTGTCTTCCAGAGAGGCATGTCTCATCTTCTGTGAAGTTCTATTTATGCAATGCCCTGAAAGTTTTCACCTGCCTTCTTGAACCTTCCCTGGCTTGTAAAGTGTAACACAAATGTTCCAGGGGTTCAGGGAATGCAAAGTTTAGCATATCTGTGTGCCATTTTGCTGTCAATCACACTTCCAACCCCACCTATCTTCCAGGTAATATGCTGGCTACTACAGTTTCAGTTTGCATTCATGATGACCTGTGTGTTGATATTGTGATATCACTTGTGATCTATACTTTGGGCAATAATAATAATAATAATAGTAATAGTAATAAAATGTATTTATATAACACCTTTCCCATGCTCAGGGCGCTTCAGAGAGTTTCATAAAGAAACAACAGGTATATGTAACATTCAATACAGATGTTTCCTGAATAGAATTTTAAAACAGAGATACAGGACTGTGGTGGGCTGGCGCCCTGCTTGGGGTTTGTTTCCTGCCTTGTGCCCTGTGTTGACTGGGATTGGCTCCAGCAGACCCCTGTGACCCTGTAGTTAGGATATGGTGGGTTGGATAATGGATGGATGGATGGATAGATAGATACAGGATATACAAAGGCATTAAATTGAGTAAAAGGCAATAAAGCAGAGTAAAATACTAAATTCAATACTAAAACATAGCCTAGCAAATAACATAATTTGTGATGTAACACCCACACAAATTATCTTGAGCAACTGGACAGAGAGTGTGGGGCACAACAAGATTTCCAGAATTTGAGGACCTTAATGGTGAACAGGAGCACAGTGATGGAGAAGGTCACTGATGTAGTCTGGTGTGAGGCCAATTAAAGCTTTGTAGGTATATACTATAGAATTTTATATTCAGTTTTGTAAGACACAGGGAGCCAGTGGATGTGAAGCAGGATGGGTGTCATGTGCTCTCTGTTGCTGGTCTGCATTAGGACTTTTGCAGCAGAGTTTTAAATCAGCAGGAGCTGTGATATAAGATTAGAAGTGGCACCTGCCAGCAGAGAGTTACAAGTGAAAGTGGGAAGTTTCTTAATGTGGTTTATGTGAGCATGCTGTCAATCTCACTGACATCTTAAGGAAAACCAGAGATTTGCATGAATGCACCTTGCTTTAACATTACCTCCTGTGGAGTGGTGGGAAATATACAAAGTAAAAGTGTGTATTACCTCATGTGTTGTAAGGCCATTCCAAGTTTAGTGCCAAATTCAAGAAACGCGTTGTTGTGACATTCCCAAATCATTGCTGTTGCAGAGCTGCATTTTCCTTGTGGCCAAAAAAGTAACATTTTCAAAACATTCATTTCATCTGACAGTTAATGGCTTCTCTGCAAAGATGGAGCCAAAAATTGTGTTACTAATATTATTCTATCCCTGTCAAATTGATATTTTTGTGTGAGCTTATTGGTGTCCAGTGTTTCCAAAACATTATGCCTTTCCCAGAATTTGCATGCCAATCTCTGTCTTTACACCATCTTCCAGCAAGTTAGGACAGCTCACAAGTTCTTCTAAATTTTGGTGAAGTTAGCTCCCTAAATTAGGGCAATTGACAAAATGCTGTAACTCATACTCATCATAGGGTACTCCAGTTTCTGTATTACATCTTGCCTGAAGAAGGGGCCTGAGTTGCCTCGAAAGCTTGCATATTGTAATCTTTTTAATTAGCCAATAAAAGGTGTCATTTTGCTTGGCTTTTCTCTAACTCATACTCCTAAAATTAGAACAAAATTTGCATCACTCTGAGATTTTTCAGCCATTTAGGACTGTTTTCCTACTCTAAGACGCATGATAAATACAGGCACATTTGTAAGAAGAGAGAAAGATCATTTTTCATGTTTCTGCTTAGATACCAATAGTAACAATATCTAAAATCAACCATAAGTAAGAATTCAGTCAAATGCCAATAAAAAGAGTTTTATTGCCTTTAACTCTTTCAGGGCTGATGTCGACTTTTGTCAAAAGGAGGAGTTGACAATGGTAATCGACTGTAAACTGTGACAAAATCATACGTTATGTTTTAGTTGGACTGTTTTTGCTAGAAGGAAAGTTAGATTCATTGGTTTGACCGAGATTTCCTGCACTCGTGTGAGCAGCAAGGTGCAAACAACGGCAAAAATGGCACTGACATCTGGCGAGATGTCAAAGTGAATGCATAAAGCAAAACACTCCATGGATGACGTTTTGCCTATCATCTCTGAACTAGACTATGACTTGACTGAATCAGATTCTGATACAAGTTATTGAAAATGAATGCGTGGTTCTAGCTGATTTGTCCCCTGCTAATCGTTGTGCTGACAATTTTCACCAGGGAGGACTGCCACTTAACAATGATAAGAGGTAGAAACCAGATTGCAATGCACAGCGACCATGTCCCAGCCACGCAAAGACAGCCTAGCAGCAAGAATGACGCATATTCTTGGCAAACTGGCAGCCACAGCATGCAGCAACAGATGTTTTATGTTGATTACTGTGTGAAACCATTGCTTTTCAGAAACTGTTTTTTGGAAAAAATATTCAGCTCTCAAAGAGTTAAAATCAACCTGCTTTACTTGTAAGGGCAGACATATCTGTCCTAGGTTACTGATTTAATCTTTGGTAGTATAGCTATTACCACAGGTGCCACACAACTGCAGAAGCCTAAGTGTATATGCTGGCCCAGCCGCGGATCGCGTGAAGTTTACTTGTTTACTCCATGTCTGTATGAGTACTCTTTTATCTTTTTTCTCTTACATCTTAACTCTAAACTGGTGGCATTTAAGTGAGGACCTGTAATATGTCTTATGATGGACTGGTGTTCACACTGCGTTCATGTGTAAATCTCAGTTGTTAAGTCAGAAATACCACATGAACGCTCCAGGAACTCGGAATTACAACTCAGACAAAGTGAGTTGTAACATAATGCTGAACTTTCAGTCAGTTGTTTAAAATAAAACAAAACCTGGTCAGCCTGAAATGGCATTTTTGATTGTATTGCATTTGGAGCAAATAGATAACATTTAAGACATTTACTTTGCTCTTTTTTTCCACAAATAATGGTGTTTATCTTGATTTTTTTTTTTTCGCAGACCAAGTAACAAATCAGCAGGGGCCTCATGTTTCTCTAAACATTCTGAATGGAAACCCACATGAACGCAAGTAGGAAAGTGAAATGTCTTGACTTGGACCTGTAAATAGTCTGAGAGCACATGAACGCAGCATTATGTCAGGGTACCACTTACTCCATTTGTCCCTGAACTGAATGGTCATTGCCAGCTGTTACTATAAGTGACTGTGAGGGTGCCCTGTTATGGGTTGGTGTCCCATACAATATTTCAGGATTAAACTTTCTCTGTACTAGGATCTGCAGAATTGAAAAATGAACAGATGGATCATTGAAAAAATTAGCCTATTATTAATGAGTCCACCAATATTTATAGTGCTGAAAAATCTTCAGTTGCTGTTGTGCAGGGAAAGTCTATAATCCATAAACATGCACTTTGTTTTTGAAATATTTGGACGATGTTTACATCAAATGGCAAAATCATCAGCAAGAGGTTCTTGACTGTTCTCATTATTCTGTAGAATGATGCTAACTAGAATCACAAGTTTGCAGGAATGTCATTATGTAAACTCCCACAGTCATTTGTGTACAAGGTAAACTCAAATGGAAAGAGGAGAGAGGGCCGGGATAATTCATAAAGCGAGTAAAGAGCTCATCAGACCAGTTTGCCAGCTCTTGGTGTTCTGTTAGGTAATAAGTGATGGTCCAGGCTGCCTATGCTAAGAATTTATCCATACATTTTCTAAACCCAAGGGGCTGGTGTCAGTCCAGGCAGCATTGGGTGCAAGGTAGGAACCAGCCGTGGAGGGGAGCAGGACCTTCTCAGGACTTGTTTACTGAGAAAAACTCACATGCTCATTTGAGGCCTATTTACAATCCTTGGTTAATGTAGCACACTTATCTTTAGGATTTTAGAGTCCACTGCGGTGGGTTGGCACCCTGCCCGGGATTGGTTCCTGCCTTGTGCCCTGTGTTGGCTGGGATTGGCTCCAGCAGACCCCCGTGACCCTGTGTTTGGATTCAGCGGGTTGGAAAATGGATGGATTTTAGAGTCCAAATGAAAAGGATCAGTCATCTTCTATACTACAGTATGCAACTGGGGAGTTTGAGTAGATGCCAATTCAGTTAAGAAATCAATCAAAAATAATCTACCACAGGTTTTGACATCTTCCAAGTGTTTATTCGGCATAAGCAGAAGTGTTGTTGCTGTAATAGTTGTCCCATCTTTTCACTCAATTTATAAACTGGTAAAGGTCCAGATGGACCTGAGCAGCTCTTTTTAACTAGTATCTCCAATGATTTCAGAATAAGAGGTATTAAAGTTTAGGCTATGAAGCATTTTTAAGCAGTGGACTGGTTCCTTGTCGAGCTCTGTTAAGTTCTGCAAGGATAGGCAGTATTTTCCTGTGCTGAACTTTAACTTGTTTAGCAAGTTATTGAGTGACTGGCTGAGTTAATGATTACTGAAGTTTGGATAGCTGGGATAAAATGTCTTGCATCCTGTATTTAGAAAATCTCATAGATACAGAGATGTCAGGAATATGTAGAAAAATATCAGGCAGGGCTGATAGAGTGCCTCCATTTATCCTCTATGACACTCAGTCTAGTTCAGAGGCACTGGGACCATCCCTGGACGAATTGCCATACCATCATGGGGCTCACCAATGCATACACCCACGGTCACTTACACAAAATTGACCCGTTAATATAAATCACATTTTTTCAAGATGGTGGAAAAAAACAGAATACTTACTGTATATGGTTGCACAGCTATCCCAGCAGCATTGAATGTGAGGCAGAAATGAACCCTAAATGGGATGCCAATCCTTTGTTGGACGTGATCCTTAATGTAAAAATATTGTATGATCCTTTGTACAAAAATTCTACAAGTATGTAGAAAGACACCTGAGTGCCTGAACAAAAACACACACAAGCAAGGACAGAACCCATCAGATCCTCCTTCCCACTTTCTCTGACCTAGGCATCACTGGGACTTCTCTCAGATGTTTTAAATCCCACCATGTGCCTTGGAGAGGAGTGAGACAGGGGAGCTCCAAGGGTTGGTGCTGGGTCCTCTCCTCTTGGCTCTGTGCACCACCTCACTAGTCCCAGCCATCCCATCCCGATGAATTCTCATATAACTTCTATGCTGACAATACTCAGCTGTACCTGTCATTCCCTCCAGAATGAATCTTGGCTTGTCTCACTGATATCACAGTCGGGATGAAGGAACACCATCTTCAGTTCTACCTGGCAAAAGTGGACCTCCTAGTTATCCCAGGCCATCTATTTAACACCACATCTTTATTTTGTGTAGCTAATTATCACTAACACCTGCCAAGTCAGTGGGGTGGTGATTGACGACCAACTACAGTATATTTTGCTGACCACATTACAACTGTCTCTGGTTCTTGTAGATTCATTCCATGTAACATCCAGAAGATCTGATGGAGTGTACAAGAGAACCTCTGGTCCAGCCATTGGTCTTGTCACGTCTAGACTACTACAACTCTTTAGTAGTAGGGGTATCTGCATGCGCTACCAAGCCAACACAGGTGATTCAAAATGCAGAGGCACGTCATGTGCTCAACCAGTTGAGACAAGTGTATGTCACTCCTCTTTTCAGGTCATTACTCTGGCTCCCTGTAGCAGCACACATTTAAGTTAAAATTCTTGATGCTTGTTCACAGAATAGTCAGTGGATCAGCACCTATGTATATGGAAGCACTCATGAGGTCCTATGTTCCTTCTCATCAACTCAGGTCTGCTGATGAATGGCATTTGGTGATACCACCTCCATGTGACATCAAATCTAATCCAGATTCTTTTCATGTGTAGCTCCTAGCTGGTGGGACAAGCTACTGCAGACACCCTCAGTGTTTTAAAGAGGTGGTTCTTCATAAAGGCTGCCTAATTGACAAAGGGTTCTTATAATCAAAGAAAAATCAACCAGTCTTGTGTTGTTCCATTGGTTTAAAACTCTAGTTTTGTTAATCAGCATTGATGCTTCAGTGTTAATTTTATATGTGATATCCCTCCATGGTGATGATGCAGCAGTGGATTTGTACACTGCATACCACCCAAAGATGGCGTGTCTAACGAAAAGGTGTATAGTTACTTTTATAGTAAAGTTTCCAGGTTCTTGTTGTTCCCTGGCAAAATTGAAAACTGGCAAAATTGCCAAAAGGAACCATACACGCAAACTGAGAACATCTGAAAACTGCCCTTCTGCCAAAGGGATCACTCATCCAAACTAAGAGCATCTGGTCTGAGGGTGATGTTTTGAGTCTGAACTCGGTGAACTGAATCTGAACCAGCCACAATTCTAATGCACAATATGGCACTTGAACACTTTCTTTAGTTCTCTATGTCTTACAAATGCATGCTTCTGTACTCAGCATAAAAGAGAAAATAATTCTGAGGTCTTTAAATAGTTTTTTCTATTTCCAGCAATCTGCACACATCATTTGGAAAAAATCCTGAACTCATTAAGAAAAAACGAACAAAGTTCAATGTCCTGTTTTATGTGCCACATGTTACAATCCAGTTATTTAAATAGCTTATTCCATTTCTGCCTTTGAGCTGTGGGAGAAAACCGAAGTATCTACACAAAACTCACATGGACACAGGAAGAACATGGAAACTCTGGGCACAGAATTAGCTGAACAGAAATCTTTAATCTTTGAGGCAGAATTAGTGTCCAATTTGCCACCATAATTTGTTTCTTCAATCCATGGGTAAAGATACAAGTCCATGATAGTGAACACTTACATTGGCTATTACTGCGTCTACAATTAACATGTTTGGGGTTTGGAGCAGACCAAAATACTCCACACTCACATAGGAAGAACATGCAAACTCCACACAGACAGTGACCAGTCCAGGATTTAAGTCTGGGAGATCTGGGCTTTGAACACTATACTAGCATGACACTACTGTATGTCACCAACATCTACAAACTTTTGTTACGCTTGTTCTTGCAGTGACTATGTGTATATATGAAAGGAAATGGTACTGTCTTGGTGATAGTCAGGGCTGGTTTATTATCACTCTGATCAATCTGTCACCTTATTCCTATTCCATTTCCCCTTTTCCTTTGATCAGCCCTATCAGCCTTGCCTTTTGTAAATTTGATTGTTTGATTGCTCCTCTATTTAGCTGTACAATATTGAGTGGCAAATTAGTGTAATTTTTGTATCCATATACTGTACAGTATAGTGTACAGAACATTGCATGTACAGAACATTTATTTCCACAATTTGCTGGCAATGTGATTTGCTCAGAGTTCGTCACTTGGGATGGAATTTAAACTGCAATCATGTGCTTTACAGAACTGTTCCTTAGTCACTAGGCTTAAATTCTCCCTTTTAAACCATTCAGTTAAATTGATTCATTTCACAAAGGCAAACACACTGAATCACAAACACAACTCATATTATAATTCCAAGGTCTCTACAGAATTTCCATCCTGAAGCCCTGCATACGTTTGTGGTATACTGCCCTCTGCTGTCAGTTTTGCAAAAAAAGGGACAAATGTGGATATTTCTCTCAGATGTGCTTAGCTCTTGTATTTCTTATTTCTTGCCAGGCATTGTGGTCTAATTCCAGTTTATCTATCTATCTATCTATCTATCTATCTATCTATCTATCTATCTAT
>JANRMT010062850.1:5368012-5402461 GCA_026402145.1 Polypterus bichir lapradei | reverse complement strand
TATCTATCTATCTATCTATCTATCTATCTATCTATCTATCTATCTATCTATCTATCTAAACTTGTAAAAGGTTTTCAGAATTTGTTCACTGTATAATGGTGTTATATAAAAGTAAGGTTGCTTCATGCCCATACTGTCACTGGTAGCCCATTACAGAATTAGAGTGACTCTTCTTTGGTAAATCCTTTAAACCCTGTTGAACATGAAGTCATGTCCATAAAGAACATGTCACATTTGAGATATATTAGTTCCACACTGAGTCATTAGTATGACTAGAACTCTGTCGGTTTTATGGAGATACCACTAGAGGATGAGCCAGATGGATGATAAAAATGTGCTGATCCTCATCAGAAATCTCCTACTAGCTATCTGTGAACACCCTCTGCTGCTCATCTGCTTATTGTTTTGTGTTGGTTTCATGTTTCCTGTATTGCTTGCATGGTAAATGACCCTTCTTAGCTGCCAGAAAATTTTACTGACTCACTGTTTTTCACAGCATGGATCAGAAGGATGGGCTGTTTGTGTCACGCATGGCTGCTGAAGGATGTGAAGTACACCACTTTGATCCTAGTAGCCCATCTGCGCACAGCCAGCAAGAGAGCCATGCACACCATCACAGGACCTGGCTGGATTGGCGAGAACAGAAGCCAGGACGCAAGAAGAACAACCCTATGAAGCTCAAGACCATCATGCAATTCCTGGGACATAAAAAGGTAATGTGGTAGTGCAGCACAAGCAGGACTCCCATGCTGTCCTCTCGTGGAGATAATTTAGATAATCTGAGAAAGTGCTGAATGATGACATCCAGCAGATGGTGCAGTTTTTCAGCAACCATTGCTTTGGTTATGTTTATCTTGTCGCTGCGCTTATTGAAGAAGTGCTGACTTTTGACTTTCCATTCAATCAAGCACACCTGAATGTATAACTAAACTGCAAAATGACTCGTCTTCTGTAATATCGCAACCTAATAGATTTTTATATTTTTAAATAATAGCACTTACTGGTTTGCATGACTGTCATTTGTATGTTGCATATCAGTTTGTACATTTTTTTAAAGCTAGTGATTTTGAAAATATATCTGACATTTATTAAAATAGTTATAGGTGCTCTATTTAGGTAATCCATCCATCCATTATCCAACCCGCTGAATCCGAACATTTATTAAAATAGTTATAGGTGCTCTATTTAGGTAATGCTGATCACTAAAAAAATAACTGTTTTTGTATTTATTTTATTAAAGATTTTAACCTTACACCCAGCTCTGTAAACAGGTCCTCCAACTTGCAACTAAAACTTGAGGGTTGGTGGCAGGATTGGCACTCCAGCCACTGTAGAAAAAAAAAACCTCACACTCTTCCACTCCATTCTGACTAATGTGGTGCTGAGGTGTCACCCATTGCATGGCTATGCTCAGATCCTAATTTGGGATCCTGAGGTGGTTCGTCATGTGGTGGGTGTGGCAACACGCTGTATCTGTGCATGCTCCCAACCTCCTCCTTATATAAGTCAGTCCACTAGATCATAGACAAATGAACACATAATTTTGTTGTGCATAATTGTAATCCCACTTGAAGTTCAGATTTTCAATTAAAAGAACCATTACCAATTAATAAAACCTTACTGCACTTCACACATAGGCAGCACAGTGCTACAGTGGTTAGTCCTGAATATGAATCCTGACCCTGACAGTGTTAGCATGGCATTTGAGTGACCTATCTGTACACCAGCTTCCTCTCACATCCCAAACATGTACAGGGCAAGGATCACTCCTGATTTTAAGGGGCCTCCATATGAACGAGTGTGCCCTGTGATAACCTGATACTTCATCAAATGTGAGCTTTTTACCTGAATCTGATGCAGTCAGGCTGGGTTCTGGCACACTGCAACTGTGAGCCACCCAATCATCATGTCATGTCACATCACGTCACATGACATAATTTGGACCTCCTGTTTAAAAGAAACAATGATTTTATTTTTTATGTATAGCATTCTTCACATTATTACATTCTGGGGGATTGTGCTGCTGGGGAGTGTTTTATCGCACCTAACATGAAAGGTGTTATCTAACCTCTTTGGTTCTTAAATGGGGGATAGGAAGAATTGTCCAAATCAGCTATGTACCGGTTAGCCTTTACCACTTACCTGTTACACTGGCATCCCATGTATTCATCCCTAGGGGCCTCTAATGGCAGACTGTCTGACTGGGACTGTCTTTAATTTCCAAACCTGCACTTCAGCCCAGTTTTGCCACCAATAGAAGAATTCTCAAAAGCATTCCCTTAACCCCTTTAGGGATCACAAGGAATGGACAGTCCTCCACTCAAGTTACGCTGAGCAATAATACTCAGATAAAGGCATTTACTTTTTAGCTTTTACTTTAAAATTATATCTACTTACGTTAAAACTAATAACACCATAAATAAGGTGATACAAAGAATCATACAACCTGGGTTCTTTAAATCTGCATTTCGTCCAAGCAGAGTAAGAAGATGCTGAAGACCACTCCACTCCCAAACTTTTTCTTTCTTGCAGTTTCACTACCTAGCCTCTTTGTTTTTTAAAACAGCATCTGAAAGAGATTAGGTTGATGGGGGCTCTAGTACCAGCTGTGCCCTTCTCTTACCCAAATAGGACACACACACACCGGTGGCAGAGCCCATTGACATTAACTTTTGCAGTTTCACACAACACATGAAAATGCTTCTTACATCGGTATCATCAGAAGTCTTAAGGTACATTTTCTGAGATTCACAGCTAGTAATCAAAAACATAATACAATAAGTCCTGCTTAGTGTTCCAACTTCCCCAACATGCACTGCAGTTCTGTTCATTGACAAGACTTCAGAATAAAAAATCAAAATGCCTCTTACCTGAACAGTTATCTCTTGTACAGCTCTGGCAACTTGGCAGTTTAGGCAATTATACCTACAGTAAATGCGTTTTATTTTTTTAATTGCTTACATACCGGGTATATTGGGAATTGGATGTTAAAGATGGAGCTGCCAGGCAAGAGGAAAAGAGGAAGGTCTAAGAGAAGGTTTATGGATGTGGTGAGAGAGGACATGCAGGTGATGGGTGTGACAGAGCAAGATATAGAGGACAGGACGATATGAAACAAGATGATCCACTGTGGCAACCCCTAATGGGAGCAGCTGAAAGAAGAAGATGATGCACAAATTAATCTGTCTACAATATAATAAAACACTGAGGTCTGTGTGTTCAGTCCTTCTTAGCAATCTGATTGGTCAGTTTGGCTCTAGTTAGCGAACAAAAGAGGAAGTGCGAATGTGAGATGCATGAGGAGGAGTAAAGGCATAGGAGGCACGTTGAGAATGTCGCCTTCAAAGATAGGAAGTATAAAACTGGACAGGAGGTGAGAAAGGCACCTTGAAAATAGTGACAGAGTCTGAAAAACATGCTTTACAGGAACACATTCGAGAGATGGAGTGCCGGTTAAGAGACATTGACACATGTGAATACCAAGGAAAGGCATTGGAGGTACATGTAGGACAAGAAATAGCAAATATTTTTAAATCATTCTATGTCTGCGAATAGTACTAGCGCTGGAATTTGCAGCATATAAAACACCAGGATAGCTAGGCTTGAACATTCTCGGGAGGTGTAGAGGTATTTTTTGGTGCATAATCATGGAACACAGCCATGACTCGATGATACAATGCCCGATACTACATCAGCACCCAAGTCACAGCCATTTTCCGTGAGGAACACTGAAGGAAGATGATGAAAAAAAAGCTCCTAAGCATTAACAGTAGGAAAAGCACAAATACGCTCCCACGTTGCTCACAGAATGTGTACTAGATACCCCCGTTATTCCACCTGCCAAATTGTTCAGTCCAGCTTGATCTGGTTATGGGATAGTTGGCGGGGCTAAGCTTATCCTGGTAACATTGGACTAAAATCAGGAACCACAGCTGGACAGATAACCAGCCTGTTGAGGAGCACACTGGCACACAGGGTTGAAAACCAGATAATTCAGGGAAGGACTGGATCAAAGATAGATAGACAGATAGATGTGAAGGGTGCTATATGGTATAATGATATGTAAATAGGTTTGAAAGTTGCTATATTAGGGGCATAGCCAGTCTCCCAGGTGGAGTGAGTCTTTTTCCAAAACACTGGACTTTATTTAACTTACAATTTTCTTCATTGTTAATATATTTTATGTACTTCCCTGTCCTAAGTGGCATTTCACACCAAAACCTTTTTTATTGTTTTAGGGTCACACCAGAACACACCTATATTTTTTGAAAAGTTACTTGCTGTTGTTTTCAATGACACTATTTACACCAAAGTGGTTTAGTGGCAAGCAGTTTAGAAAACTCCTGTATGTAGCAGTTGTGATAAGAAGAGACATGCGACATGGCAAAGGTTTGGGGCAGCTTGTGCTTGTTCCATTCATATCAATGGTAATGCTCATAAAACACTAATAAAACAAAGCAAATGAGTGTTTTAAAGTGTTTATATAAGAAGTGAATGCCTCTATCTGGATGAAGCAGCTGGAAACAAATGTTGCTGTTGTGTATACACGAGCATTGGTCTTCTAGTGACAGCTGCTGTGGGACACATTAAGGTATACATAGCTTGGAATCAACTGAAAACAATTCAGCAAATGTTATAGGTACTGTGTGCATTTATTTTTAATCAGGTTAGCGCAGATTTTTTTAACAAACAAGCACTGGTAGTGCAGAGGTCTTCCTCACAGTTCCATGTGGGATTTTCATGTGCCCATGCATTTCTGGATTGATGGTATTATTGGGCAGCTTGAACGGAGTATTACTTCCCACATCCTCTCGCACCCAAAGGCCCACCTAGGGCTCCAAATTGGCTTCAACTGGCACCGATTTTTGGAATAGCAGTTCTACATTCTGGGACAATAGGAGGTTGGGAGCATGTGCTGATTACAACGCATTGCTGCACCCGCCAACCGATGAACCACCTGGATTGGGATTTGAGTGCAGCCGTGCAATGGGTAACACCTCAGCACCACACTGAATAGTGTGAGGTTTTGTACAGTGGATGGAGTGCCAATCCTGCCACTAACTCCTGGGTTTTCCCTATTCTGGGACAGTAATTTCCTTTTTTTTCTCACTTTTTTAGCCCATTTTTAAAAACCTATTGGTTGCTCCAAAGGCACTATCGTGAGGAAGAAAGCTAATTCATGGCAACTACGCGTTTAATTTGTATATTTTGTATTTTTTAATAAAGATTAAAAGGGTATCTTTCGAGCACTATGCATTTATTATGTCATATTTTTTGTACAACTGTCAGTTTAGGAAACTCTGCTAGGCTACACCTCTTTATGTGGTTGGAAGATAGACAGTGAGATATGAAAGGAACTATATGGGAAAAATAATAAATAGATAGCTGGTGTTGTAAGGAACATGGATAGATAGATAGTGTTGCAGGAGTCTATCCTGGCAGCATATGATACAAGGCAGGGGCAGCCCAGGATGTCCAGCCAGTCAACCACTGGACACACTCACACACACACTGTGAAGAGTTCACATTGGCAATATTCATAACTTTAAGATGTAGGAGGAAGCCAGAGTGCCTGATAAAAGCCACACAGACACAGCGAGGAAGTGGACAGTAAACACAAACATTGGCTGGACTAGGATGTGAACTTGTTCTCTTGTTACTGCGAGACTGTGCCACTGACCAGATCACTGATATTCTTACTTTATGTCCTTTTTTTGACTCTATAAATCAAGCATTATTATTTGTTGTGCACTAATTCTTGCCGCAGGTCTTCTCTCCAAACGCCTGTTGTAAATTTTCTCATATTCACGCCACATTTTTGCCCGCTTTTGTGTTCCAAATGTTGAAGATGCACCCTAGTTTACCTTAATTGTTTCTTACAGATTACATAAGACGGCGAGGATTTTCCATCTATATTACTTGTGTACAGTTTGGAGAAAAGCCTGGACAATTTCACTAGAGAAATTTAAAGGATTAATAGGTTAAGATGTAGCAAAATAAATTTATGATAGACATCACCCAGTTAAATGGTGTGGTACAGCAAAAGCTGTCATGTCTTGCTTAATTCATCCATTTGCTATAATTTCCTGTTTTTTATTATTATTAATGGTTACTTTATGACCACAGCATATTCGCCATGTGCTGTTTTTAAAGCAAGTTATCTGAGCTGAACTGACAGGTCGTATTCGGCGCCAGCAGTATGATATACCAGTTTTCTTGTTGAGCCGGTTAAATATCACAGCCATAAAAGTTACAAATGAGCAATGAACCATTTAAATTGGAATCAATTCACTAAATATATTAGTGTCCTGTGCATGTTTTCCTCATTTTCTTATTGAAAAGAAGATTTAAAAACAAAACATTGGTTAATGCTAAATTTTTCAACTCTGGCTTTATTTTTTTTTTTGGCAAGCTTTAATCTTCTCTGACCTTTTCAGGGTCAAATCTTTTTTTTCCCCGTATGCATTTATTTTTAAAACCTACTTATTTAATTTTGGGTCACGGGGAGCTGAAGCCTATCATGGCATCACCTAACCAAAGGCAGGAACCATCCCTACATTTCACTGTTATTTTTCTTCTTATTCATTATTTCAGTACTAGACATTTTTTTTTCTTCTTTCTTCATGTCCAATCAGGTGGAATATGTCCAGGCAGACCTGGAGAGTGCCGAGTGGAAGGTCCTTGAGAACGTGCTTCTGGATGGGACAATCTCCGTGATATATCAGCTCATTCTCACCGTCCATCTGGGCTGGGCTGGTTTTGAAGTAGCAGGTGCTGAAGAAGAAGTGATCCGGTTTTGGTACAGCTTGCTATGGAAACTCCAGTCCGTCGGGTTCCAGCTGCACCACAGTTTCCGAGGGTCGGGCCAGACTGTCCTGCGGCACTCTCTGACTAATGCCAGCAGCACTTACACACTTTGCTGGGTGAACACTAGATGGAGCTAGCAAAGCACTGGCATGGAAAACACAACACCAGATGAGAGGAGCAGTAAAAATAGAAACCTCCAGGGCAGCTGAGTTTTATGCTTGTCTGGACCTGAAAGTGCCGACTGTGTGAGGAATTTCCTTTTTTGTTAAAAAAATGTTAGTCCTAGATGTTGCAAGACATCCATCTGGGCAAGCAAACTGTCGCCAGGAAATTTTTACTTCTCTCAACAAACGAGGCTTCTGAAACTTTTTTTTTATTGCAGACAAGTGATATAGTGCAGCATGAGTTGAACAGCTTCAATAAGTCGTGTTACTTCTTTGTCCTAAGAAAACAGACATGTTAAGTTATTACTTTTAATCGGTATATTTCTGATTGTGTTGAAAACATGATCCATTATCTTATTGAGTAAGTAATTCCAGGAGTAAAATACACAAGAGGACTCTAGGCCAGAAGACATTGTTAGCCCGTAAGCAATGCAGTTGATGGCTACAAGTTATAAGAACTTGAATTATGTTCAGTAAAAAGGGTGGTTTTCCCAGGATGCAGTATGGTATCAGTATTAGAAATAAATACTTGAAAATGAGATGTTTGTTTCATATATACATTTTTTCACTTTTTTTAGAAAAAGTATTGTAATGACCTAGAGGTGTAAGAGATGGAACAATGGACTTATAACTCTGATCAAATTGCCAGTAGATGGTCCTTAAAGGGAACAATGGTGACTTTGTGCCAGAATACACTGTTACATTCTCCAGCACCGCTTTTATGTTTTGTAGCTTCACATGGCCAGGCCAATGGGGTTTATCAGCAGTCTTCTAGGAGTACTTCTGTTAATTATTCTACATGTGTCCACTGTCAGGAGCTGCTTTAATGCCTGGCTTCTCCAAGTAGACATCTTTCTGATAGTCTGCAGCGACCTGAGAAACATATGTCTTTCACATCCAGACCAAGGATGATACAATATTGTTTGTGTAAGGATAAAGTGTGTCTGTATTTTGTGGTTATGTTGACCTGTGAATGAATACTGACTTGTAGCAATGTCTGAGAAGCTCATTCCCACTGATATCCAAGCCCTAAGTCTCAGATGATATCTGAAGCCAAATGATGGATAATAAAGATAGGAGATGGTTGATACATCTTCTCAGGTGAGTGCAGGAGGAGTGGTGGTGTTTAGATAGGCTTCATAAGGCCAATGTGAAGTATATCTTCCACTTGTTAGGATTAGTGTGAGATGATTGAGGCTGAGAGTGCAGTAATTTGGGGGTATCATGATGATTCCAAAGAAAGGAATGCTCTGGCAAGCTTAAAATGCAGATACACATGCACTGTGGAATGCACAGCCATACTTGTTTTATGAGAATGAAGACGGAATGTAAGCTTTCATTTTTCTCTTCATTTTCTTGTATGACACATCATGCCTTTAGAGGGTAGTTTGGATGTAATGCAGATATTAAAAACTTATAACACATTTGGTACTGCGTAAATGCATCTATTACTCATTTACTCATTTATGTAACAAGACCTCAACAAAAGGCTTCTTTTGGTCTTCGTGACCCTTATAAAACATAACTAGATGGGTTATTTATCTCTGTGCAGTGTGGCATATTAACATGATTGTAAAATGTATAAAATCTAGCATCTATCTGTCTGTCTGTATGTCTGTCTGCTTTTCACGAGAGAACTACTTAATGGATTTAGATCGTGTTTTTGTTTCTATAATTTGCTTGAACATTCCTGTTGATTTTGCAACCTCTCTCATCATAGTATCATAGTTTGCTTGCAGTTTTTATTTATGCGAATCCGAGAGAGACGCAGCGGGCCGAGGGGGAGGGGCGGGGCCATCCTCACTTACGCGCCAGCCTCAAGGTGTACCTTACATCCACTTAGCTAGTGAATGAGAGAACTACTTAATGGATTTAGATCGGGTTTTTTTCTATAATTTGCTTAAATATTCCGGTTGATTTTGCAACCTCTCTCATTGCAGTAAGTATCATAGTTAACTTTCAGTACTGATTAATTTACACAAATCCGAGAGAGAGACGCAGTGGGCCAAGGGGAGTGGGAGCTGGGCCATCCTCACTCACGTGCCAGCCTCAGGGTGTATCTTACATTCACTTAGTTAGCAAACGAAAGAACTACTTAATGGATTTAGATCGGGTTTTTTTCTAGAATTTACTTGAACATTCTGGTTGATTTTGCGACTTCTCTAATCACCCTAAGAATCATATTTCATTTGCAGGAGTGATATGTTTGTGCTAATCTGAGACAGAGGCTGCGGGCTGAGGGTAGGGGGAAGCGTGACGTCAGGACTGGGGAGTCGGTCTACCTCTGTGTTTTGGAGTGTAACTTGCCTCCACTTAGCTAGTGATAACTTTTTGTTTATTGATTTTTAAAGTTTGTCCTGTTTCACTACTACATGGGTGAAGCTGCGGGGAACGGCTAGTATGTAATACTGTATCAAGAGAAATGCGTCTCAGTCAAACCACCTCAGACAACTCTTACATGAAGTGCAGAGATGAATAAACACTTTACTGATGCTTTGTAAGTGTCATGAAGACCCAAAGAAGTGTTTGTTAACATCTTGTTACCTAATAGTAAATGAGTATCAGAAACATTATTGCAGATCCTAAACTAAAATGTTACCAAAAAACATCATTTCATCTGGGGAAAAAAGTCTAAAGAAACAGACAGCATGCAGCACTCTCTCCATCACACCCCAAATCAACTCTGCTGCATCAGCCTTCACTGCTTTAGGGCATTCTGCACCATCTTCTCACCATCATGCCCTTTCTTGCCCATCGAGTTTCATTTGCTCATGTATTTATGTAGCTTTTAAATGAAATTCTTTTTTAAAGTTATCTCTCTTTTACAGATTTTTCATGCAGAGTAACTATAAAGATCCCAATGTTCACTTTCACTTTGGCTCTTTTTTCCACTGAGAAGATATGATTTGGGATGCTCACTTTATTCGGTGTTGTATCCCCATGTGTCTTTAGGTTTCCTTTGTTTGTTTTTACATTCAAAGTCCCGTGTAAGACAGTCTGTGTGAACTTGATATCTTCTCTGATAACATGGCTGGTGACCTGCATCATCTCATGTCCCCTTGCTGAGGCTTTTGACCTTGAAAATCGGAATTGGGAATTGGTTTTGCATAGGAGACATAGGAGACAGGAGTTCATATTCCAAGTCAGTTCTGTGTAAAGTGTGCACCTTTTTTCGCCAGAACTTTCTGTCTTAATTTTATCTGTCCGTATATTTCATAAACGTTCCACAGAATATATCATGGGGATCTATTTCAGCTCCAAATTGCATACCAGAAGCCAGTGCTCCAATTGTAAGACACACACTCTTGAACACTCCAATTAAAATAAAAGCATTTCTTTGTAGTGTTAGAGTAAACCAAAATAAACAAAGTATATTAGGAGAAATACTGGGGGAACAGTTAAACTCGACAAAATAAGCACCCTCACTTGAAATCAAATTTAAATGCCATGCTAAAACTGAACAACTATAACCTGTCAATGGTCCTGCTCCTTGTCAGATTGTTACTATGTAGTAATACAGTGATATGTTAATCATTTATCCTATATCTTCTTACAAGCCCATACACATTATTTTATCTTAAGCCTAAATCTATTAACTGTGACACTCCATCCTTGAGCATATCCCATCAGTCCTCTGACTACTTTTTGCCTGGAAAACACTTACTCATCGCAGCTATGCTGAATTCTTTAGCTTTCTCTTATAGGCTTTATATTTGTTTTCTGTTCATTAAAAGTATTACATTTTCTAAGTAATCTTATTTTCTTATATTAACATATCACGCAAACTAAACATTATAAGTCTTAATAGCACATTATTATTTTGACCCCTACCCAGGCACTATAGTGAGTGATTTTGATGTACTGAGCGTTGGCTTGAAGTAGGGTACGAAACCATCTGCGGTATACTTACACTACCATACCCACTGTTGCATATGCTGCGGTGTCACACAGATATTTGACACTCACACATCTGAGTAAAAATCAACAGTGACTGCCCTATCAAACCCCATTCTTTCAGTCTTTTTATAATATAGGTAGTTACACTCTGAGTTCAATCAAATATTATCACAACTGGCCTTCTCAACCACTTCGCCTAATGTTATAAGATTTTTCAGGTATAGAAGACAGACATTTTGAGGTATAATATTTACTATTCAATTATAATAGCACTGGAGATTGGCAACTAAGAATTTCATTGTGTTTCTGCAAATAATGACCACATGTACCCTAGAATCCTTCAATTGGTCAATTACTGAAATGGCCATGCAGTGGCAGTGTTGTGCAAAAAAGAGAGAGAGAGAGCGTGCAGTGTTCAGAAGCAATATCTGCATGGCCAAGACTAGGAGATATTCTATTAGCTCACCCTGTAAATAGACCACCTCTGATCCAGACATTGAGGGTTCGTGACTGACCACTGGCAGTTTAACCCAAGTGCATATCATTGAACTGAGAATCTTTGTGGTGTGAATCTACAGCAATACTCATGGTGACGAGGAGGGGATTTGCACTGTACAGTAGATGGGTGGAGTGTAGTGGAGTCATTGCACAATAAAGGTCAGAGCTGAGAGAGAGAAACAGTGTTCAGAAGCAGCAGACAAGGAGTCCTCCTATTAGCTCATGCCATACTGGAGACTACTTCTCAGCCAGATATTGCAGGTTCACAACTGTCCACTTGCAGTTCACCACAGTGTAAATCTTCAAACCAAGATGCTTCATGGTGTGAGTCCTCAGCAATACACTTGGCGATGAGGAAGGGATTTACACTGTGGATGGGTGGAGTGTAGCAGAGATGGGGCCTGAAAGAGAGAGAGAGAGATCTCAGCTGACATCACCTGGAGGCATTCTGTCCACAGTGTACACAGTGGAAGTCTCGGAGTAGGAGTTCTCCTGTTAGCTCACACTGTACTAGACACTGCTTATGAGTCAGACACTGCAGATTCATGACTGATCACTAGCAGTCCACCAGAATGCAAATCTTCAAACTGAGATGCTTTGTGGTGGAGGTCCACAACAATATGATGCCATTTAAAAAAAAAATAAAACAAAGTTTCCTAAGTGATTGACTCTTGAACAAGCAGTGACATGCTGACACCTGTCTAGAGCATCATCAGTAGAACTTAGCATCCCATGCCACATATCAACATAACTAATAAGTGAAAGTCATCCTTATCTACAGATGAGTCTAGACAACTATTGTATATCGTATGTTAAAAAATGTCCTTTCAATTATTGTCTGAATAATCATGTTGATGAAAGAAGGGAACTTCATTGGGTCTGTAATGCGCAATGCTCCTACTAAACTTTAGCTTTGAGAAAGTCTTTTATTTTAATGAAGGGAAATACTTAAGATAATAATCATCTTTCAGGGTCACAGGAGGGCAGGATTCTCTCCTGGCAGCAGAGGACGCAAGATGGGAAACAGCTCTGGACAGATTTTCATTAAATACGTCTTGTCCTCTTTGGTACACATCAATAATAATGTAATAATACACCTACATTGATTAAATCAGGAGGATTTCTGGTATTATAACTCACAGTTTCTGTATAATATGCTAAAAGCCAATGGCCCCTTTGAAAACTGCTCATCATACTCGACTTGTCATTTTGCTTAAGCAGTATTACAATGTAGAAGGCGTCCATGCTCTGTGCGTCACAAAATCATCATGGCAGTAATTGATTGCAAAACTTAATGCTTCTGCTTCACTGCTGAGCACATTCCCAAGGAGGCTGTGTGCAGACAGCATGTCCTATCGCACTTGATGACGCTCGACTGGCTGACCAGGTGACCGTCTTTGACGTGTGCTTCTCTGAGATTAGACTCAATGTGATAAACTTTAAGCCAGTTATGCCTAGCATTGGGTATAAATCTACACTTGATAGGCCAGCAACTGCAAAACTACATGAGGGACATGGGCAGAAAGTCTCAGTTCTCTTGCTGTAATGTGTGTTCTGTTGGCCCCTTTTAGCAAAAAGGTGAGACAGGCATGAAGACATCTATTTAAATGCTCCCCACAAGAATAATTGTGGCATTTATCCTGCACCACATGTGCACATCAGTTATTAAAATGAGTAGAAGAGCCATGAGGGGCAAGTTAGATATGATATGAAATGAAAGGCACTACAGGTATATCATAGATAGATATGATATGAAAAGCACTATATCATAGATCGATAAATACATAGATAGTACTTTATTTGTCCAGAGGGAAAATGTATCTGGTCACATTGCATTATTACAACAAACAAAAATAACATCTTTGAAATACAAGGAATATATATAAAAAAGAAAACTTCTGACTTGGCTAATAAATGACCATCCCACAGTGAGGCATTTTAAAACCATATTGAAGTAGGTATAAAGAAGCCCCAGTCATATCTCTTCACACACTTCTGCTGAATGATTCGTTAGCTGAAAGGTCTCAGTGTTAGTGTGTCAAAGGGACGATGTGCACCATATTCATAATGGCACTCAGTTTTGTCTTCATTTTCTTTTCCACTTACAACTCCAGTGGGTTATGATTGAATCCCATAACTCAGTTTGCCTTCTTAATCAGCTTGTTGATTTGGTGTGCCACTCTTGAAGTAACATTTCCCACCCAGTACACAACAGCATAGAAAACAACACTGGCTATCACAGAGTTATAGGACATGTACAGGATCTCACTATTCACATTAAAGGAACACAGTCTACAAAAAAAAAGTGTCCTAAAGTGTCCTGTCTTCTCTAGTTCCTCAGTGTTACTAGACCATTCCAACCTGTCATTAATGTGGAGCCCCATGCACTTGTAGAAATGCCCCAGAGCGACATCCACTCCCTGAATAGTGACCAGGGGTAGAAGCTCTTTGGTGCCATGAAAGTCAATATTTCTTAGTTTTTCAGATGTTGACCCCATTAACACTGATTACATTGAAGGATCTCTCCAACTGACTTGACCTGATGCTATATTTATAGTCTGAGGTGTATGGGGTGAAGACAAAAAGGTGACAGGCCTGTTTCTTGTGGTGCTCCAGTGTTGCTTACATCCACATCTGAGGCACAGTCCTTAAGTCTTGCAAACTGTGGTCTGCTGGACTGATAGGATGCCACAGGATAATCTACCTGCATATCCCTGAGTGTACCCCTTGACAGGGATGACTGGATAATAATAATAATAATCCACTGAAGGCACTGGAGAACTCAAAAGCATAGTACACACAGTGCTGCCACTGTCCAGGTGAGAATGAGCTTGGTGAAGACAGATACATACAGTAACTGCATCCTCCACTCCAATCTTTGCCTGATAGGCAAACTACTGTGGGTCCTAGTGGTCTTTCTCAAGAAGACTCCTATAGTCCATGACCAGCCTCTCAAAGGTTTTGATGATGAGTAGTATAAAGTTCACTGGTCTGACACCATCTCACAGTGTAGGTAAAGAAAAGTATGGAGCTGTTTAATTCTGAGTGTATAACAGCAATCGCAACATGCAGAATTAAGCTTTTTTTTGGAGTAAAATGTATGTGGACAACTCTTGGTCACTCCTAAAAATTATAGTACTTCAAGTAAATTTAATTTTAAGGCTGACTGAGGGACAAAACAAAATACATGTCATTTTATGTGTGTCTTTATAAGTGCCAATTAATCAATAGTGTGACTTTATTGCACCTTTCAAGGTGATCACAGTCATCAAAGTTTTTCACACAGCAACTAGCTTTAATCTGCAGTAAAAGGTTAATCACAAGGGGGGTTTCACTTTCATAACAAGCTGGTCAACACTTTGAGATCATCTTGAGGTGTTAGTTGTAAATTTAATTCCACCAAGTGGCTCGGGAAGCCATCATGGCTCTGTCAATCACAGCATCACAAGGCAGAGCTCTAAGTCAGAGTGCAACACTAGTGATAACAGGAAAGGTCTGTGTGCTCTGTGCCCCAGAAGACCATTAAACAGGGCACCAGCATGAAGGAGTGAAGGAATGTGAGTTGTGCAAGGCTACTCCAGGATTTCAAAGTGCAGGAAACTAACCATATACAGTACCAAGAATGTTTGAAAAATAAGAGTGCAGCCAGGGAGGAAATGGAAATGGTGACACACAATCACAAAAAGGAACATATGAGACAAGACTTACAAACAGCAAGTGCCAGCAGAGAGAATTCCAGCCTGTTGTCTCTGGAGCAAATGGAAGATCATACCTGACCCTGGAACTGATTTTGGGGTTTGGCTGGAAGTGCCACTTGATGGTGTGTAGATCTTCCTTACTGGTGTGAAGTCCAATGAACTGGTGGAGAATGGAGAGGAAGAAGAAGGCACGGTCTCAAGAGAGATGAGAGATTAAGGGAGTTCTTGGTGTTGTCCTGTAGTGGGCAAGTCACCCTACTGACTAAGCAGGATGTTTTGTTCTCTGTGTTTTTTTATTATATGTGCTTATTTTGCTTTTCCATCCCAGTAATGTACAGTAGGTACCTAATAAAGACTGTATTTTTGTACTTTTGTCTCCTTTCTGTTGTTCTGAGTATGGAAGGCTGCCACAAGGGCCCCTTCATATCACAATATGTACATCTGTAACAATCGAGGCATCAAGCCTGAACAGGCTCTTGGGTGATCCTTTAGCTCATTAGAATTTCAATTTGATTCTGGCTTGTCCCACAGAAAGACCAGAGACAGACTGAGATAATAAGTTAAATAGGTTTGTGTCTCAATTAGGTAAATAAAAAACTTGTAGCTTGAAAAGTGAAAAAAGAAAACCATTATGTTGGTGCCCAATTGTGTTAAAGAGAAGTTGTATGAGGAGCTCTGTGAGGGCTTTCTTCATGGAGCAGAAGAAAAATCCAATTACAGTTTAGCTGTGCTTAGATCCAAAATATGTAGCAGTGTCAAAACTTAGCACTTAGGAGTATGATGGAGTAATTCAGCTGGTTAATTGCTAGCTTTCTGCCATCCTTTAGGGAAGATCTGGGAGTGGTCATGATGATAAGCTCATGTTCTACAGTGCGATGAACAAGCTGAGGCAGGAGCAGTGAAAACAACTACAATGGTGCGAGTCATAGAGCAATTCATTAGTCAATGTTAACTGATGATTTGGATATAAGGGGCTATGAGTGAGCTGCCTTTCACAGGTTCAGGTTGAAGCTGCCACAGGACATAAAGATATAAAAAAATATATATAATATAAAAATATATATATAAAATATAAATATATATAAAATATATATAAAAAACATAAAGTTTTCTTGTGCCATTACACAATATGTGTATAACTTTAAGAATTGTTTGATGGATTCTTTGGATGATATTCATTATGAAGGGTCTTGTCATTTTATAACCTTCTTATTTTAGAGCAGGGGTGGCGCTTGGAGGGCTGAAGGCTATCCTAACTAGCATAGGGCACAAGGCAGGAGTAAACCGTGGAAAGGGTGCCAGTCAGTTGCAGGGCAAACACAAACACACACACACACACACACACACAACATATCCCAGGGCCAGTTTAGCATTGCCAATTCACCCATTATACATGTCTTTATACAGTGGGAGGAAACTGGAGCACCTGAAGGAAAACCACACAGATACAGGAAGACACATGTATACCTTGGACACACACTCAGGTCTCCTTACTGTGAGGCAGCAATGCTACCACTGCACCACCATGCCACCCATTATAAATGGTGCTAAATGAATTAAGGGCTTTTCAATTGTTTAAATACATATGCCATATACATAAAAGTCAAATTAATGCTGTGTATATGTGATAGCATGTTAAGAGTTGTAAAGATTTTCACATTAATCTTTATATCAGGGGTAGGCAATGTTGGTCCTGGAGGGCTGCAGTGGGTCCAGGTTTTTGTTCCAATCTAGTTGCTTAATTAGAAACCAATCCTTTTTCAATCTCAGACCTTATTTAATTTTGTGAATTGTTAGTTTGAAATGTTAGGTTCCTATATCATAGATTTGTTTCCTTTCCAAGGATACTACTCGAATAATCTGAAGCCTAAAGGTGATAAATTTCAGTCGGTCATACTCTTCTCTTAAGTGCTTTATTAAACCAGATAGTGCATGATGAACACATACAGGTGTAAATGGAAACAGGCTAGATGAAGAACTGCTGGCTCCTTTGTCATTTACATATTGTTGCTAATAAGGAGTCATTAAAAACACTGAATGCAGATTGTTTAAGACTGAAATCAACAATTAAAGATGGGGAACCTTCACAAGCGAGACCACTAAAATGAAGCATTAAAATGTCACTTGACCAGTAAGTGCTTCATCAGAAATAATTGACTTCTCATTAAGAAACTGGGTTTGAACAAAAACTTACAGCCACTGTGGCCCTCCAGGACCAATGCTGCCCACCCCTGCCTTATATTATATAGCACCTTTCATGTGAACATCTTTTGAAAGCTTTCTACATGTCTCAAACAAGTCATTTTTACAGAAATAATCCCAACATATAATTTGAACATAAAAACATACTTATAATGGCTCAGTTTGCATTACAGCATGCTAGCGGTGCTAAACATCTGAGACGGGTTGAGAATTAAGTATTTAACGTAGACCTCAGCGTTAACATTTGCAGGACACTATCTATTGAAAAGTATTTTTTTAACACATGTAGTAATAAAATGGTTTGCATTTGTCATTCCAACAGATGGTACATCACAAACATTAGGTGTAATAATTTGCATTGCATTTGTCATTTTACTAATTGTGCATTGCAAACATTAGCATTGCTTTTACAAATCTCATGCCAAATAGCATATGACAGAGACATAATAGCTGGATGGACACAAAGATACACAGACACTTGTCTGTTTAGATTAAATTAGATATACTTTATTAATCCTACGGGGAAATTCATTTAAATTTAATTTAAATTTATTAAGATGATTTCTCTGTTGGATGTACTTATCATTAGTGTTTGCAGTGCTATGTCCCTGTTATATATCATTTGGTATGAATTCATAAAAAGCAGTGCTAATGTTTGAGATTTGCCATCTGTTTGAATGACAGAGAAATAGCAACCAGACGAACACTCAGACAGACACACATACACATATCCTTTTGCATTTAGCTGTGTTACTATCTAAGATAGGCTGAAATCCAAGTAATCAACGTAGACCTCAGCTCTAATGTCTGAAGTACACCATGCAATGCATGTGTCTCTGTTATATACCATTTGGTATGGGATTTGCAAAAAACAGTGTTAATGTCTGTGGGCCATCTATTGGAATGACAAAGACATGGCAACTGGACAAACCCATAGACACTTATAGGACATATACAGTATAAACAAAACCCCTCTGTGTGTATGGAGCAGTCTCTTTGCTCACGCTCAACCACAGCCACTAGATGGTGCATGCATGCACCTCACTTCTCACTACGAAAGACCTGTGTGCAGGAAACGCTGCCATGCTAATGACACAGATGGAGAGACACAACTTTGAAATGAAGCAGATGCTATGGCTCAGCAACGTGCAAGTGAAACATCTCAGCAATGAAGGACAAGGCTTGAAGTTTTCACTAAAACATTGTCTAATCTGGAGGGATTTTCTTGAGATAAAAATTAACAGGACTCATATGCCAGCTAAGATATGGTATCGCCAGCATCTTCTTACGAAAGCCAGTGGGGCGGCAGACACAGGTGGGTCCACATCCTCTGCACTGGGTAATTCTTAAGAGTTAGCAGACACTAGCTCCCTAGTAAAACTGCTAGGGAGCCCTCGGGTTGTGTTTTGTCCCAAAGACCACACACAGCTACTCCTTTTATAAAGGTGGATTTATTTTGAAACACTAAGTAGGTGCATCATCCGAGATTGCATCTTTGTTGAATCAAGTAACCTGGAAACAAGAAAGCCAGCACAAGGTAATCTGACAGGCTCACCTTCCTTCCATAATGCATTACCAACAAGAACACTTGTTTCTATAGCACATTTTCATACAAGATACATAGCTCAAAGTGCTTTACAATAGGTTAAACACTCATAATTACAAAGGATTAATAAATAGAATAAAATACAAAAAATATAAATAAATAAACACAAACTGATGTAAGTATCAATACATCAAGTGTTTTGAATAGCGACAGCTCATTTCATGGAAGGGTTACAGAGGCACAGTGGTTGGCACAGCTGCCCTTACAGTTACACTGCAGAAAATTGACTTTAAAACTGAGCCCAAATACTACCCTGGTAAAGTCTGAATGCCTCACTTTTGTCTTTGTGGGTTTTCCTCTTTCTGGGTATCCCATTGTCCACAAATTGTGCAGGTTATGCTGAAGTGGTTCAATCGGCTCTACAGAAGTAACAATATGTGTAGCGTACTATGGGCTGATGCCCTCTCCTATTGCTGCTTCCCTCTTTCTTCCTGATGCTGCCAACTTTGGCCCCTGCCCCTGAGTATCCAAACTAAATCACAGTTCTTTTGCTGGTTTCCTTTCCTCCTAAGTACACTAATTCACTTTTTTCACACAACATGTGGTATGCTATAGAGCTAAAGGCTCTGTCACCCACAGAGCAAAGGTTTAGCTTGGGGTACAATGAGATTTCCAGAATCAGTGGACCTTAGTGGGCAGACAGGAGCACAGTCATGGAGGAGGTTACTGATGGTGTAGGATGGCTGTTATGTTCTCTCTGTTGCCAGTCAGACTTGCATCAGAAATCTGAACCAACTGGAGTTATGATAAAAGATCAGAAGTGACACTTGTCAGTAGGGAGTTACAGGCGAAAATAAGAAAGTTTGTTAATGGGATGTATGTGGCTAGAATAAGAAAGGACGGAATCAAAGTGACATTAAGATTCCTTACAGAAGAAGGTCTGATGATGTCATCACCAAGAAGCTCATTTTCTTAAACTGAGCTTTAGTGCCAATTAGCAAGACTTCAGCTTTGTTGCAGTTTCATTTTAAAGAGTTATGTTCCCTCCATGTTTTAATTTCACTGGGACATGTTGCAAGGTTAGAAAATGCTGATGAACATCCAGTTTTAACACTGAAATAGAATTGAGAATCATCCACATAAAAATGTTAACACAGTCCAAAACTACAATGGCCGAGGGTAAGCATGTACTGTAGATTCAGAACAGCAGAGGCCTAAGGACAGAGCCTTGATGAACTCTTTGTGTGACCAGCGCTGAGCTGGACCTGCTGTTGTCAAGACTAATAATCTCTTGCCCATCAGTCAGATGGGAATTAAACCACTGGAGGGCAACGCCAGAGATACCAGAATGTTCTCCATTCTGGACAGTAGAATATCTTGAAAGTACCAAATGCTGCACTGAGATCTAACGGCTTTAATGTGATGATTTGCCCACAGTCTTCTTTTTAAGCAAATCATTTACTGGAAGCAGAGCAGTTTCATAGCTGTGCTGAGCTCTGAAATCAGACCGAAGCCTCATAGTAACTAATTAGTAACTGAATACCATTTTTAAAAGAAGCAGTACAGTATACTGAACATATCTATCTATCTCTCTATCTTATGTGAGGTAAATATCTGCTTCATTTAAACGAAATTTGATTGTAAGTACCCTGAATTAGATTTAATCTACTAACCAAAAAAAAGGAATGCTTTCGATAAAGTTAAGACCTTTGTTAAAATTGCCGGTTCGTTTTTAAGACGGTAGCAGCCACACTTTAATCTGTTTACTCCTCAACTAGGGTGGAGTCATAGTATTCGTGTTTAGCTCTTATACACAGCAATCAAGGACATTATTCTGTCCAATCATCTCTCAGTACAACGACGTTCCGTCAAATGACGTCATGGGGCGGAGTCTTAGGACAGCCGAGAGAGACGGGCAGTTTGAACTTTGCTAGCTGGTTTTTGTGAAAAGAAGAAATTTTCCCTAAAACGACAGATTGTCGTGCATCGAGTAATATGGATTAATTTTGCATCATATCACTAGTCGCTATAAAGCCAAGTTTGTTAGTTTTTCCTAAAAGGTAAGAAATTGTTAATGTTTTGTGGCTGAAAAAGTTTAGTCTTTAGTCTGCCAGATCGTGTCCTCCTTAAGGCAGAGCGCTAACTGGGCGGTATCGTGTCACTTCCTGCTAAATTGTGATCCGCTAACTCAGTTTTTCGGGTTTAGCCGAAGTTCGAGAGAAAAAGTACATTTAAAACTGGTTTTAAACTGAAAGAAAGTTTTTGTACACGGAACGAACGCAGGAATGTCCAAGGTAGTCATGTTAAAAACAAAACAAAAAAAAAAAAACAAAGCACTTAATTCACTAGGAAGTTTTTTTCCCCCATTCCCAATTTTATTTTGTTTCAGACCAAAAATTGCTAAATACAATTTTTAAACTATCGACTTATTTAGAAACAAGTTAATTAATACATAATGAGAAGAAAATATATTGTGACATTAGTTTTTTGTCGTTTTATACTTTAATAACTGGGTTTTGGCAAGAAATGGTTTAGGCCTCGACAGACTGCAAATACACCGGCGAGAAGGGGCGTGGTCTTGACAGTTTGCGAGGTATAAGATATGTCGACGAGGGGAGCCGTGTGTTCGACTCTTCGTAATAAACAGAAGGACAAGCTTATCTTCAAGTTTAAGACAACCGTGTACACCTGTGAGTAAAACTGGAAGGACATTTCTTGCTAGTTGTATAAAGTATGAAGGCTATCGCATGTTACTGTATATGTGGGAGGAAGCATCAGTTACCGATTTAAGTAGGTGTAGAGATACACCTAAACTGGAGGCTGGTTCTTGCCCTCCTGGTTGCACTAAAGTGGGGTCTACCACTCGTCGATCTTCATGCGCGTGTACCCAACAAAAGCACTCGTCTTGCTTTGAGTCCGCTGAATCAGGAACTGCCTCTTGCTTCTTCAGCATCTGATTGTATGGACATGTTAAGCATGTCGAACCGTCTTCAGCTCAGTTAACATATAAACCTAGCTATAGTAACATGTATCAGTTAATGATAAATGTTTGAAGTGATTTTTGATGACCACACGGCAACATAATTGGATACACATGCCTGAATGTCAGCAGCAAGAAAGGATGTGGAATGGTCTTTCCAAGTCGTGTAAGTTCATTGAGAAGTCCTTAGCCAAATCATTCAACAGTAGCTTTAAAGTAGACTGTGCTCCCTTGAATTTCCTGAAAACTCCACCACTTTGTTGTTGTTTATAGTGAGTATGCAAAAGTAGATGTTTGTAATTTCCACTATCCTTTAAAAAAAACAATCAAAATGGTTAGATTGGATTAGCAGAGAAAGGTGACCAGATGAGCTTAATAATGGACATGAGACTGTGTCTTTTATAGAAAACGTGCTTAAAAAGGAACTGGACCCAGCTATGTGTTATAGAGAAAGTCATAACAATCTTTAGGTAATCTAGTTCTGCTAAAAGTAAGTCTTCAGAACTGGTGACAGTCATTTTATCATTAAATGATAACACTCTAAATGTTAAAGTGACATTTAGAAAGAATAAAACAAAGTGTTTACCTCTGTGCTCATTTGTGAGATGATCAGTTTTAAGCAGGAGCTTATCCTATACCAAACAACAGTTTGAAAAGTATCTGGATAGAGGAAATACATGAGTCAATTGATAAATGCATGCATACCTGCGTGTGTCTGTACCCTCGTTTTACCGCATTGTGCTCGTGTCTCTGTCCTGTAATATAGTCCACTTCGTTAAGGACCTTGTTATTAATTTTGCTGCAGAATGCCCTCCTTACTGAACAGATTAAGTAGTAAAGATTGATAAGAGGCTGAGTTATGTACAATCGAGTTTTTATGGGGTCTGAATTTTTAACTACAAATAGTAACTGCACCGGCCATAGTAGTCACCACAGGTTTGAGATAAAACCTAAGTAATTTGCTTTTTACGCATGTATGTAGTTTTCAAACTTTACCAAACACAATTTAGATACATACAGGTAAGCAGCACAACAAGTGCCATGGAAAGCAACTCTATTATCCTTGCTATTTTGGAAAATGTTATTCTTCTGTGATGGGTGGCCAGTCAGGGAATGAGCAGGATCCAAGCAGGGAAGGGCCACAACATAAGCACCAGCCATTTACAGCATGATTGAAGTATTGTTTTCGGAAAAAAAAAAGTGTTCATGCCCATCCACACCAAAATACTAACACTACTTTTTCATAAGTATCCAGCTATGGAGAGTGTCTTTAAAAGTCTTTGTTTACAGGGGGTGAAAATGACAGAGTAATGTGGGCAGAAGTGAAAAACGTAGACAAATGTATTTTTTAAATGAAAACGTATTGGTGTGGACAGGGCCTATGTATAGTTTGATTACCAAAGAACTTTCCCAGTTCCTAGATATTAACACCACATCTGAAAAGGATGAGCAAGGCAGGTGTCCTCCCGAGGGATCTGAGGATTGACTACGTGAGCGCGAAAGATGAAGGGAGGACAGCCGACCTCGAATGGTCTGGCAGTGATGTCTGTAAGGAAGCCAAGACGGAGGTCGGCCAAATGGAGCTCATTGCTGTTTGGTCTCCGCCGTCAGCGGGAGCAATGGGTGAGCCGGGGAGAATGATCTTAATAAGAGAGACTGCATTTTAACCTCGGATTTTAATGGATTTATTTATCAATAATTGTTTTTATCCCCACTGAACACTTGTTTTTGTGGATTATTTATAGAAACTGTGATGCACTGCACTTTTTGTTTGGACACTATTTGTTGTTTTGAAATAAAAGCACATTGCCACTTTTGGAAATAATCCCTGGCTTCATTAGTGAATTGTCCTCATTTGTCAGTTCATCTTGGTGACATTACCGACGATGTTGGGTTCAGGGCTCCCGTAAGGATGATGGGAGCATGGAGCGGACCAGCATTGTCACATGTTGTTCTTGGTCTGTTCAGGTGACCCAGATAATAATTTTGTATATTCCTTCCATTGTTGCAGAGGGACTTGATTGTAAGCCTGTTGATTTCAGTTTCTTCTCTGTGAAGTCAAGAAGAAGAATTTCTCCCTTTTACAATTAAATGCCTTATAGGTTGAGTACATTAATACCTCAGTTAAACTTAGAATAGTGAGAGCTGCATTTAAATGTTTGCTCAGCCCAGCTCCTACTGAAACCATTCTCATTATGTGGCAGTTAGTATACATTTACTAATTTGGATAGTCACAGGAAAGAATTTTAAAAATAGGTGGTTTTTTCTTTAAATGTTCTTAAATTGTGATCAAAATCCCTTAAATCTTAATTTTGAAAGTGTAGCCCCACTGATACAGTTTATTGAAATAGCTTCAATGGTTGCTTGAGTTATTAATTACAGAGATCATCCCACATTAATCTGCAAATGGCTGTATTCCAATGGAACTGCACAGGCTGATTATTTTGCATAGCTAGGAGTTGCAAAGACGGCTGTATATACAGTACACATAGGCTAAAAATGGCACTTATATGGTTTCTGTTGTTCATTTTCATGTCAGTCAATCAGTATCGTGCCCTCCGAACCATGTCCATGGAAGGAGCCGCAAAACCAATGTTCATTTTCATTTATTTCTGAATCTACTTGAAATTATTTTATGAAACATGGGTTCACTGTATATTCTAAGGAACCACATTTAAAGATACTTTGGTGAGCACATATTTGGTTAAAGCTGGAAAACTGAAAGAACTGTGTATGTCATTTGCTTCTGTTTACAAAGAATGCAGTCACAGAATACAAAAAAATAAAAAGACATGCTTACTAACTAAGCATTTATCAAACTGTGGTCAGTGTGAAAGAAATGGCTTGCTTAGCACACAGTGCTAATGGCAAAAATGGCCGCAGAGATTTCTGTTCCTTTAATACAGTGAATTGAAAATGGAACATCTTTTCAATTGGAGTGGTGGTGGAAAGTGAAAAAAAAAAAAAACTGTGAGCATGACTGGTATTAAAAAAAAAAAAAAAAAAAAAAAAAAAAAAAGTAATAGACATGTGAGTATACTTCGTGAGAGGCCAGTGTGGACCTGCTCCAAGTTGGTTTCTTCCTTTTGACTAATGGTAACTGTGATAGCCCTCGGCTCGCTTTTTGCCTGTTGTGGAAAAAGCAGATTTGAGAGCTTTGTTTAATATATTAGAAAGTGGAGGAATCCCCCAACCCTTAGCATAGTTCTGTTTTCTAGTGCTATGTAGAAGACCCTGACTGTTTCTATGTCAGATTGTGAAGAAATGACAACATTTGCAAGTCATTGTCATTTCTTATGTACAAATTTTACTGATCTTAAATTTGCTACCAAAGAAAGTAATTGTTTGATTAGATACCCCAGGGGTAAATTTGTCTTTTTACAGAAGCTCAATAAATAAATATATCTTACACTCTGGCCGAGTCTGAACATACACCATAATTTAAAAAGAAAGAGAACCTCTGACTTAATAATACATTTTATTTAAATAGCGCCTTCCCCATGCACAAGGTGCTTGTCTTGGTCATTGCAGTCGCAGTGAGGCATTATGCAGGTATATTGCTGCTGATATAGGTTGAGGATTAACAAAGTATATCCAAACAAAATTAAATGAAGGAACCCCAGTAGCTTTCCCTGACATACTTCCATATACAGTATGCAGAGTTAGTGTGTGGGAGAGAAGATGTGCAGCATTGTTCATAATGATACTCAGTTTTGTTATCTCTCCTTTGCTACGATCTCCTGGGGGTCCAGAGTGTGTCTCATAGCTGAGCTTGCCCTTTTAATTACTTTTTGATCTGTGATTGATGTGACAGCATACGTTATTTATAAATAATCTTCTTGTGGTTAAGATACATAAGTACTATTCTGAACACACAGTCCTCTGAATATCACTAAGGTTACTGCCCTATTGTTGTGTTTTGTTTCTTTTTATATATATATACTTTTTTTTTTTTTTTATATAAAATAAGCCTTGACATTGGCTATAATTTCACTGCATTGGCTTCTCGCAACACGCCGGTCAAGATATGATTAGTATTACTTTACATTTTTTTTCTTTTGGCTTAACCTGTAAAACACTATTTCTTGTTTTTGGTTTCATATGTAAAAAGCTGGTGGTTTATCTTCATTTTTATACTTCTAGACCGCACTGTTGTTCTGTAATCCTTTTTTTTTTTTTTTTTTTTTTTGTCACAGTGGCATTTAAAGTTTTGCTTACTGCAATGTGGTGAAAGACCATTGGTTCTCCTTGAGTTTTCTACTTACCTGCCCAGACTAGCATTTTGTTTAAAATCAAGTCCATGTAGTTAAGAAAAATGTGCACACACATTATATATAATATATATATATATATAAAAGAAACAACTTAAGTTATGATCCATATTTAACCCATTTAAGTGTGGGTTGATGGGAGTGGGCCTAGAGATGGGTTGGTCCTTTGTCCAGGGTTGGTTGTAGTTTTGGGCTCAAGAATTGGATTAAACAGATTTGAGAATCTGCTGGATTTAAAAATGACTACAGGCAGTCCCCCGGTTATGTATGAGATGGGGACTGTAGGTTGGTTCTTAAGTTGAATTTGTATGTAAGTCAGAACAGGTACATTATTTTAATAAATGCTATTGTTGACCGACTGTTAACTAAGTGCTCTGCCAATGAATTATGGAGTTTCACCTCTCTCAGAACTTATTATTTCTACTTTATTTTCCATGGTGATGGTTTTTCTCTTCTTTACTGTATCACCAGCACTTGCATCAAATTTGTGTTTCAGAGATATTGTTGAAGGGTGAAGACAAAAGGTTAAAATGAGCTCTTCTGCACAGCACTGTACACGCTATCACAGCAGGAAGGCACCCCTTGTCAGTACGTCTGGCATACTGATCGAGAGACAACTTCCTGCTGTTCACATAACAGTACAAGCAGGCTTGCTATTCAGAATGAATGGGGGCGGCGAGGGGCAATTCACGATTCGCCCACCACACAGTCACCTCCACTTGCATACAGTATGCTGCCTGCAGTGTCTGCCCACCGAGAACGAACAGGGTGCGGCCAAAGGCGGGTAGTGAATCACCCACCACCGCCCCCATTCAACAGGCAGCCAGCTGAGGCACACTATACAATGCTGCCCCCCACCACTCCATTCACCCTCAATGGCCTCCGGTCAGCCACAACCGAGTCACGTCTTGCAGCATCACTGCCCACTGAGAACGAATGGGGCAGTCAGGAGCAGTAGCTGTGGCGGCTTGGTGGTCGGGCAGCGGACTGCCCCATCAAGCCTCCGTCGTGCACACGAGCGGTGGCTGTGGCCCCAGCAACTATGGACCTCGGGTCACTGCTTGCCGCGCACCTAGCCGCCCACTGAGAATGAATGGGGTGTGGCTCCCACCGCCCCATTCATCAACTGGAGCCGCCCAAGGGACACTACACTGCGCGAGCAGCAAAATCGCCCCCCTCCAGCCACCGCTTGCAGCGTTCCCAGGCCGAAGAGGACGGAGCAGCAGTTACTGAGGAGCATGTGTCGCATACGCAAGACAGATGAAAGACAGCTGCGGCCCCGTTCGTAAGTCAGATGTCCATAACTTGGGGACTACCTGTATATTATATAGGGATTATAAGGAGCCATTTTATGAAAATATAAATGGTTGTTTTTGTTTTTTTTTTTTTTCTCCAGCCTTCTGGAGTTTTTTTTCTGTCCTCTGGCCATAGGACCTTACTTTATTCTTTGTTAATTAGTATTGCCAAATTTTTATATTTTTTCTTTTTTCTTTATCATGTAAAGCACTTTGAGCTACATCATTTGTATGAAAACATGCTATATAAAATAAATGTTGTTTTGCTATTTTGTAATTTTGTTGTGTTAGTGGTATTATTTGCTGTGTGACATCCATGAATCGAATGCAAAGCTCTAACTTTACCAAACTGTAGCCTCAGAATGCAGCCAGGTTTCAAGTTCTTGAAGCTTTGACATCAGACTCCTATCTCAATGATATGTGTGCTTGTGCCTGCAGGGGCAGTGACATCACCTCAGCAGCATCCTGAATACAAATCTGAGCCTGTTGCCAATTCATTGTATGGATAGAAATACCTCTGATATATCACAAAACATAATGCTGTATTTTAATCATTGTGAGTTATTAAAACGCAATTTTCTTGGCTAGAACATGTGTTCTCATGCCAGAACGTTGTAAAATGACTAGTAATAGGGTTAATGAGTATGAAAGGTTACTGCTTCCCTGTACTGACTTCTGGGAAGTATACAGCAGTCTCCACTGACTCATTCCTTTTACTTCTGCATTCTCTGTAAAGCTGACTTAGGCCATTGAAATTTAATTTTTTTAGCAGGCTTGTTATGCTTTGACAGAAATCGAGAGAAGAATGCATTATGTGTAATCACCAAATGTTTCTGATGTCTTATTGCTTTTAAAGAAACAAGAATGTGACCTTTGCAACTTAATTAGGAGAAGTACTATGACATTTGTTTTTTACTTATCAGTTTTTGATAGATAGTATTGACTTGGATCACGCAGGTTTAGAAATGTATGGCCTGTTCGTCAACTCAGTTGGTTGTACTATACTTGATTACATGCTACAGACATGTAATTTTGTGTACCTGTCTTAGTCGTAGAACATAGACAACTCACAAAAATCAGTCATAGGTTTCTATAATAGTTGAACTGAATGAAATATGAGTCATTTAAGGTTATTTTTATCATTTGCCAACTACAGCGCAACTATTTCCATTGGTCTAGCATCAGGACTCCTTTGTCAGCTGAAGACTTGGTTTGGCTTTATTACAGTTTCGCAGCCCCCACCCCCTGAACAACAGCTTCTCTATAAGAATTCAGTGTGACACAGCTGCTTGTAGTGCCATGGGGCAGGATCAGATTATGTCAGGAGCAAACTAGTGACATGATAAAATTAAAAGGAGCCTTTTTTCCCCTTTGTACAAAATAGTCTTTACATAAAAGATTAAGCTTGAAATGGATATTTATTTTGGAAAAGGGACATTGAGTATTCAGTAACCAATAGATTGCTGAGATTTGGTGTATTGAGACTTGGATTATTGAAGTTGTTCATATAGTTTCAGACAATATTTTGCATGGCGTAACTTCATTTGATAACATGATTCTGTGCAGTTTTCTGTTTGTTTAATGATTTAATGATTAGGCCTGATGCGGGAAGCCGAGATTAGTAATTCAAAAATATACATGATCCAGAAAAGACTATGTATTCAGTTCCATTAGCCTCTACCTTGTTCTATACAAGTGAGCATATTCGGCCTTATTGTTGATTGACCCTTTTTCCGTGGTTGATGTTGTATACAAAATACATTTTTAGGGGCTTTCCACTACAGAACTCTTTTTATGTTGTAGTGTTTTTCTCTTTTTTTCCTTTCTTTCACTTACAATCCTATTTGTCTTAAAATAGATAAACACTGACAGTTTAAAAAATATTTAGAAGGCAATCTAGGTTTATATTTTTTTATAATGTAAATATTAAGTGTCTAATTGTTGTGTACATGCGGCATGTTTTTTGACCATTGGCAGGGTGCAGTCCAACTGTATAAATAGTAGCACTGTGCCATTTATGCTTAAACAGTACATACAAGCACTGCCAGGTTATTCAAAAGGCAATTCAGAAGGGACTTGTTAACCCACAGAGTTCAGGATCCATAGCTAAAAAGGATGCTCATAAACGGCTTCAGTCGTTACTGCAAGTGAATTTTAACTTGTGCCTTACTTGTAAAACAGCAAACACTTTTATTTGATGACTTGTATAAACTCTAGTCTGCTGTCTTTTAATAGTAGATGTACTTTATATCTTTTTGTAATTTGTAATTGCAGCTGGAGTTACCCACAGAAAGGATTGGAGTGTGGATCCCCCCCCCCCCCCCTTGGGCAGTATGTATGTGTTTTGCACACCAAACAAAAGTGTTACTTTATTTGACTTACCATGACTTCACTTAACTACTTTCCCTTACAATTCATAGTCTTTTTAATCTGAAGAACTTTAGTGATTGTGCATAAAACATTAACATGGTAATGGTGACCACTCGTATTTAAATTTGGAGTCCATCATGCACCTCTATGCTAACAGTTGAATTTTAAAGGGACCCTGTTATCTACAAGAAATGAGAAGGCTGTTTGTGAGGTTGCTTATCTGCTGAATGCTAACTTTTTATTTTCCAACGCAAAGGTTCCTCAGCAACTCTACCAGCTGTGACTTCATGTGTTTCCTAGATACATTTTTGCTTATGCAATATATATATCTTTTTTTTAATCTGCAACAAAAAAAATTTATACAGTGAACAAAATAATATCTGTTCTTGTCTACTACACATCTATCGTTAGAGTTAACAACAAAAAAACAAATTCCTAAATGACTAATCCTAATCTAAATCAAGAGTCCAAAACTGATGGAAAGAATGAGAGCACTGTCAGTAACTCAAAAAAGTGGCAACACAAGCACATATAAATAAAAAAGACCCCCCCACCCACACACACACACACACACACACACACACCCCTACACCTCTGAGTTCTCTACAGAATTGTTCAATAGAATCTATTCAGTACAGATGGTCAATTGAAAGGTCAATCAAAAGTGACCTTTGAACAGAGAACAGACTAAAATGTAATAAAAACTGAAAGAAAATGTGAAGGACACATTGAAAGGAATTATTAACAAATATTTGTCATCCATGAACTTCCATTGTAAGTAAAATGTTCAGTTTATAAATAGCCCGAGTTTATTTATCTTCACTTAAACTACACTAGCAGCTCTGTCCCATATTTGTGATGCATTTAGTAGTAGCTTTGTTAATTGTTGCTGCCAAGTGTTCTTAGGTGGATGAGGTTTGACAGTCAGTGATGAAAGTTGACTTGTTCTGGAAATTCAACCTATTCACCAAGGGAAGTCGAACACCAATTGTACCTGTGACAAAATCTTTCTCTTTATAAGTGGTCAGAAATGAGTGGATATGTCAAGAAAAATAAATATTTGGGGAAGAAACTGAAAGGAGAAATCAATAGCAGAAGATGAGTTGCATAAAGTAAGGTAGAAGGAGACCAAGAGTAGAACTAGAACTAATGTAAGAAAGGTAATAGTGCACTGCTGAGATTAGTGTTGCATATTCTAATGTGTAGGTGTCGGCAAGGCAGGACCAGGCATCCTGGCCGGGATAAAGGAATGATTCTTGCCGACTAGTAGGCCATAATAGATAGACTGAATGAACGGGAAAGCCGAGAGCAGTTCATTCCCCAAAATGATAGGTGGTTCATTGAGTTAAACCTAATTGGGACACCCGAAGGGTGGCATGGGAGTTGGGGTCTTTGGGGGCCACCAGAGGGTGCTGCAGGAGGACTGCCCTGGTTTCTGCATGACGCAGAAGTGCTCTGCATGACTTTGGCAGGAAACCAGAAGCAGTTTCTGGGTTGACTTTAAAAGAGAAATACCCATACTTAAACGCGTCAGACTTGGGAGGCAGTGGGCAACATTCTCTTGGAGGTGGAAGGAGATTTGTGATTTGATATTTATTCTTTGCTGGTGTTCTGTTAAAAGAATGTTTTTGTTAAATGAAATCCTTTATTTGAACCTGGAATTGTGTAGGGTATTGCTGTGTCTGTGGTTTGGGACTTGGTGGTGCCCCAATTTGGTTACAACTTATACTAAAGTACTGAACCAGCAAAATTTTAAAATGCTACTAAATCCTTATTATTCAAAAACCTTACTTAAAATTAATATGTCTTAAAAAAACCAGCATAAACAAAAAGTAGTCAAAGTGAAGTATGGCAATACTTTTTTTTTCTATAAAGTAAATGAAAAAGTTTAACCTGAAGATTTTACAGTGCCTGTTTGCTAACATTGTTACAAGGCTTGTCTTGTCAAAAGAGGCCACACAGCAAATCTTTCTAAGCACTTCTTTCTTGCTCATCCTGATGTCTTCTAGGGTAACATAACTTGACAAGTCTGAAATGGTATTTAGCGCAAAAATAAAAAGTTAAGATTTATGTATTTCGATGGGTTAAGTGCAGCATTTTCTCACAGTGAGAGTTCATAAAGAACATGTTCCCAAGCTTGTTTGATGAAGAGACACAAATACAAACTAGTTTAAGCCTAATTGTTGTGATTCTGTAAAGTGTGATGCAAAACATCATTCTAAAAAGAGTTATTCCGTAATGTAGACTCTATATTACATGCACTGTTGATTAATGTGCATTTCACTAGTAATATTGTATGCAACCCTGGGTCTGGAACTAAGAGGGAGGTCATGGACTGCAAAGTGCCCGCAGGTGACCTGTGGATAGGCAATGGCCATGGATCGGCTTGTGGTACTGTGAGATAGTGTGGCAGTTGGGTCGCCTCTGACCCCAGGTGAGTGGAGTGAGGGGGGAGCCTGGTAGCTTGTAGTTGGTGAAGAACCCAAAGACTCTTTTCAGGGCCACATCAGCAGTCTGGCTTAAGGTGGCTGAATCCATTCCTCCATTTCTCACATCTCCTGGTTCGTTATATTTATTAGCGCCTATTTTGAAGTGTGTTTTCTTACAGATTTAAGGTATCAGGAAAGATTTTCTAACTATATTGTGCTTATTTCTTTGAAACGCTCTTTTGCTGAAATATTTTGGACACTAAACATACATGTATAGTAATGATCAGGCTAACAAATAAGAGGGCCATGTAACTGCTTGGCTGCTGAGCTGCATGCCTTGTAAACGAGCAGTACGTTATGTAAATGAAATATAGTCTTGAGCTCTGGAGGGACTGGTGGAAAAAAGTGGAAGGTGTGCAAGAGTCAGGATCCTTTTGACGAAAGGCAAAAATTGGGATCCTTTGATTAAAGGTGCATGAAGGACGATGACCTTTCTTGGAGGAGCTATTGACGAAGAAAATAAGAAGCTACTAGATTGCAATTTTCAGCACAGCAGTGGAACACTGTGATGTGCGGGAGCAGTATGTCTGATTACAAAGAGAAAGTGAGGGAGAGAGCCGCATGCTTTAGTATTGTTTGGGTATCAGTACTAAGCTGCAAAATAGATTCATTGTATTGGTACCAAAGTCAAAATTTTATCATTGATCCAACACTAGTTGGAAATTAGGAAACACATAAACCAGATGGAAACTGATATTTTTTTTTTGTCATTTTCATACCTAAACATATTTTACGGTACTTATGTTACTTATTTATATTACTTATTGATATTACAGTAAACATTTGCTTTTATGCCATTCTGTCATCAGAATCACATGTTGGATACTAGAAGCTAATTGATTTTAATCTATCTATAGTGCACAGAGTGTCTCCAAAAAAAAAAAAAAAAGGTCAGATAGAAGTTGCTTTACATGTGTCATGGAATCTGTGCTAGATCCCTTGTTCTTAATAAATTAGTAATAGGTGTTCATATTTGCCTGGGGTGGGTGAGGGGTCGTCTTTCAGTCTTTTTTTTGTTTTTTTTGTTTGTTTTTTATTTGGGGAAAATATTCAAGGGGCTAAAAGTATATTTGCCTGTAATACTGTAGATTCCCACACAAAAAGGAATAACTTGTCCTGTGTCCTTGGAAATTGATTGTTACTTTTACAGTGAACGGGGAGAAAAATAATTTTTTCTGTTGAGAATTAAATTTTACATACTCTAAAACTTGCTTAATCTAATTCAGGGTCAATGGAGCTGAAGCCTATTCCAGCATCATCATGCCTATTGGTTGGCCTATGTTGGAAACACCACCACACTCACAACCGGCTAATTTACAATTTGGAAGTAACCTAACTTGCATGTCTTTGTAGATGTTGTTGGAAACCAATCTGAAGATAAATGGACACAGATAAGGGATATGAGTAAATAAACTCTGCGCTGACAGTGTCTGGGTGTTGGCTGCTGTTCCACTGTGATACCTCAGATTGTGTTGTACTGTTGCCTTATCCACAGATAATCTATATATATAATTCACTAAGGCAAGACACCCATGGAAAGCACGCCGGAAAGAGCGTGGATTCACTAAGCTGCCGACAAGTAAGACACCTATGGCGCACGCAGGAAGGAGCCACGCCCACCAACTCCAAGACCATTGGATACGATGACAACTCGCAGAGCCACGCCCACCAACTCGGACACGACGACACAGAAAAAACGGGGTCATTTATATTCATCTGTCGTAGAGGCCACATGCACCTCCGAGCGACGTTGACTGTTCATAGAGGCATGTTTCTCGCGGAGGTGAATCACCATTTGCAGCGTGTAAAACGGTTTGCGAGGGGTATCCCATAGGATCCTTAAAACAATCCTTTACAACTGAGGTTAAAACACAATGAAGTAAGCAGTCTTTAAAAACTGAGTTTTCGGTTACAACGCACGACCGCGTGCACCATAGCAAACTGTTTTACACGCTACATACAGCAATTCGCGCTACTACTGTGGTCGGGTGTCTTGGTGGATTATATATAGAAAAGGAACCAAAACCGCACAGAGCAATAAAAAGTCTACGTGAGTCACAGGTGCATGTGGACTATGCAAAGACGACAACGACTCAAGTGACGAGTTGGAGGTGGGCACATGAGCAGGCAGGGCGCGATGGCGGTCCGCCAGTTTTCAGTCACGGACGATTGTGTGTTGGTTCGTTCCGTGCATTGTTACAATGTTGCTTTTCTTGCTGATTTATTACATTA
>JANRMT010062850.1:5310791-5361904 GCA_026402145.1 Polypterus bichir lapradei | reverse complement strand
GGGGGGGGGGTGGACGTTTTGCAGATTTTTGTCAAATGTACTCTTAACTGGCTTTTCTGTTAATTTGAATGCCATATTAATGCTACCTCTGGATGTAGGGTTTGTCAGACTTGCTGATTTTAGGTGCTGATCTTGTCATAGGACAGCTTTAATTTATATGACCTTTCAGCACAGTCACACCCGTCCCTTTTTGTTACAAGCAATAACATGATTCCTGGCGGAGCTGATGCTGTATGATGAGTTAAGAGGTGCAGTGAGTCAGTGCCCTTTTGTTTTTTTCATTCTGCCATGGTATGTAAAACATGAGACAACAGACAGATGTGATGAGACATCAGACAGATGAGTGTCTCTCCTGTTTATGAATCCTTGTTCCTCATTGCTGCATTATATGCATTGTAATTTCAGATAAGCATCATTGGTTGTAAGCTCTCATGCATACAGATTCCACCATAATGACTAAGGACAAAAATCAAACCATGGCATGAGTTACAGACTGGTTGGATTGAGGCATGTTGTATGTCAGAGTGAATGCACAATACTTGCTACAATTATATAAATAAAGGCTGTGGCTAAAAATGACTGGAAAAATCATCTAATGTGACATTTATGTCTTATGTCTTCATGGTCTGTTTTGGTTTGGCTATCTGCCAGCTGCTCTTTGGACCTTTTCAAGCATGAAGACTGAAATATATAGACCAAACTTTAGCACAACTGTGCATATAAACGTCCTTTGACTTGTGTCTCTAATCGTGCAGTATGTAAATGTCAATCCCTTTCACCTATTCCGTTTATTTATTCACACTCTTAAGTCCCTGTTAAGAACTGTTGTGGATTGACTAGCATTGACAAATGTTTTTCTTCTTTGTAAAAGTGTGTGTATACCTTAAATTTCAAATATCATGGCAACCCATTTTTGTAATATGTTATTTACTGATTTTAAAATCAATTAGACATGAAATAAACTACTTACTCCATGCATTTTCCATACATTCATGTTAAATCAATATTGACTCCTGTCCCGTACCAGTTTGGTAAACTGTATGATCAAAACTCCCAACACACACTAGACCCATGAACATGCTGAGAAATTGAAAAGCTTAACAGAGACCAGTCTTGTTTTAAAACATCATCATTGAATTCTTGTCAAAACTGATGAATTCTTCCAGCTGAATAAGTTGATGAGTGAGCAATCTAGACTAAGATACCACAATAGACTTTTCCTGGCCTATCAGGTGTTGCTGCATGGTAATGCTGTCAGAAGACTTTGAATAATAGTAAAATCCAAAACTATCAGACAAAGAAACAAAGATTTTTTTCCCCCCTAAAACAACTGAATGTAGGTCATTGCCAAAACATATGTCCTATAGAGAGAGATGCTTTGTAACATGAGTCACTATTCAGGTGTTGCCTTGGATATATTTTGCATAGTTTTATTTGAGATTGATGTATTTGATGTACTTTAGTATTTTAAAATGAATTACACAACACAGATTGAGGTGACTTGTATCTTATTGATCACTGGTTTCCTTCCTTATGTGAAATTTTACCTTAAAAATAGTAAGGTGCTGTTCAGGTGGTTGCTCTAGATCCCCTATGGATATACTGTTTGAGAACAGTTGATAAAGTCTGCCCATGTCTTCATTGTATAGTGTAGTGATGGATGGATATTGATGAATGATTTTAAGTTTGGCAGGTGTTTTCTAAAATAAAGTTCTGTCTTCTAAATAGTTCAGGTAGTATTTAATTGGAAGATTTTATATGAAGTCTATTTCTAGAATTCAAACCTGTTGTCAGTATAGAAGTCTGTAAAGATATTAATACCGAGTAACATATGTGAGTTAAGCAGTGGGTAGGTAAAGGGGGAGCTGGAATAGATGATTATTGGGAATGGAGCTATTGACAACAGTGTCTTGGCTTTAAAGTGTTTCTTATATTGGCACCATATTTTGAGCGAATGATACGTTACTGAATTATTGGTAAACTCCCTAGCAGTTTTATTATATTCATGAATTTGGAGAGGCAGCAGCTAACTTTTAGGAATTGCCCAGTGAAGAGGATGTGTAACCACCTGTGCTTGCTGCCCCACTTTTGTAAGACAACACCGGCAATACCATATCTTAGCTGTATTGCTGCCATACAAGTCCTATTAATCTTTGTTTGGAGAAAATAGTTCCAGATGGACAGTACTTTTAGTGAAAACTTCAAGCATTGCCCTCTGTTGCTGAGGTGTTTCATTTACACATTGTTGTGCCGCGGCGTTTGCTGCCCACTGGTCATTTGTAGGGAGGCACATGCAAGCGCCATCTTGTGGCTGTGGTTGAGTGTGAGTAGAGTGGACTGCTCCATACACACACACAGGTCTTTTGTTTTGTATATGGCTAATTGTTGACAATTAATAGGCATAAGATCAAGGTAAATAGTGATGAGTTTGAAGAGCATTTCCTCCTCTTGGTTAACCAACACGTATGGTTTTCTTTCTTACTGCTTCCTTCTTTTGTATTATAGTACGTATTTTCATTACCCAGTAATAAAATTTAAAATTTGGTAATTCCAGGGTGCCCTCCCTTCTTTTGAGGAAGTTGGAAAATTGCCTTAATGATACAATATAAAAACCCAAGGAACAACAATGTATCTAATGTTTTAAGGAAAGATTTGCTTATGCAGTGATATTCTGAACAAAATATCTGAATTTAGGAAGGACATGGATTTTTAACAGAAATGATTCATCCAGTTTTGAGAAGAAGACATTACAATTTTATTAACCTCTTGTTTGATACTTTGAATTAGATTGCTACATTGAATTTGATATATCATTATTTTTTGTAACTATACTTCCTAGATATCTTAACTGTTCAGAGGTAGGTGGAGAAAGTGAAGTAATGCAGGTTTGGTCTGATTTACAGGACTGTTGGATGGAAGCAGTACACTGTTCTAGTATATTTTCTACATAGATATCCTGTAGGTTTCCTTTGATAGATTCAGTATCCAGTATATAATATGTAAAATGAGAGTTGTGCATGAAAGTGAAGTCCATTCAAGCAAATTTGAGCACTGTATCTTACTTGTGCACAAATGACATCAAACATGTGGCAAGTTTCTGACTTTGAACATCTGACTAAACGTTCCTTCTTCATAAGTAAAGACACTTGTATCTTGACAATGTTAAAGTAGCATTAAATGACTTTTAGGTGAAATATACAGGTGTTTTCATGAAACATTTAGTTCATCTTAACTTTATGTTTGAAGTTTACATTGTGAAGCACTAAGGGCTAATAAAGCTTTACACAGGTTGAGTCAAAACTATGTTAACATTTGAATAGCGGAAACAATTTATACACTAAACATACTTCAGTATGTGCAAAATAATTTACAGTAATGTTTCAACCTGTTTGCCATCATGGTCAACACATTTATCATATGTGGCACATAAATTGTCCACAAAAATTGTATATAAGTATATATACATAGCATTACCATTCGTGTTAACATAATTTCGACTCACCCTGTACTTTAATGCATTCTGTATCAAGTGAATTCCTGTTTGCTGTAGCAACATATGCTAGTGAAATCCTTGCTCACCACTTCCTGTGCGCTTTCACTGTTTTGAGTAGATGCAGGGATAAAAAAAGTGTCAGTATCAAGCACAACTGTGATATGGCAATTGTTACATCATGTTTTGCATATTTTGCCTGTATGTCTAACCATTTTTAATTTAGTTTTAATCCTTTTCAGATGATTATGTGGTGAGCTTCACAATGAATAGTTAACTGGTAAAATGGGATACTGTTTGTTTTGAGATACTATATTTGTGAGTTTCTGTTAAGATTTAAGTCTGGGCTTCAGTATAACCAAGGTATAGAAAATTATAGTGGAATAAAGCTTCAACATCATGATCTACAAAACAAAACTAAAGTAGAACTTTACGAATTTTCATATAATTCCAACAAAAAAAATTCAAAGGTGTAACTAGTAAGCGTATGTTTTGCTTATTACAGCTGGAGTCTAATATACTTGTTAATTCCTATTGTGAAGTTTTGCAAATGCATGTCTTGTGATTTGGGTTAATTATTCAACAGCTATGCTATCTGGAGGCTTACCTGACAGACAAATTTTTTATATCGCGGTCTGCTTAATTATGCATTTTTAACATTTTTTACTGTTTTTTTTCTTTCATAGATTATTGGCCTAAGTTAAAATGCCACTGGTAACAAGAAACATCGAGCCTCGACACCTCTGCCGACAGACTCTGCCCAACAGTATAAAAAGTGAACTGGAATGTGTTACCAACATCACCCTTTCCAACATCATTCGGCAGCTTGGTAGTCTCAGTGAGTAACCTCTTTGGGCTCAACCCTGTGAGCATGTTGAACAGTTTTATCCTACTTAACATGTTTAATGTACTTCTGCTTTTACAGAGATGTAAGTTTATTTAATATGTAGGGATGCAGTGGAGAAGATTTAGAATTCTGTGAATTTTATGATATAAAACTTCAACAGAAGGCACTATATATTCAGCTTTTTAAAATTCAAGACTTTCTTAAAATTTCAATATAACTATTATATCTTAAATTTGTACTCCATGACATATTACTAATCATTTGTTTCAGTATATTGACCATGTGGTTTAATTTCTTCATTTTTAGTGGCAGCTTATATCTACTGATAGGTGAACTTGTAAAATATTTTAACATCAGAAACCTTTATGTTAAATTTGTCTACTGTGGGTTATTAAGTGTCCTATTAAAAGCTTAGGTTTATTTCATGCTGAGATAAACTCTGCATTTCATAACTTAGATACTGAGAGTTTTAAGGAGCGAATTCACTTGGGAATTTAAAAGGCATACATTTTATACTGTTGTGTTGCTGATGAACACCAGTTGTCCGAAGAGGCCATGAAGGAAGGTTTTCTTGTGGCTTCTGTGACAGAATAGATGGTGGTGGTTCTCCGTTTGTTTTAAGTGCAATAATTTGTGTCAGGCAGATGTTCCCTATACATTTACACTTCTTCCTCCAGCCTGTAATGTCACAAGGAAGGATGAAACTGTGGATTTATCCTGGTTATGCCAAATTTACTACTGACCCCCCCCCCTCCCCCCTGTCTATAATAGCAGAGTCCTAGATCTATCAGGTGAGGTAAGATTTTTAAAATGTTTAATTGTTTAGTTCATGGCAGTCTCCTCTTTCTGTTGTTAGATTGGGTATTTACTTCTCTTTCCCATCTACTTCAAAGCCCAAAGCATTGTGCAGTCGGAGATAAACTTTTCCAAATTTGTGTTGTAAAGAGCAGTTATTTGAGAATTTGTGGAACTTCTGTTTGTTTTGATGAGTCTGTCTGTTCTTCTGTCAAATTTCTTGTTGACAGTGCATTTTCAGCCACAGAACTGCTGCTCACTGGATCTTTTACGTTTTTCATAGCTTCTTTTGTAACAAATCTGTGACTGTAATATGTAAAAGAGTGGCAGCTATCCAAGTTCTGGAATGAGATGTTGTACTGCAGTCAGTCATTAGAATAGCTTTGATGAGAACAGGCCTTTTAGCCCAACAAAACTTGACAATCCAATTTTTGCAAAATGACAAAAAAATAATGTCTACCACAGTGTTTTGTAACTTACTTTGTATATCTGTAGTTCTCAGGTTAGGGGGTGCGGCTGTCTAGTGTTTGCTCAAAAGTTACCCCTAACTAGTCTCAGTCTCTCCCCAGTGTTCTTGTTCATAGTCTCCTTTTAAGACATTTGAGATCCACCATACTAATTCACTTCACAATTCCATTATGTCATCTCCTAATATTTGCTGGTTAGATCACACATCCTTCCCTTTCTAGTGTTGTTGAAACAATGACTAAACATTTTGACTTGGTCTGTACTGATTTTGCAAGATAAGTTTCTGTATATTTAAATATGTTAATGAAAAGCTTCTAGCATCTGTGGCTTATAGTATGTTTCTTGTTTCTGAACCAAATCAACCCATAAACAGAAAACCACAAAATCAAGTATTATATTCTGTTCCTTTTTCTGACCCCTTCAGATATTTATTTTTGCCTTGTAAGTGTGTACCAGGAAGAGTTCACTAATATGCTTTAGTCAGAAGAGAGGCTGCAAAATTCATTTGTTAAAGGACCTCTCTCACAAAGGTGATATGGCTTATGTCCAGCCTTTGATATGGACTGCCAAAAAAAAAATGTTGCTACTGGTGCATGTTGTGTGCCCATTGGGTGGCCAGAATGTTGACTTCTAAAATGAAGCAACAGAGCATTCAGGGTTCTAATGAGAATCCCAGTCTAATAAATTATGAATCAGCGAAACTGAAAAATCGTTCTGTTACTGGGGAGGAAACTTGGAGTTGTTCCATAGGCTTGAGCCAGTAGCCAGTTAACTGGTTCACTACAGTGACGTGCCACTTATTCATGTAAAACTTCACTTTCCAGTGGTAATATTTTAATTATTTTTTTGGACAGCAAAATTTGAACAGTTAATTAGGACACCTTGCATTGCTAAATGTAATCAAACGGTAGCAATTAAAATGATAACTAAAAAATGAACAGAGGTATAAAGAATACCTGAACACTGCAACACTAATCCATGATGCTACTTGGATGGACTAATACCTAACCTCTCTCTCCAAGCTTTACAAAGCTTAGAAAATTGACTTCTTTTGCTAATGTATTTACAAGTGATTATTGGACAGGTTCTTACTGATGGTGTCTTTTGATATAAATACATTGGGGAGTGTTTAACTCTGCCCTGTTAGTGAACTTGGATAAAAATAATAATAAGATATTACATTGAAGATCTGTATTTTTTCAAATCCAGACATAGTGTGTTTACTTTGGATTAATGTCAGTTTCATACCAAATGATAAAATTGAGCTAGCAGTCTTTAAAGATGCCATTTGATGGTGGTGTTTGAAAATTGTGGTTGTTAAATTGTCAAAAACGAGAAGTTTGTGGAGATACTGAAAACACTCACCCAGGTTCTTTTGCTCATTTGATGTCTGTCACTTTTTTGTAGTTCGCCTCACCATCCACATTTATGCACCTTAGTATATTGGGAAAAGGGTGTTAAGGATAGAGCTTCCAGGCAAGAGGAAAAGATGAAGGCCTAAGAGAAGGTTTATAGATGTGGTGAGAGAGGACATGCAGGTGGTGCGTGTAACAGAGCAAGATGCAGAAGACAGGCCGATATGGAAGAAGATAATCTGCTGTGGCAACCCCTAATGGGAGCAGCCGAAAGAAAAATATTTTATAAAAATGATTTGTTATGATTAGTGTTTGTTTAGATTCCCACTGTTTATAAATAAAAGCACATTTAAGCAATTTTTTTAAATAAAAACTATAATCAAAATATCGCCTTAAATACCACAAATTATCTATCATCTTTATTTTTGTTAGTTATCCCAATAGGGTAAAGTCTCATTATACAGTAGTATTTTTTCCAACGCCAAAGAAATTCTGAGACTATACCATGGCTGACAAGGTCATGTGCATAGTATTTATGGCTTCAGAATGTAGTTTGTAAGTTATCATTAGACCTTAAAAGGCTCACAAACAGTTAATAATACACTGATTTCATTTGATATTTGTGGCATTCAGTTATATGGTAAAGAAAATTGTCTATTCCGGGCTTCAATATGTTTGTGTATCATACATATGTATCAGTGGTACCCAACTCCTTTCCTGGAGGGCTACTGTTGCTGTACGTTTTACTTCCTGCCACTTTCTTCATCACTGACTATTTCTATTCTTAATTGCCTTCTTTTCCCTTGATTTTATTTGCCTTGTTGAATAAGACTTTTCCTTAAATTGCAGCCGTACAAAAATGAGCTGTAAAGTGAGCCAACAGATTGCCAGAAATTGTGCTTGTGTCAAATTTAAACTTTCCTTTCCTCAAAAAGTGATACCAAAATAACAAAAAAAAAAACAAAAAAAAAAAACAAAAACATAGACACTGTGGTTTTCCCAAGTGTTTGTTATAAAATACAGTTTATTTCATTTTCAAACAATGCCAGGTCAGTTTATTCATTTCTGATGTTTTCCCAGATATGTCAACTATACCTGTGAAAAATTTCATGTTGATAACACAGATAAATAAATATTTACAGCATTTAGCACCATGGGCACCCCTCTCACCTCCAGAACTTTTCTAGACAGAGAGAGAGAAATTGGGAGCATGCAGAAATAGTACGCTGCTAGGCAGGGATGGCCAAAATATAAATAAATATAAAATTTATATAAAATAATAAAAATATTCAAAATACAAGTAATTTCACACTAAACAACCAAACATCCCCCCCCCCCCCCCCCCCAAAAAAAAAAAAAAAAAAAAAAAAATTTTTTTTTTTTTTTTTTTTTTTTTTTTTTTTCCCCAAACATGGCTTTTTATATATCGTTTATAAGTGTTTCAGGCATAAAAGGGTATAAAGCTTGCAATGGCATGACCCACTGAGCCAGAGCTGCTTGACCTGAACTGCCAGATTACTGGTGCTAGTCTGGAATTCCCACCTGCTGTTTAACAACGAATATCTCGTTAAAGCTTCATCCCACAGGGACGAGCCTGGGCTAGTTCTATTCAGCAGAGGCTGCTGTCAATTTTGTATATAACATGCCTATATTCATTGTTGCTTTCTGAAATTATATGTGACGGCACACACAAATTCTCGCTCGAACTTCAAGCTTAGTGAGTCATTGCTCAAAGTCAGGGTAAGCCCATTGTTCAAGCATGGCTTTGTTTGGTGTCGTTGAAAAAGTCACAGTCTCAGCTATCCAATGGTGTAAGTTTTGTGATAGTAATGACCCACTCAAAATCGGCAGGTGGTTCAAGCCCATAAAGGCGACTGTGTTTATGGATCATGTCGTTTTCCTCAAGACTCCTTCATCACACATACATATATATACGTGAGGGCTTGTTTTGCTCAGGAGAACCTGCTGTCAGTACTGATATGTTACTTGTATATTTTTGCTGTTGGTTTGTGGAGTTATATGCAAGAGCAAGTGAAAATGCAGGCGTGAGATGTAACGGTTTTTGCAGTTTGCTCGGTTGTAGTGGGAGTTCAAGGCCTTTTGAGTGATGTAATAACATAACATTATCCTAAATTTTGACAATTTAGAGAAATTTTTTGTACAGAAAAATTACTGGGGTGGTTTTAATTTTTTTGATGACGAATGACATGGCACACACAAGATTTCATGCCAGATTAAAAGTCAACTTGTACATACTGTAACACTGTGATCACTATGAGTGTGTAGTAGACACCTGTGTCTTTCAAACAAAGTATTGTTTGTGTTTGTGTGTAGCATGATTTGTCTATATGATGCGGCGGAATGTATTTTAAAAACATTTTTTGAATCCTTTTCGACCCAGTACCGGGCTACTTAGGGTTTAAGAATAAATAGTAAGTCAGTTAAAATTAAGGGAAAAGTTAGAGGCAAAACATGGTAACTAACTAAAGTGTCTATAAAAACTAGAAGCCACTGGAGCCCTCCAAGGGCTGGAGTTGAACACCCTTGATTATGCATATACACCGTAATATGTCAAATGCACATTACATTTTGAACATAATTAACTTACCTGCTGTCTTGAATATGGTCTGATCCAAAGAAACTGAAACTTTTGGTGGGTTTCCAGAATGTTCTTGCTTTTCAGGTGGTTCAACTGCTTATGAATATCGTTCTTTTTTTTTTTTTTTTTGGATGACCCCCATGACTCCCTTAATTAAATTAAACAGGTTTGAGAATGTTATGTGACCAATTATCTGCTAGCCCTCCTTACCCCCATTAGATTCCCAAGATCACTTATTAGCAGTTTTCTCTGAAATTATGTAAAATTTTGCCAAATCAATATGCGGACAGATGATCCGCTGTGGCAACCCCAAACGGGAGCAGCCTAAAGAAGAAGTAGTAGTTCATCCAGGTCAGCTGAAGTTTTGTTTTAGCATTAAACATGCCCCAGTCTTGAAGTCCTTAGGAATGGTAAAAATCAGAGGTTATTACAGTCCTTTACGAATGTGCATAATTTATTTCCAAATGTTATTTCTATGCCTAGAGAATGTTTTCTTAAAAATGCAGCCTTATGTGACCTCCTAAATATTTAGCAATCTACAAAACATGTCAGATTTACAATCAAACTATTTAAAGAAAAATTCATCTGAAACTAAATTTTTTCAGTATATTAAATTGTTGTCAAAAGTATTTTACACAACTTCATTTTATTTAAATGCATTTTTATGTTGCTGCAGGTAAATATGCAGAGGATATTTTTGGAGAGCTCTTTTATGAAGCAAGCAGCTTTGCAATACGTGTTAATGTTCTGGGAGAGAGGATTGATCGGTTACAGGTGAAAGTGACACAACTGGACCCCAAAGAAGAGGAAGGTAAGCCTTATATATATGTAAAAAATTATATATATAATTTTTTTTTTTTGCCCAGCTTTTGGGAAATGTAATGTTCAGTGTGTAATCTGTCATGTTTACATGACATCTTTCTTGGTAATCTTTATCTGATACTCTTTGCAGAGATTCTCAAATACAGCCAAAAAATTGTAATGACAAAATACAAATAATTTCAGGGGATTAGTATGAATATGACAATTTTTTTTTTTTTGACAGGAAATGTGGGAAGAATTTGCATACTGGTGTCATAGTACTTTTGCTGAATTTCAAATGATGTCATTGTCAGTGTAGGCAGAACTGACTGGTCTATGTTTTTAACATGCATAATTTGTGCTCATGTAACTACCTGAACAGATGCTACGTGGATATGCAGGAGTACAGCACTTAAACAAATGCAGTGGATCTGAATTGAGTGATAAAATGTTTTGAATACAAGCACATTAATAGTCTGTTCTGTTTCTAAAAGTAGATTTGATTTGCAAGTGTGGAAAAGAATTTTCTGTTTCTAATTAAGGAAGTGTAGGTGTAGTATGTTAAGGTTCCGTTATGTCAGACAGGGAAGCCAATGATACATTCTGAGTAAATGAGAATGCAGTTTAATAATCTTTCAGGACTTTAATATAATGCATACCTACGTGTGTGCAGTTGACCCCAACATTTAATATCTAAATTACTTGAATACTGTTTTAGCCAATAAAGTTGCACTACACAAGGCAAATGCATTCTTAAATAGACCAAATCCAGGGTGCACATTGCAGATGCTCTTCCTTTTTAAAGCTGTATTTACTAATTCACATCCCAATTTTTCCGTGCTTTTTCTAGTGTACAGTCTTATAGAGAACTGGCTAATATGTTGCATCTTATTCTTCGCTTTTCAACTAAGTCATCTATGAGGGAAATCCATGAGTTCTAATTCAACCCTAAAGTGCCAGGTGAAGTAAAGTAGCGTTCTTAATAGCAAGCATACATGTTTTGTGTATTAAACACAACCACCCTGAGGCAGAAAACATCAGGTGAACAGCAAAAGCATGTTTGCCATTACTACACTTATTAGAGTTCATGTCTATGTCAAAAACCTTTTGTACCTTTTTTTTTTTTTTTTTTTTTACAACTAATACAACATGTATGATAAAAAACATGCAATATCTTTGCTTTTATTAAGAAAAGAGACTTTAGATTTATAATCTACCAAATCATTTGGTTCCTGTCCCGGGAGATAAAATCAAAATTCACTGATAGTATTCTGTTTGGTTATTAAACAGAAGTAAATAAGCTATGCATACTGCATCTTGGTATTTGAGACACAAGGACCATGATTTAAAGTACCTGCATCCGTTCGTAACACTCATTAACCTGTTGTACAGCTTTGAATATAAATGCATAGAGATAACGAAGTCTAACTACTTGAAATCTAGTCTTGACCCAAATCAGAGCTTTGCTTGCTAAGTTCTGAAATCTTCTACAGCTTATTCATTTTATTCCATTTAAATGTTCCATTTGACGTTTTTGTAGTGTGACATTGCCTCCTAATTTGTTTACGTTTTCAGTAAGATATATTAATTCTAAAATCCACTTAATGTATGCAAGACCAAAGGTGTATCTGCTTAAAAGGCGAGGGATTATGCTGTCCCCCAAGGTGGCAGCAGTTTTATCTCAAAGCCTAGTGGCTTAACAAGTTTCTACTAACACTACTTGGTCTCCATGATATTTCTCTTATCAGTTTGAAATTCTACTTACACCATACATTGAAATGTTAGTTGCCAAATCTATTAGATTAGTAATAATGGATTATCTTGTCCATGGCCATGGAATTACTGTTGCTGGGTTTGACAGAAAATGAGGAGTTTATACACATTTTTGAGCAAGATTTTAGCCAGCCATAAACTTTGTGTAATTTATTTATAACTGCAAGCTTTTGGCTTATCTTCCCCAGAAAAGAAACTCTATTTCTGCTATTTTATGTTTCAGCAGAAAATAGTTTGTGCTTTTTTAATAACTTTGTAAATGGAAATTATTTTTTAGTGGTTTTGTTTTTAACCCTTTTTTTATGAGAATGTTTAGTTTTAAATGTAAGCTGTAAACAACTGTTTTTTCAATAGACATTTGTCAGATGATTTATTTTCTCTTAGCAGACAGAAAGAGTGGAAATGTACAGTGTTTTGAACCATTACACCCCAAATACAAAGGGGTTGCAGATTATGAAGACTTTAAAGTAGTTGTAAATTGTGGCATGACACTTTAATACAGTATGTTAATGCTCAGGTTTCTAGAAGTTGTTGTAGGCTAATTTAAGCTTTAATGAAATTCATTCCATGTATTTGATTATTTATAAATATTTTATGAAATACATTTTTCTTTTTTTTTTTTACCATGTCTTTAAAATAAAACTCACACACACAATTTAAAGTAGGGACAAGATATCCATCAATGTATGAGCAGAGGTAACCAAATTCAGTTTTGAATGGAAATGGAACTTGTCCCTGCATTAATGGACAGAAGACAAGAATCACAACTTAACAAGGATGCAGCTGTGTTGTAAGGCATGCCCCCATATACATGCAAACTGACTCTTGCTGGACACATTTTAGAGACTCTGGGTAACCAAACATACATCTTTCTTGAATGCAGGTGGAAAAAGAGCTATACAAACAGAGAATATGCAGTCTTCACACAAATGGTGATTGGGCTGGGTTATGAATTCTAATTCATGAATCAGAGATGTAGCAGCACACTCACAGTACCTTCATATTCACTTTCACTGCACAAATGAAAATGCAATGTCAGAATAATATATGGATAATATTTGTTTGTGGCTAATGCAAAATGCAGGGATTCGTGATTAAGCAATTGTGGCTAGGCATTTTATTTCTAATTGCTGTTTTATGCCAGTGTGGATGAGAAGTGTTGTTATTCTCAAGAATTACTGATCCATACTTTTATTGTATGCTAATATTGACTGTGCTGTTTAGTTTCTCTGCAGGCTATCACTACAAGGAAGGCATTTAAAAGCTCTCTTTGCCAGGATCAGCAACTTTTTACTAGACGTACCCTTCCACAACCTGTACAGGAGACATACAACACCTGCAATAAACCACCACCTCTTAATAATCTCAGTGTATACAGGTATTTCCCCGATTCTTGCATGTGGAGCATGTGGTGTGTGTTTGTGTATAAATATGTAGAACCCAAGATTAAATAAATAAATTTATATATACAGTAAATATAAAATATAAATTTATTTCTTGGATACGCTGAAAAATGTTCTGTAAGTTTTTAATATTTTAATGGGACATCTACGTGCAAAATTCTATTATATAATGACAAATGCTTAGTTACTGGACTAGACAATTAATAAATACTGTAATCCTTTATAAAAATAAAATTTGTAACATTTTAATGTATTATGATATCAAAGTTGGCTTTAGTGTTTTTTACACTAACATTAAATTTACTGTGTATTTTTTTTATATAAGAAAACTTCCCATTACTGTTATAGATTTACCAGATGTAAATGATGCACACAAACTTCAATTTTATTATAAATAGGATTATACATCAGAGTACCTTTTTTTTTTAACCTTTCATCAATGTGCTATTTATAAATGTTTTGTCTTCCTTACAGGGAGGATGGGAAGGAAGCTCTTAGGTTCTATACTGATCCCTCATATTTCTTTGATTTGTGGAAGGAAAAAATGCTTCAAGATACCAAGGACATCATGAAGGAGAAACGAAAGCACAGGGTACGACTTTGAAAACTTTTTTTAAGAACTGGAAAAAAAAAAGAGAGATTTTTTTTTTTTGCACTTGTACTACTGCTTATTACAAGCCCCTTCTAATTTTTAACAAGTGACCTCAAAAGCAATTATTTGTTGAATTCTTTGTTCATACTCGTAAATTTTTTTTTTTTTCCCCCAATGGCATGTCTGGAAGCATGTTTTAATTCAAGTTGAGCAGAAGGAAAGTCTAATTAAAAAAAAAAAAAAAAGCAAAAAAACAACAAAAAAAAAAGCATAATTAAATTTACTTGTGCAATTGTTTCCTCTCTGATTCAGCATCTTGTGCCTGAATCCCATGCCCAGTAGTTGTCTGCATGGGTTTTCCTTGTGGTACATTTAAATACCATATCTCCAAAGGAGTATGTCTTAGGTTAATTGGCGACTTTAACTTGGTCCCATGTGAGTGAGATTTAATTTGCATGCACGTGTGTGTCTGTGCGCACATGTGAGTGAGTGAGTCAGAGAGAGAGTAGACTCTGTGATGGATTGGTGCCCTGTCCAGGACTGGTTCATGCTTTGCAGCCAATGTTGTTAATATGGGCTTTGCCCTATTGTGACCTTAAATTGTATTAGATTGGTTAAGAAGGTTATGTAGAGAAAACTGGACAAAATAAAACTTTTTAAAATAAAAAATCATTTTACTTGTACATCCAGAGTACTATTAATCTCTTTAATGGGGTGGACCAATATTTTGGAAGCATGTTTACATAGTATTTGCAGACATTCATCACACAGAATACATTGTAATATTTCAGGTCGTATTGAATTCTGGGATTGTACAAATAATATATTTCAGAAGTATTTTTTCTCTGCTAGTTCTTGTATAAGTTTTTTTTTCACATTTTGCATTAGATATGCCCTGCTGCTAAAGATGGTGGTGATACTGACTGCCTATTGTTTCAATTAATTTTATTTTTGTTTATGGTGACTTAACATCTGGTTTATTGCTAAGCTCAAATTTCACTATAGTACTTGTCAATTTTATTGTTTTAAGTGTAGCTGCTTACATGGATCTAAACTATCCTTACTAAGTGGGGAACAATGCTTGAGAAATATTCTACAATTCAGTGATTTTTTTTTTTTTTTTTTTTTTGGTGCTTTTCCTATGAGTGGAGTATGCCTGAATCAAGCTGACTGATTTCTCCTAACAGAAAGAGAAAAAGGATAACCCCAACCGAGGAGCCATGAATCCCCGTAAAATTAAAACCCGCAAAGAGGAGTGGGAGAGGCAAAAGATGGGTAAAGAGTTTGTGGAGCCAAAAAATCAGAAAGGAGAAATAATGTAAGTTTGATATTTATTACATGTTTTGCAGGTATAATATAATGGTGTTTATATATTCATACATATCCCTTTGGTATAAAGTTTAAGTATTGGATATTGTATTTTGATATTCTAGTTTAAAATAAAAAAAGTCAAAAAATGATTAGCAATCATAACTTATCCTGGAAACGTCCCCAACTTTTTTTTTTTATTTTTATTAAATGCTGATTTTGTCCAAAACATTTTTAATGCTCCTAACTTAATTTTTCAGTCTTCAGCAGGGTTTTAGCCTATGTGAAATACCGTATATGTGGCTGTTAGGCGTTACCTGATCTATTGTAAAGTTTCAGATATAGCAAATGAGCAGCAAACTGTTAGCATCAAAGTGAGTTGTTTTATTTTATAGGAAGTTTACACTGTGATTCTTAATTTATTATAAGTAACAAAGTGTTAATTTTTTTTTTTTAATTTGAAAACTGATAAACCTACATAAAATAGGTTTGACTTGTATTGGCTTTTAATTAAAAAATTATACTATTGTTAACTTCTTAAACTGATGAGAAGAGTGTCTAACAACAAAAGGCCATATAGCTTTCAATACCGCTGTGTACAAAAAATAATCTAGGTATCAGTTCACAGAAATGGGTAAAAACATAATTATCCAGCAAAGTAAATCTCTTAGTTACTTGAGTATTTGTTTTTCTTTGGGAGGGGTTGGATAACACTTTGCCAACAATTTGTGCCTTATAAAAATCAGTTTTATTTCTGATTACATTTTCTTTTGTCTTGTTAAGAAGATTTCAATGGAAGTAGATTGAAATTGAAGAAATTTAGAATGAACATCAATGTTTTGTCCTTGATGCATCTTTCACTGATTTATACTTTTTCTCTTTGTGAATTATTTTTCAAAAACAAAATGCATACCAAACTTTTATAACTATTTTTTAGAACTATTATTTTTGTTTTACCACTTAGAGAGGCCTGTAATTAAAATGGTTTGTTTTGATGAGAGATTTTGATCTCTTCCTTCAGCAGTCAATTTCTATTTGCAGGACATTTCCCGCTTATTTTGAGCAAACATAGCCAAGCTCTTTTTTTTTTATTTTATTAAGTTGAATGAAGGTTGATGCTCTTTTTGCTTGTTAAATTAATCTTTTCTATCCTTGATTAAAATACTGGGATACTAATGATTTTGCTGTCTTTGGCGAAAGTACAGTTTGGTTCTCTTGGAATGTTATCAATGAAGTCGTGAACACCTCATAAACCATTAAACAATTTAATGTTTTAAATATGTAATTGTCATTTTCTTTAAGTTACACCTGTCAGCTGATCACATTACAGTCACCAAGGTATATTGGAGTTAAAATAGCCTCAATGCCAACTTATTGTTGTATGGAGTACAAACACAGCTCATAGTTACCATGAAAGGGATACATAGATGACTACCTTTTTGCATCGTTTTTTGACAGTATAGAGTAAGCACAGTTTGAGGAAGGTTGTTGGGAGCCCAGAGATGCCCAGTCTGTTTCCACAAAGAAAAATGAAGAATGAAAATTCTATGCACACAGCACTTGTTTGCTGTTGCTTCTCCCCAGCAATTGTATGCATAGTATAGCATGTTTTTCAGTATTTACAATGAAGACTGTAACACGCACACACACTTCATACAGCTATGGTCTTGGCATGGTTTATTTCCACCAGATGGCACATTTGAGCTCAGCAGGGAGTCGCTTTTACAGACATCATTGTATTAGTGAAACTCATAAGAATCAAGTATCCACCATTTAAGCTGAAAATGTAATCTTGTATGTTTAAGCATGGGAAATCTCTTTATGTACAGTTTTGGTAGTTATATTTTAAGGCTCTGGATAAAAAAATTGTACACCATATGTTGTGTTTTTTTAGTCATTTTTTTAATAATGAGTCCTTTACAATACATGCTGATATGGCATACTGTATGGCTCCCATAATAAATATTTGTTTGCAGATCTGTAGTTGACTTCTGTCATTAATTGCTCTTTACATAGATTCTAACTGTACAGATTTTCAGGCTTAGCTGGATAACTTTTGGGACAGTCTTCATCCTGAGGAATTTGTGTAGTGATCACATAAATGCTAAAGACTTTCTACAGCTATTTCACCCAACAGTGATGTCAGGTTTTCACAGACTAAGTGTGCTTGTGGTTACTTGGTCACCAAAAAAACAAATGTCTGTTTTCCATTGAGCATTTCCTGTGGTAGTGGCCTGTGGTAAATTTTAATTGGGCAACCAGAAATATGATTCATTTTTATCTTCTGTCCACTTATTGATGTCTTCTGTTCGATCTCTGCTTGTTGTATTCACTTTCTTACCAAGTAAATCTTTAACAAAGAAGATGTCTTGGCTTTATACAGAATCATCTGACTTTTTTGCTCAATGCATAGTCTTTTGCCCCTTTATTGGTTTGTCTGCAATGTAATTCATAAACTTTCTTTTATCACCAAAATGTCTGTAAAGAGCCAGTTATTTATTTTTCTATTAGGTTTGCAGCTGAAGTACAGTGGTAAACACATAAAAACCAAAAGTTTCAGCATGTCACAAGAGTGCGGGCCACTCAGTACAAGTAATGTACTATAGTCTAAACCTTTGAGTAAAGATTTTAAAATGAGTTTCATTTTTTAGGTGTTAAGGCTACATAGTAACGATGGTTAGTATTAATACTGCTGAAAATACTTTTGTAAAGAGCTGAACTACCAACCCATTCTTCTAAATGGGACTTTGGACAGTGACTACAAGTCCACTTGAAGCAAATGTTTGTTTATCTGCAAACCTCTGCTGTCTAAGCTACTGCATAGTCAGTTTTGCAATTGTACTCTTGATTTGGCTCTAGCTAGTTAGCAATTGCTTTGTTGCCCAGCTATCTCCAATACTCTGCAGAGATGATAGAGCACATTACTTATCTTTATGCTGCTTATCGGCAGAGATTTTTTTTCTTTCAGCAAAACACGTATTGCCTGAGAGTTTTACTTTCTTACATTATGTACAGGAAAGCTCTTCCCCAGTACAATGTCATGTAATGAGCAATAAAATTCCTGAATTTTGGCCCTGTATGACAAAAATAGATTTTAACCCACAAAGGATTTCTGCTCAGAATTAATGTATCATATTGTGGATTTTAAATGTCATTTTGGGGAAATGGTATTCATGCACGTTGTGTTTCCTGTTTTAATGTTGAACTTCAAAAAAGCCAATGTCTTGCACCATTCTCTGAAACTTTTTTTATAGAAACTCCTTTATTGTTACCACACATTTATATCTTGCTATTGTTTTAGCTGACTATAACATTCCCTCATTCATCCATCCGTCCATTTCAGTACCCACTTATCCAATTAAGTGTTACAGTAAGCCAGCAGCTTTAGGTGTAAAATAGGAACCAAACCTGGACTGAGCTCCTGACCATCTGAGGGCTCACTCAGACCTGTACTGCTCCTGTAGGGCTAATAAGAAGGTCCCAAGATAAGCGTAATGTCTTTAAAATGTGGGAGGAAAACCAGAGTTCCCAGGTAAAAACACCACACAGACATGGGGAGAACATGTTTTGATCTCAAATTGCCATGCGTGTTCTGTGTGTGTGTCAGTTTTCACAATATTGTTTTGGTAGTTTGAAAGACTGATTTTGGGGAGCGAGTAGGTTTTTGAACATATATTCTATGAAATAAAAAAAAAAAAAAAAAAAATGGTGCTTTAGCACAGCTGAGGTTTGAATAGTGGAATAATAATCTAATTATATGATGGTATGGTAAAGGTGGTGGCACATTACATATCTTTTAGTCAGTGGGAATGTCTGACTTGACAACTGCAGTTGCTGATTTCATCATCCAAATATGCCAAATTACACAAGTAAAAGTCACGGGGCATAGCAAATTGCTTGGCTTCGTGATGGCTTTCCAGCACAGCTTCATATTTCCTAAGTATCATAAGCTTTCCCCTTTTTCTGACAGCTAATAAGATTATGCTTGACAAAATCAGTGCTTTATGAATTCTTTCTAGGTATGGCAAGTTCTTTTTTTCCTTCCTGTCGTGATGAGTTAAACATGAGGCATCAGACAGATTAGTTTCTGCTCTATTTGCAGAGCCCAAAATACCCTCATTCTTCAAAGTTGTATTATATATTGTTAATTGTTCTTCCAGGTGAACGCTCATTAATTGTCAGCTCTCATACACACGGTGCCCACTCTTGAGACTTGATTGCTAGGACTGAGTCACTAGGTATGTCGGAATACAGGATCAGTAGTCAATGTGGTGTGACTGCCTCCAACTCGCTAAGATTATGTAAATGAAATCGTTAATGGAAAATCGCTGGAAAAGTCTGTTACTCCATTACCCACGCCTGTCCGTAGTATTTACATTAGAAATACATCTACCTGACTTCTTAATGCTGCAATAATAGTATGAATGTAAATTTATAAAGTATTGTAGTTTGTCTTGTGTTGCAATTTGAATTAACATGCAAAAGTGGATTTCACTAAACCTGGATTTCTTCATAACTGTGGGTTACATTTCTTTTTTCTCTTTTCTGTATGTCAGGGTTCATTTTAGATTAAATGCTTTAGCCAAAAGCCTAAACTTACCAATTTTTATTTGTAAAAACATAAAATAAATGGAAACTCCATTTTGTTTTTCCAGTTACCACTTTACCTGTTGTCTGTTACATTGTGAATGAGCCATGTGCCAATTCTTCAGTGTTTTACATTTTTTTTATCCTTTTTGATCCTGTTTTGTGTAGTTATTTTTTTAATACTGCTGGGATATTTCATCTATTGCTTATCCCCATTATGCCTTGTCAGTTGTTATTTCCCAATTTGATTATCATCAACGTTTTCCCCATTCCAGAGACTCCCCGGACATGCTCAATGGTAGTTATGTTTCAGGCGACGATGTTTTTATGAATGGCAGCTTGGACCAGAGCCAGGGATCTTATTCAAGCCCCACTTCTCCCATTCCACCAATGTCTCCTGATGATTTCTTACCCCCACCACCTCCTGATATGAGGTAATACATGAATTGCTTTGAAAATGCTGCCCTGTTCACAGACTTTGTTCTGTAGTTTCTGTCTCTAAAGAAACATGTTATGATTATTACAATTACACCTTAAAAATGTACAGCTTGAATTAGCTATAAATTTGATATTATGTTTCACGCATTGTTAGTGTCAGATAGTGTAAGTCTTGTCATCATGATCAGACTTTTTAAATTTGTTAAATTATCTAGAAAAACACCCATTGTAGTTTAGAAACTTTAGTGCCTCTTTTTTCCAGTCTTTTATTAGGAATGTACAGTATTATGTCATTTTTTAATGAGAGTTTAGATTTGAAAGGTTTTTTACATGTATAAAGGTGATCTTTTCTGTCTTATGTAAGCAGTAAACATGTCTGCTAATTAATGGGTACCATACAGTACATGTATATTTATTTTAAATGATCTCTCTCTCTCTCTCTCTCTCTCTCTCTCTCTCTCTCTCTCTCTCTCTCTCTCAATCTTCCTTCTTATGTGCAGCTACCAAAATGACAGTCAGAGAGGAGTGACATCTCAGAAAAGGTCGAGCCTTGTTAGTCCAAGTCATCCACCTCCAGCTCCTCCAGGAGGGCCTCTCATTTCAATGGGTGTTCGTCCTAGTGTTGGCCCACCCCCTGCTCCACCTCCACCCCCTCCCCCTCCTTCAATGGGAATTCCACCACCTCCTGCTGACTTCATAGCTCCAGTTCCACCTCCACCTCCACCTGCCCCCCCTGGCCCAGCCATTCCTCCAATCAGTAACTTTGGTTTCTCACCTTCTACACTTCCACCTCCTTCCCCTGATATGCCTTCCTCGTTGCCATCTCCCACTTTTCCTCCTCCAATGTGTGGTCCTCCACCACCTCCTCCCCCTCCTCCTCCTCCTGGACCACCACCTCCCCCTATGTTTTCTGGTCCTGCTGCACCACCACTACCTCCTAGTGGTATGCCCGCCCCTGCTTTGACCAACACACCTAAAGCTCAGCCTGCCCCAGTGAGTGATGCTCGAAGTGATCTTCTGCAAGCCATTCGACAAGGTGAGTGCTCATATGAAATTTAATTTGTAAAATTAAATATTTAGTAAAAATTAGTTTTTTTCAGAAATAATTCCTTTGCCTTCCTCCTGACCTTGATGTACCATGAAATACATTTTAAACTTTTCCTTTTAATGTTGGTTAAGTTTCAAGGATCTTCATTGCTTTCACTGTGCTGGCAGTATTTAGAGCCCTATTTTTGAAGTTAAATGATTCACGCAGTGTATTTGACTAATTTGTTAACTGTAAAAGGAATATTACTTTTTCTCAGGTGCAAATACTGGTATAAATTTTAATTAGTGAATAAGTATACAATTAAACATTTGGTGATTTTATTAATGTATTCATCATCATCAACAGCAATACAATTATTCTACATACAACCATATAATATGCTTTTTGATGAAAAGAGTGGGGGGTAAAAATCTGCAAATAAGCGTCCATGTTTCAAACTGACGATCCAGTTAACAGGTGTTAATGTGAATGCCACTGGTGTTTGTTTCTCTGAGAGTCCAAATTCAAAGTTGCCTTGGGTTCCAGGCCTTTGCTGTTCTCCTACCTGGCACAGTGCCATGTCATGGCCCGACCACCACATTGTTTTCTTCCTTTTAGATTCTGGTTCAGCAAGTAAAAGTTTCTGTGGTAGTCTTTTTCTCATCCATTCAAAGAATATGTCCGAGCCATTCCAGGCAAAATTGGGACATGTTTTGTACAGTCCTTGTTTCTTCTTTGCTGCTTTGTTGCTCATCTAATGTCTCCACTGGATGTATCTGATGATTGTCTGTCACTGGTAGTCAGAATCCTGTAAGTGAGTAAAATTACTGTAATGCCTGTAATTACTGTTTTCATGTACATTCTCTGATTCTTGTAAGTTTTAAATAATTAACAACCAAATCATGAAAATCTTTTAAACCAACATTTGCAAATAACTTTTTGATATAGTTTTATATTATCTTGTTATTTATTTATTTTTTTTTTATATTATATTTGTAGTTCAGAACTCCATCCATACACTGTAGTATCTGATTAAATTAGTTTGGGGGTGAGAAAGCTAAGGGCCCCTCTTGACAGCACTGGACTATGACAGGATCCAGCCCTGAACAGTTTTCCAATTCTTTACAGGCAACATCTGAGAACAACTTGGCGCTATTCTTGTTAGGCAATTTAGAGTTGCCAGTCAGCCGGGTCTGATTTGTTTTGCCCCATTATAACAACAAATAAGTGTGAGTAGGCTTAGAGAGATTTTAGGCAGATTTTAGAAAAAATGATATCATCATTTATCACAGACTTAAATGATTTCTTTTACAGCATGCATATAGCATATTTCTTGACTAATTATAAAAATCTGTTTCAATGAGTACTAACAAAATTAAAATCCAAAGAGGAGTATTTGTCACATTAACTATTAAATATTGTGATAATTTAAGATTGTTTCATTTGCTTCATTCTTAGATAAAAATTCTTTGAAGCTACTTTTTTTAACTGCACATACATCGCTTTGTCAGTCTATATTTTATTGTTGCCTTTTTAGGTTTGTTTCTGTACATTCAGGAAATATTAACTCATTAGTATCATTAGTTTACAAGTCAAATGATTTAAAATTTAAAATGTCACAAATTAGTGATCCTTGAATTTTCCAAATTTCTTCCTTATTTTATGTAAGGTTTCCTTTGCAAAACTACAATTCTTAATTGAAGTTTGACAGCAGGTTAGAAATTACCAAAAAGTCTTTGTTGGGTTTATTTTCAAGGCACCTCATGTAAGATTTTGATGTTGTTTGTGCTTTTGTACTGATCCACAATATCCATAGAACAGAAATTGGCCTTAACTGCAAAATACACTCGCAATCGGAGTCTGCATCACAGTTTCCTCCATTCTGTTCAAATATTGTTTAACATGTGTGTTTGTCATATTTAGTGTCTTTGCTGCGGGACACACCAGTGGTTTCAAAAACAGAAATACCCATCAGTTTATTTTAGCAATGAAATAGGCTATTTTAGCAGTCTTATTTACTTTGTACCGTGTACATTCCTACACTGACACTATTGTTAGATACCCTGTCAAATCTGTATTAGGAGGTAAGCCACACAAATGTCTAACATTATAGTGAAAGCAATACAACATATGTGTATAGCAGCTGAAAGGGCCCTGACAAATGCTAACAGATGTCAACTGGACAAGGATTCAGTTTTAGAACTCTGGAGCTGTAGTTCACAACTCTCTACGTTCAAATTTTTTTTTTTAAGATTAAAAACAGCATTCTCTTTATGCCCATGTATAAAAACACATAGTAGTCTATAGTTTATAATAGAAGTACCATAAATTAGATATATTTTTTTCTTAGGCAGCTGGTTTAGAAGGTTTAACTCTATTAAGTACGCTATATGACTCACAGAGTGGAGCCGCTGAGTGCTGAAGCTCATAGAGCATATCTGTCAATTATCCTCGATTGCATCACTCACAACAGAGCTCCAGATTGCCACCAGAACCAAAATAAGCACAGAACATTTGCACTTGGAGTTTCATGAAATGGGATTCCTTGGTCAGGCAGCTGCTCACAAGCCTAAGACCATGATGCACATTGCCTAGCAGCAACTAGAATGGTGTAAAGCATGGTGCCATTGGACCCTGGAGCAGTGTAAATGTGTTCTCTGCAGTGATGAATCATACTGAACTATCTGGAAGTGTGATGGACGAATCTGGGTTTCGTGGATGCCAGGTTAGAACACTACCTTTTCCACTGCATAGTGCCTACGGTAATGTCTGGCAGAAGATAGATAATGGTCTCTGGCTGTGTTTTTAAGACCCATGGTTTTAGAATGGAATGTGTCCACAAACTTTTAGCCACATAGTGTAATTCAATCAAGTGGCTTCCTAGTCATATTTTCACTTAAAGAAAAAAACTTCTCAGTTTAGTGCTAGCATATCTGACCAGGTATAATTTTTCAGGTTTCAATCTGCGCAAAGTAGAGGAACAGAGGGAGCAAGAAAAGCGTGACCATGTTGGGAATGATGTAGCTGCCATCCTTTCTCGACGAATTGCCGTGGAATGCAGTGACTCGGAAGATGACTCTTCAGAGTTTGATGATGAAGATTGGTCTGACTAGAATGCTTTCTTTAAAGGAACAACTTTGAACACCATAATGCATTCTGAACTGATTCCTGGATTCAGTCTGGGTTTACTTTCATTTTTTTTCTTTCTGAAATTATCTAACAATGTGCTTTAACATCTAGCAAACTTTTTGCTAAAAAATATTGTGTGTGTGTGTGTTTATATGTATGTATTTATCTTTCTTTTCTGTCATAGATTTAGAGTACAAACACTTTTTAATAGCTTCTATGACAAAATGTGTTTGATGCCAAAAAGGAACAAACGTTTGATATGTTAGATTTCAGCTTCAGTTTACGGTTAATTTAGTGCATACATTATGTGCATATTTATAGGTTATGCAAAGCCAAAAACAGCCATAGCAAATAATAAAAAAAAATACAAGCAAATGTAAAATCACGAGACCAAATATTTAAGCCAAAGACCATTAAAATGAATTTCTTTGTTAGGAGAAACATTATTAAAGTATACAGAAAGTGAGCCATTGCACTAAGACCAGACCAAATGCATTTTATTTACAATCCATTGCATGTAAAAAAAGAAGAATGTAAACAAGAGATTCTTCTTTGTTTTTATATATAAAGTAGTAGTTTTAAAATGTGATATGTATAAAAAAAATCATTTTTGAACTTTGACATAAATTGATCAAAAACAGAAAGAGCTGCTTTTAGTTTGTCCAGCAGGCTCTGCGCCCCTGAATAGAAATCTGCACTTTAATTTAGCATCTATGGGTAAAGGAAAAAAAAACACACACGCACGCAATGTTTTACAAAACATGTTGTATTGATTTAGTGCCATTCTTGTGCCTTATGTTTACCTTAAATATAAATGTAAAAAATATATGCCAGAGGGGAAAATAGTCATCCTATTGATCATAGTTTTTGAAATCTTTTATTTTGGCTATACTATATTTAAAAAGGAATTAATTATAGGGATGTATACTGATATTTAATAGTAGGTAAATAATACTTAATAAAGTCCCAGGCAGACCACATTAAGTGTAGGCACCCTTTTTCTATAAAGTGTAAATGATCTGAGATTTAGGTATAAAACAGGCCAGATTTTATAGCATGTGTTACCATCTAGTCCACATGGTTAACTCCAGCAGGAGGAATCCAGAAGTCATGTTCATGTTAGAGCTTGAAAGATGGATTTCTGTAACTGGTTAGAAAGAAAGTAATAATAGCAGGACTTGTTGGAGGTAAAAATGGATTGTTGACAAACAAATTTTAGGAATTAAATGGCAGATGTCTTGGGTGAATAGGAAACACTTTAATGTGGTTTTGTACTTTTGTTTGGGAGGCTTGCACTGTCTGTAGAACTGCCTTTTGCTGTGTGTAATGGTTTTGTTTTCATGTTTTTTACCAATGTCATTTATAAAACAATGTCTACTGTATGTATTGGATTTAGACATGTTAGATCATTTTATTCTAATATTGCCACATAAAAGGTAATTTCCAAAGATTGAACAATACATTGAAAGGGAGTTAAATATTATATATGCTTGTATGTACAGTACGTAAAAATTCTTATTATTGTACAATATTTATTTAGGTAGTTGCCAGTGGAGTAAGGGATGCGGAGGCAGGAGGCAATATCAAAGACTACACTTGTCTGCCTGTGCTGATTTGTGGATTGCAGTCCATTCAGAAATGAGCTAGTGTCTATTCATGTGCATTCTGTATTGGAGTTGGGACAACAGCTTTTGATTTTAAGTTGCAGTCAGTGTGTAATCTTTCACTGTAAATGATACCTACAGTATGTTGAATATAAAATCATTAATTGCTCTTAATTTTTTTTACCTGCAGTTACACTTATACAATGAATAATAGACCAAACCAGCCTAGGCTGCTTCATTCATGACCAGCCATTATGTATTTTGTGCCCTTGTTGGTTTTGTTTTACAGACTTTAAAGAAACACATTGTATTATAAAGGGTGTTTGTGTTTTAATGAAATGATGCAAGCACATGTTTTGGAAGAGGAAAAAAATGTTAACTCCTGCTGCCTCATACGGGTTTAGCCTCTTGTCTGCCTGTTTCCCCAGTGTGTGCCGGGACCAAATGAAATATATTAGTAAAATAACACATGCATTGCTTTGAAGAACATTCATGTGGAAAAGCTTTATGGTCCTGTTGTAAATTACAAAATATGTCTGACAGAACACCTTGAATATTGCCATGTAGTGATGCTCACTATTATTAGTACACCAAAGGTAGGACATTTAATTTTGATCATGTATTACTTTTGAAAAGCTGGCAGAGCCCCCATGAGTAAAGCTGCTTGTTGATCAGATGTGTTCAAGACATAGTACTCTCCAACATGAGGCCTTGCTGTGCAATAGATTATATTATTTCTTGCCTTTTCCTGTTAACTCATTTTTAAGTTGAGTTTATCATCACTGAGTCTTAAATACTTTGAAGCCACATGCATAACAAAAAAATATGTACAGTGTAAGGCAAGCCAGGTGCAGATTGTGAATGGGCCATAAGAATCCTTAGAGACCATACAGCTTTGTGTGTGCCATGTATTAAAAATAAGTTTTTCTTATCTATGCAATGTCTGTCTAATAATCACTTTTGTTAAACATAAAGTTTATATATGAAAATAATAAGTGTACACCTTTTTATGGTATTGTGATAAGTTTTATATGAATGAAAATTGTGTTGGTCTGTTCCTACAATATGAATTCTCATAGCAAATATACATACCAGGTGGTTGGGGACTCCTATTTTTTTGATTCGTGTTTATACTGGATTTGTATGGGATTTATTTACTCTTTTGTCAAGATTAATATTAAAGTATAACTGTGATCAATTTTTGAAATAATTACTAATTTGTTTTTGTATCTTCTTGTAAAGCTAAACATTTAAATGCTTGATTGTCAAAGTTTGTAATTTGGACACACAGTGATTTCTTTATCAGCATTTCTCTCTTTTTTCCTGTTTTTCTCTTGGTCTTAACCAGCATTTGAAGTGTATCAATTGTGTCATTTTCTTTACGTGCATGTAATGAGATGTTCCAGTAATTATGGACATTAAAAAGGTAAGATATGAATAAGAGGCAAGCACTTAAGTATTTGTTTGGGTGAATTCTTAATTTTAATATCTGCACAAATTGAGTGTGTGTATTGGGACCTGGTCCACAGTGCTTGAAACCATTCAGCTACCACTTTATCTTAATCCATCTTGCTGGGTGATGTTGTTAGGTTGGTCCATGTAGGATACTGAGTGCATTAATATACATATCTAACATTGAGATTGTGGAAATAATAATAAACAATAATAATAAATAGCAGACAAAATGATCAGAGGCTAGACACACTAGGCCTCTGAAACCTCTCAATGCCACTGGTGACTAATAAAATGTGGTGTTGTTATTATACACTTAAATGAAAAAGTATGCATAGATTAAGATAACAGCCTACAGCATTAATTTGTGTAAAACAGTTCCAAAGAATGCAGTCATCGTAGTTCGTCTGAGCCAGAGTTTGTAAACATCTTGCTTTTTAATATAGCGCCTGCATTTCCAAAATATTTTTTGTCTATCCAGGTCAATTTCCCATTGTATATATCATGTCTGGATTTTTCAAATGAACTCTTCCTTTGTTTGGAAGGTGAATGGGGCATCAAATCTGAAGAAGAAATAGCACCCTCTGTTTTGCCACCCTCACTTCTGACCAGGGAATCCACCTAACGCTAAGCATGTTTGAGCCTGGCCAGGTCTTGGATGGGAGATCACATTGGGCTGTTGCTAGAACAGGTGTTGGTGAGGCCATCCGGGGGTGGTGTGTACCCTGTGGCCTGGGTGTGGGTCCCAATGTCCCCAGTGTAGTGACTGGGATACTGTGCTGTAAAAATTGACACTGTCCTTTTGGATAAGACATAAAATTGAGGTCTTCACTCTCTGGTCATAAAAGATCCATAGCATCTTCTGAAAAGAGTAGGGTATCCCCTGATGTCCTGGCCAAACTGACCACCATAGCCTGGTAGTTCTTGCCCCCTAATCATCACCTGCCCTTACTATATTGCCTAAGTATCTCTCTCTCTCTCTCTCTCATCCTTTTGCCACCTAATAGCTACTGTGTGTTGAGCATACTGGTGCAGTAATGGCTGCCAGCACATCATCCAGGTGGATGGTCGACATTGCTCCCTATTGTCTGTGAAAAGTGCTTTGAGTAGCTACAGTAGATATCATATAAATGTAATTCATTATAATGAAAACTTCACATCATTAATAATAAAACTTTTTCACAGCACTGTATGTATTTTTCCCCCTTCCTGATTTCTTATTTATTTTGCATGTTTGCTACACTTAAATGTTTTCAGGTTATCAAACATATTTAAATATTAAACAAAGATAACCCAAGTAATCACAAAATGCAGTTTTCAAATGATGATTGTATTTATTAAGGTAAAAAAACAAACTATCCAGACTTCCATGGCCCTTTGTGAAAAGATAATTGCCCCCGTATTAAATCATGAAGTAACTGGTTAATCACATGTTTTGGAAAGCGGAGTTCAGTTTCACTAACCACACCCGGGCCTGATTACTGCTGGCGCTGTTGAATCAAGAGATCACTTAAATAGAACCTGTCAAACAAAGTGAAGTAGGCCACAAGATCCCAAACAGGAAGACATCATTCCATGATCTAAAAAAATTCAGGAAAAGATGAGAAACAAATTAATTGACATCTGTCAGTCTGGAAAAGGTTATAAAGCCATTTCTAAAGGTGAGAGCCATTATCCACAAATGGAGAAAACATGGAACAGTGGTGAACCTTTTCCAGGAGTGGCTGGCATACAAAAATTACTCCAAGAGTGCAGCATTGACTCATCCAAGAGGTCACAAAAGAACCAAGAGCAATATCTAAAGAACTGCTGGCCTCAGTTAAGGTCAGTGTTCATGACTCCACTATAAGAAATAGACTGGGCAAAAATGGCACGCATGGCAGAGTTCCAAGGCGAAAACCACTGCTGGCCAAAAAGAACAATAAGGCTTGTCACACTTTTGCCAAAAGACATCTTGATGATCCCCAAGACTTTTGGGGAAAATATTCTGTGGATTGACGAAACAAAAGTTGAAATTTTTTGGAAGGTGTGCGTCCTGTTAAACCAGGTGTAAAAAGTCATACAGCATTTCAGAAAAGAACATCATACCAACAATCTCACATGGTGGTAGTGGTAGTGTAATGGTCTGGGGCTCCCTTGCTGCTTCAGGACCTGGACGACTTGCTGTGATTGATGGAACCATGAATTCTGCTCTGTATCAAAAAATCCTGAAGGAGAATGTCCGGCCATCAGTTTGTGACCTCAAGCTGAAGTGCACTTGGGTTCTGCAGCAGTACAATAATCCAAAACACACCTGCAAGTCTACTGCTGAATGGCTAATAAAAAAATAAAATGAAGGTTTTGGAGTGGTCTAGTCATAGTCCAGACTTGAATCCAATTGAGATGCTGTGGCATGACCTTACAAAAGCAGTTGCCGCTCGGAACCCCTCCATTGTGGCTGAATTGAAACAATTCTGCAAAGAAGAGCGGGCCAAAATTCCTCCACAGCGATGTGAAAGACTCATTGCCAGTTATCGCAAACACTTGATTGGAGTTGCTGCTAAGGGTGGCACAACCAGTTATTAGGTTTAGGGGGCAATTACTTTTTCACATAGGGCTATGTAGGTTTGGATAGTTTTTTTTTTTTTTTTCCTTAAATAAAATAATCACTTAAAACTGCATTTTGTGTTTATCTTTGTCTAATATTTCAATTTGTTTGATGATTTGAAACATTTAAATGTGACAAACATGCAAAAAAAATAAATCCAGGGCAAATACTTTTTCACAGCACTGTGTGTACCTGCATATTTTATAAAGATATTGACAGAGCTGGGAGTTGAAGCTGTAAGGCAGCCCTGACTCACTGACCTCAATGCCACCTTGAAAATTTCTGGACTCCTCCAGTTAGAAGATGTTGCACCCCAGCACCTGACCAGTTTGTCTGTGCAGCAAGGCTTCTCATAGCCCATTCTCCACAGAGCTCTTGGGGTTCGTCACCACCATTAAGTGTGGGTTTCAGTGCTCCATGGAAAGAAATCTGCTTGATTTGCATCCTGGATTAATTTAAGGATTTTGAACTCTTGGTGTGAGTTTCTGTTTTGAAGATTCCACATTGTGAGCTTCTTCCATTTATTTTATCAGCTTAATACCCTCCACAAATGCTGCTGGCTGTTTAATTTTGACAGACTTGTGTTTAGGGCCACCTTCAAGGAATCGGCCTGGCGACGGTGATACTTCAACCATCTGAATGGCAGCCTCCCCTGTCTGTCTGTGATGTAGCGCCTTTACACATCCCACAGGGTGTTCTACTTGTTCGCCATCTTCTTTTACGGCAGACAGCATTGTAAATGCTTTTGTGAGAAGCACCAGTGGGCTGAGCATCAGGGTACTGGTAAAGTGGGCCAATAAGTTGGTCCTGCCAGTGCTTTAAACTTGCACCAACTCAGAAGTATGGTTAAATACGAACTTCAAATGATCAAATAACATGGAGCACCAAGGAGAGGGGAAAGCGAGAAATGGTCCAAGTTGCTGCAACCTATCCTTGCATTTCAAGAAACATTTTCAGTTGCTTGACTTAGTTTTCAATTCAGCAGTCTCACTAGAGCTGAGGAGCAATCCATCCATCCATCAATTTCCTGATCCACTTACCTAGCTCAAGTTTGTAGAGAAGACTCCACTTATCTGCCCAGTTTTTCCACTAATATGTTACAGGATTGTCAATTAAATAACTGGACATCTTTGATCCTTTCATTTGGGTTCATACCTGTCATGAAGATCCAGGAACCCAGCTGGGGGAGGAGCACCTGCCACTAGGCTCACACCTCAGCAGTGGCAGCACCGATGCACAGGACTTCATTTCAGTGCACCCTGAGATGAAACAGATGGCCAGACTGCCAGCCTTGTGCTTTCCTTGGCATTGCCACTGCATAAGGTGTGACCACATAAAGAGCTCATAAGAAGGACTAGGAGAACTCAATGCTGTGCAGGATAGAGCAACAAAGTGCATCGCAGGACTTAATGATATGTCGTACTCTGACAGACTTGGAGAATTAAACCTGTTCATTGCCAAGCAGATGAGACTACATTGTGGAACCTCATCCATGTCTTCAGAATCCTCAAAGGCATTCATAACGTAGATCCAGCAGAATTCTTCCATCTTAAGTTTGAAATAAAGGGAAGTGCATTTAAGACTGACACTAGGAAGAACTTCTTTACACAAAGAGTTGTAGAAATCTAAAACAAAGTACCAAGATGTGAAGTTGAAACCAAAATCTTGACGACCTTTAAGAAGAATCTGGTGGAGGTTTTGGGACAGCTCAGCTATTAGCTAAACAAACAGGCTTGATGGACTGAATGTTCTCCTCTCTTTTTTCATGTTCCTTTGGTGTGATCACAGCAGCCAAGGCCACCGCTTATCAACTGAGGATGTGGAAGTAAAGGTGCAAGCTGAGGGCATTCATGTAAGAAATTAATTTTTATTTTTGAATTGTAAACAAGAACATTATACATTCCCATTTAAACAAAAGAAGTTGTTCATTTTTATGCATTTAGACATTTTATATACATTAAAAGATTTGTGCAACATTACAGTAAGAAGTTTAGTTTCAAAGTGCCTCGCATCGATACTTTTTGTTCTGTCCTCCCCCCCCCCTCCTCATTTGAATTTATATTTGTGCAAATTGAACACAGTACATACAATAAACTCATCCATTGTAGTTTCATTAGCTCTTAGAATTTGGCAAAAAGTAGAATTCATTTATAGATTCACAGCAAAAATGAATGTTTCAAAATCATTTACAGATAGGATTACCGCAGCAATGCAAAATTTGTGATCGACATGGGCTTGATTTTCAAAAGCCACTGATGACTAAAAGAATCACTGATGTTTTTTATTACTTTTTCAAGTTATGATTAGGAATGTTAAACAAAAAAGGGGGCCAAACGTAGCAATGTGTAAACACTGAATCAGCTTTAGAAAACCAAGCCCTGCATGTTTGAACTCTTTTGAACACATTTGCTTAAATGTTGCATGATCTCCTACCACACGTATGAGCATAGTGCAAATGTCGGAAACTCCACGTTAGAGTGTTTGGCTATCGTTTTAGGCACATAATACAAAAACACCCTCCTCGTTTCTGAACGCAGGGCTCGTGAGTCCGTTCAAATTCAGTCCTGCAGTTTCTCCAGCAATTTCAGGCCATCTTTACGTACAAATTTCGTTGTGACCGATAGGGGTCAGAAGAGCACCACAATGTGAGGAATGCATTACGGCCCGGGGGACTGGCAGTGAGAATATGCGGAGAATATCAGAGCCGCGGCTCCTCGCGGAATCTCTCAATCTGTATAATATGAAATACGCGAAGAATATCATCAGAAACAGTACCAGGTCGGAATAACGCTTAATAATGCTATATATATATATATAAGTGTTATTCCGACTTGATGCTATGATTCTCCACATACATATGGAAGGTCCTAAAGTGGATAACTGAGCCAAATCCTCTAAAATATCTAAGGCTCTCTCAGCCATCCACTTCAGAACCTTCCATATGTCTATGTATCTATTACATAGCGCCAGTCATATCAGTCTGTCGTGTTAGTATCTATCTATCTATCTATCTATCTATCTATCTATCTATCCAAGCATTTAAAAAGTCTAAGGCTCTCAGACTCGGAAACGACGTGATCCACTTCAGAATCTTCCAGCTTTCTAAATGCAATGGAGTGCTGAAAACCCAAGCCAACGCTGTCCTCGAATAATAAATCCACAACAATCGACTATAGCTGATTGTGTGGCAGTTGGTGCCTGCATTTAAGCACGCGTAGTGCCTATTAACGTATTAATAATATTAATTATGTAAGAGCATTCAGTAGGGTAGAGCAAGTCACTGCGATTGAAACCCGTGGAGCGAAGCAGCAGGCGGCACTTCAAGTGATATTCTCGGCGGTTTATCTCTCGGTATATCTGAAATATTTAGGTTCTAGTCCGCTTTTAAATTGACCAATTTGGCATATTTTGCGTCGTTCCTTTCTTCTCTATTATATAGTGCCTCTCATATATCGATCTCTCTTTTCCTGCAATATATTCTTGTCCAGCATATACGGTCCTATTAGTAGTCATCCTGATTTAATTCTGCAATGCTACGAAACTTTTTCCTCGCAGATTTTTTATCCCAAAAGCGCAGCATAATCATGGGACATGGACATCAACGTAGCGTCCCTGCCTTTAACATCACATTTTCACACCTGTTTAAGCCAGAAGCCTGTTCCGGCAGCGCTGGACTGAAGGCAGGAAACAATCCCTGGATGGGGCGCCAGTCCGTCTCAGGGTCCTCACTCTCACTCTTACTCTCTCTCTCTGTCTCTCTCACACACACGGGCCAATTTAGACCTGCACACGTCTTTGGTGGGATGAAGCTCCACTTTCACACGGGGAGAACGTGCGCGCTCCACGCGATCATGGGGGGATAGGTGGGCTCGGATCGGTGAGGCTACAGCGCTGACTTCATGTTTAAGTGCCTTTGCAGAGTGTGATGAGCAGCAGTGCGTACTCGTGAAGGCCGCTTTTGCTTTTGCAGCACATCAGCAGTCACTTGCTGCTCACGGGGATGCATCTCATTTCATGTCATTTATTTTATTATTTTTAGTTTTGGTCACAGCATTTGGTCCACAGTAAGACCGTCGCTATACATCGCTGGGAGACCTGGACCGGCAAGACATTTTCGAAGAGGCGCAGCCGCAACAAGCTGTCCACAGGACCTTTTGGATTTCTTGGTTTCGAAAAGCGTAGATGACGGGGTTGATCATGGAGTTATAGATAGCAGGCAAGAGGGTAATGTAGGTATACAAGGAGGGGTAGGTGTAATCACCCAAAAGGCAGTAGATGGAGAAGGGTAGCCAGCAGCTGGCGAAAGTCCCCAAGATGACGGCGAGCGTGGAGATGCCCTTCCTGGTGGTCACATAGTGCGACGTTGACAAAAAGTGCCGCTGTAAAGCGATCTGATGGGCGTGCCTGCAAACTATCTTGCAGATTTGCGTGTACAGCTGCAGCATTACGGCGAACACCATGAAGAAGGACACGGACAAGATCACCACGTTGTTTTTGGTCAGGGGCTTGACAATACTGCAGCTGGACACGTCTTTCAAACAGTTCCATCCCATGACAGGCAGAAGCCCCAAGCAGATCGAAACTCCCCAGGTGAGGATCAGCATGATGTAAGTCCGAGTCACAGTCCTTTCGGAGTAATAGGTGAGTGCATTGTAGAGGGAGAGGTAGCGGTCGATGGTGATGGCCAAAAGGCTCCCCACACTGGCCGTGAAGGAAGTGACCAGCAAGCCTACGGTGATGAGATCGACCGCTTCTGAGCGGATACAGTACAAAAACACAAAATGAACGATGAGTCCCAATCCGGCTAGCAGGTCCGCAGTGGCCAAGCTGCCAATCAGGAGAAACATTGGAGTTCTTAAAGCAGGGGTGTAGAAAATGATTGCCACCACGATGGCGTTTTCACAGGAGATGACTGTCCCCGAAACGCAAAGCACCACGTCCCAGGGGTTGAGCCGCGGCTCCGGTGCGGAGGACGCCAGCTCCAGAGAGACATTGTCATCGGTCTGCTCGAACCAGCTGGGCTCCTCCTTGGCGGTGGAGTTCGTAGAGAAATACTCGTTCATTGTCGTTGACTGCACCTGTGCCACCGGAATAAAACAAACAAAAATACGTTACAGAAAGTCATAAATATTCAATTCATGCTTGATGACGTCATTTGAAAAAACATCTAACAAGTAAACTGCTGTTTAGAAATCTCAAATCTCAAAAAATTAAAAGGCTTATTTTTTAGTGTAATAAAATTGTGTGTGCGTACTGAAGTTAGCAATGTTTAATTAGGATGCTATTTCGCATAACTGTACACACAGAGGCGGAGTTTACATCTTTCACCGACAGAGTAAAAATGAGCCACACGAACCGTAGCCGTTTTAGACCGACAGGCTCTAAATTTAGCACAGCGTGCTTGAGCCACCGCTGAGCCCAGCAGCCGATCCGGCCGCTATTGTTGCAGCCTGCCTGCCGTTATTTCTGCACCGACCAACGAGGAGGCGTTCTATTAGAGCCAATAAATTCGCATTTTGACAGGCAAACCTGTTGGAGGATTTTCTCCGGCAGGCTTAAAGCCATATCGACTTGTTTATTTTTGTTTATTTTTATTTAAATGACGCTTTAAAGTGGGGGAAAAAAAAGTTCACGCATGACCTCAAATGCAAAATGAAATCCACCTCTGCGTGAAGTATTTAGGAAGAATCAGGAGAATTTATACTCAGACTCTAGTTGATAGGTTCAAGATAGCCGAACGTCATCTTGTGCATCATTATCAACTGAATGAGAATATTCGGTCTGTGTTAACCATAAAAGAAATCTGAAATCAGAATAACTGAATAATCTATCTCTTCTCTGTCCCCTCTCTCTCTCATTTTCTCTTATATGTATGATAACGTGTGTGTATGTATTTATATATGTAAAATGAAAGGGGGAGATGGAAGAAGAAGGAATATCCTTGAATTTAATGTATACTCCAAACATGCATTATACACACACACACACACACACACACACACACACACACACACACACATATATATAGAGAGAGATAATATATAAATAGACTTACCTGATTGCATGGAAATAGTTTAACTTTGGCAAAACATTCAACTTGATTATCCTTTATGCTTAATAAGGCTTTCCTTGAGCTCGGTATTATCCAGACATTGAAGCGGCGAGAAGCGTTTTCGACTCCAGTTATCAACGCAGTGGCGAGGAGAACGCAGTGCGTTCAGCTAAATGGTCTTTTCTGCACCTATCTGCGCTCATGACAGTGACTCACATATTCTCTTCGAGTCTTTTCAACGTCTCCTCGGTACTCCGCCAGCTCCCGCGTGACGTCAACGAGCGGAGATTGATTCGCTTGGAAATCGCGACCAATTACCATCCGGGAAGGGGCAGCCCGCGCTCCGAATGTCAATGGAGCTCCCGGGTAGGGGGGATTTCATTCATAAAAATCCGCAAAGCACAGCGCCACGCCCACTGCGGTGCCCACTATCAAATATTATGGACGTCTGCGATCTGCCCCCGTAAAAGTTAAAGCACGCTTTTTATTCGTTTAAATTTTATTTTTTTATTTTTTTTAGATCTTAAGTTAAAATAGGAGCGCTTAGTAGTCATAAATAAAAATAGGCTGCGAGGAGCTCTTTACTCCTTGCTGGTTGTTTGAACTAACGTGTAACGCTCGCGTGCTGCTATAAAACAGGAGCCCTTTGCAGCATACGTCGAAGAACTTGTACAGATTACCTTTCATTTACCAGAATATCTTTTTTTTCTATAGAAGCACCTCTTCAGCTAGTCTGTCATCATTTCAATACCTAATAGAATGAAACTGAACGTTTAGTTAAATCTTTAATTTTTTTTAAATTAAGTTTTAGCAAAGTTGTTTTCAAGGGGCTGTGAAAAGTGTAAGTGACGGGCTTTCACATTCTGAAAAGTAGCAACAAATGAAGTCTGTTAGGAATAGCGCTGGCCATGGTGCTGAAATTCCTGTTTTCCCCCCTTTTGATTTCGCAGGACAAGAAAGAATGGCCTAACTGTTCTTCTTTTCAAAGCTTGAGACTCCGACCACATTCTGAGGGTCAAAAACGGACTGATCAATAGAATTATGTCTTCTGATCAGTAAAATTAGGTAGTTTTTGAAACACGGTTACATGCAAAACTATTGTGCTGGATAGATAACGATACCTTCGCATCACCGATTTGAATATTTAAACTCAACTGCTAATAAACAAGCAAACAAACAAACGACAAAATAAATGAAGCATATTTTTGTCAGTAAACATCTTAAACAATGTCTAAAGTTGAAATACGTGGCTGCACAGCACCAGCAACATGTGCATAAATCCCAGCCTGCTTGTTATTTCTGAGGCATCTGCATGGGGAAATTGCCAGCATTTTACTTTGAATAAATTTACATTTACAAATTTGGCTGACGCCGACATTCAAGGCGACTCACAATATTGATGATACAATTGGTTCCATTTTTTTTCTGGTTTTCCACAGTCAGGTCAAGTGACTTGCTCAGGATCACACAGTGTCAGTGGTGGGATCTGAGGGCCTGAGGTCCAAAGCCTTAACCACTATGCATTACTGCCTAAATAGGGGGATGTGTATCTCAACAAGGGATGTCTTCAGTCCTTAGCACTGTTTTTGCAGGACAGATTCAGGAACCCCACAACGGTTTAATGGAGAAGGTCCAGAAGAGGGGTGAATAAAATCTTTTTTGTATTGAGGCAGTTTTAGAATAATCCTTAAGTACTAATCTGCATTGTGAATAAATGGATCAGAATACAAAGGTGTGGATCTGTGGCTTCACATTCTATTCAGATGTGATTCTTACTCCAGTCTGGTTTGGCGCACTATAGACAAGTGTCACTGTCGATCAAAGGGTCGATGAAACAACTAGTGGAGAAGATGAGTAGTGCTCTTACGATGTGTGTGAGGAATTAATTGATGCTTTAATAGCTTTTTGGTTGCTAGATTTATAATAATTTTTAGGTAAACACTTTACTTTTTCATTTATTTAGAGTGGCATGCAAAAGTTCAGGCCCCCTTGCTTAAAATGACATCAAGTTAAAGGTGACATTTCTTTTCAGCATTTATCTAGGATTAGTGAATTGATTTTATTTTGTACAATTGTACAGCAATAAAAGGAATGGAGCACCATGCAAAAGTTTAGGCACGCCAAGCTATTTGAGGTCCCAAGGTGGTTTCAGACCTTCATTAGCTCATCAGGACTATGGCTTGTTCACAGTCATCATTAGGAAACCCCACGGGATGTGAATGTCAAAGCCGTTTAAATTCTCCGACTCCTCAAACCTTGCCCCAACAATCAGCAGCCATGAGCTCCTCTAAGCCGCTGCCTAGCACTCTAAAAAATAGAAGAGCTGACACTTGCAAAGCAGGAGAAGACTACAAGGAGACAGCAAAACGTATTCAAGTAGCTGTGTGCTCAGTTTGTAATGTTATTAAGAAATGGCAGATAACAGGAATGATGGAAGTCAAGTTGAGGTCTGCAAGAGCAAGAAAACTTTCTGAAAGAGCTGACCGTTGGATTGCTAGAAAGGCAAATAAAAACCCATTTGACTGCAAAAGACCTTCAGGAAGATTTTGCAGACTATGGAGTGGTGCACCTGAACAAATAAGATCTTCATAGTAGAATCAGTAGAAAAAAACCTTTCCTGATTCCTACCCACAAAGTTCAGCGGGTGAGGTTTACAAATGAAAATCTAAACAGGCCTGCTGCATTTTAGAAACAAGTCCTGTGGACTGATGAAATCAAAATGGAACATTTCGGCCACAATGTGCAGAGGTGTGTTTGGAGAAAAAAGGGTTTCTTTGAATTCTAGGAAAATCTAGGAAAAGAATGTGTCTCCAACTATTAAGCATGGTGGTGGATCAATCAGCTTTGGGCTTGTGTTGCAGCCAGTGACACAGGGAACATGTCACTGGTAGGGGGAAGAATTGATTCAAATAAACACCAGCAAATTCTGGAAACAAACATCACAACATCTGTAAAAATGTTGAAGTTAAAAAGACGATGAGGTCCTACAACAAGATAATGATCTGAAACACACCTCAAAATCTACAATGGAGTACCTCAAGAGGCGCAAGCTGACAGTTTTGCCATGACCCTCACAGTCCCCTGACCTAAACATCATTAAAAATCTGTGAATTAAGAGATCTCAAAAGAGCAGTGCATGCAAGATGGCCCAAGAATCCTGAACAATTAGCAGCCTTTTACAAGGATAAATGAGTGAAAACACCCCAAGTAAGAACTGCAAGACTCTTAGCTGACTACAAAAAGCATTTACAAGCTGGGATCCTTGCTAAAGGGGGTCTAACTAAGTACAGATCCATGTCGGCTGCCCAAAAGTTTTTTTCAGGCCCTTTTCATTTTTTTGTACCTGTGAATGATGAAAATAAAAATATAAATTTGCTTAAAGTATTAAAGAAATGTGTCATCTTTAACTTAATCCCTTTTGGTGCTCAGTTCATCTTCTGCTCACTTAACTATTCACAGTAACAGACATTTTAATCAAGAGGGCCCAAACCTTTGCATGCCACTGTGTACACAAACATATATATGTGTGTATATATATATATATATATATATATTGTATATTATATACATAAGCACTTAATAGAACACATTAAATACACAGGCCTTTAAACCCAGAGGATGCATACTTAGTGTTTTTATTATCTGTTGATATTCGGATTGGGCGGCACGGTGGCGCAGTGGGTAGTGCTGCTGCCTCGCAGTTAGGAGACCCGGGTCATCCCTGTGTGGAGTTTTCATGTTCTCCCCGTGTCTGCGTGGGTTTCCTCCGGGTGCTCTGGTTTCCTCCCACTTTCCAAAGACATGCAGGTTAGGTGCATTGCCGATTCTAAATTGTCCCTAGTGTGTGTGTGTGTTTCGTGCCCTGAGGTGGGCTGGCACCCTGCCCGGGGTTTCTTTCCTGCCTTGCACTCTGTGTTGGCTGGGATTGGCGTTAGGATATAGCGGGTTGGATAATGGATAAATGGATGTTTATTATCTGGCACCCACATTTCTGCCCAATAATGAATTTTAATATCACTTCAATAAGCGCTCGTGTTTTATCAACATTAAACGAACCACTCTTTTCAGGCAATCTTTTTAACGAAATGCTAACATCTCTAAAGGATTACTAAAGAATGCTCTTATCCTCTTTTTTTCTCGCCTTTGTTGCCTACTTATTCATCCATCCATTTTCCAACCCGCTGAATCCGAACACAGGGGTCTGCTGGAGCCAATCCCAGGGCACAAGGCAGGAACCAATCCCAGGCAGGGTGCCAACCCACCGCAGGACACACACAAACACCAAGCACACACTAGGGCCAATTTACAATCTCCAATGCACCTAACCTGCATGTCTTTGGACTGTGGGAGGAAACCCATGCATACACGGGGAGAACATGCAAACTCCTGGGAAGCGAACCCAGGTCTCCTAACTGCGAGGCGGCAGCGCTACCCACTGTGCCACCTTGTTGCCTACTGATTCAGATGCTAAATACGATGTGCACAGTACGCGTTGTATTCACCTTTCCTCGACACGAGTAAGCACGGAATTCAGTTAAATAAAGACGTAGTAAATCTGTTCTCGCTAACGCTCCTTTTTTTCTTCGTCCCTTCTTTTTTTTGGAAGCCCCCCGTCCTCCAGTGCCCCTCCTCCGACTGCTTTTCAATGGCCTGCGAGCGGTGCTTCTCCCAGACATTCCGACATTCATTTGAAGCAGGACTTCTGCTCACAGAGTTATGGAAGAGCATCTTAATGCTTGTCGTCCAACGTCAGGAGCTCAGCAGCGGGAAGTTGTCCATATAAGGCAGTCGTTTCCTGTTCCCGACTAAAAAAGACAGGCGGCAACAGATTTGTTAATTCAATAATCAGGGAGAAATATCGCGTCTCAGAAAAGCGGATTTATTTATGTACTTGCTTTTAATGTCTTGCGAAGGAACCTCGTCTCTCTGTGTTTCATCTGAATCAAAGCTCGACGAGGGGTCTTGCAAAAAATCTCTCAGTCTCAATTATATTAAAAAAATGCAGTAAGTGAGTCATAGACATCGGACGAGCCCCCGGTTTTAGCGGTGTGTTTTAATTCACCTTGGTCTTTGAAAAATGAACTCGTTTTACCTTTAAAAAGCGTACTAGTCAGACGTTAACTGAAATACGAGCAAAAACCAAGGTGGTCAGCGGTATCATTTCTGGATCCCGAGCATCTTCCGCGTCCCCTTTGAGTGGGATTTACACGTTTGATTCGTAGTTTTCTGTTTGTTGCTTCTTGCTGATGGACATATTTTTTAATAAATATATTATTATATATATATATATATATGTATAAAGTACGGAGTATAATACCGCATTAAAGTATATATATTTTTTATTTAAAAGCATTGACGCAAATATCCAGTCCCTTTACTCCGTATTTAATTGAAATCCACTTTGACGGCGATTCCATCCCAGCTGGACTCTTCTTGGTTCTGACATGACAAAGTTCACACACCTTGGGGATTTTTCTGCCATCCTTCTCTGCAGATCCTCTCTTTCTCTCTCTCTCAGGTTAGATGGAGACCATCAGATGACAGCTCTTTTTTTCAGGTCTCCCTTGACAAGTTTGATTGGGGTCATGTTCAAGTTCATTTATAGATGTGACGTTGTCTTTTCTTTGTGTTTAGGGTCATTGTCCTGTTGGGAGGTAAACCTCCAGCCAAGTCTGAGGTCCAGAGTGCTCTGCTGTAGGTTCTTATTAAGGATATCTCTGTAGTTTGAAGTTCAGCTTTCCCTAAATCCTGACAAGTCTCCAAGCCCCTGCTGCTGAAACACACCCCCACACCACGATGCTGTCAGCACCGTCACATTGCACGGGTGATGAGCAGTTTCCTGGATTTCACCAGACATGATGCTAATCTTGGTTTCATCAGACAAGAGAACCTTATTTCTCACACTCTAAGGGTCTTTTAGGGGCCGCTTTCCAAAGTCCAAGTGGGCTTCCATGTGTCTTTTACTGAGAAGAGGCTGTTACAGTGATTACTGTCCTTCTGGATGTTTCTCACATCTTCAGTGATGTTCTCTGGAGCTCAGCCTGAGTGACTGTCAGGTTCTTGGTCTCCTCTCTTGTAGGACCTTCTCCCACAATTGCTCTGTCTGGACAGTTGGCCAAGAGTCCTATTTGTTTTTGCTTCTCCCATTGAAGAATTATGGAGGCCATTGTGCTCTTGGGAAAGTTCCGTGGCACAGGAATTCCATTTTTTTGTTACTTTCCCCAGATCTGTGCTTTGACACAATTGTGTTTCTAAACTCTTTGGGCAATTTTTCTGTCCCCATGGCTTGGTTTTTACAAATCTGTGGGACCTTCTATAGAGAGGTACATGTGCCTTTACCAGTCAGGCCAATCTGTTGAACTGGCCACAGATAGAATCCAAACAAGGTGAAACTGAGAGGCACCGGAGTCGAATTTCAAGGGTCTGAATACTTGTGTCAATGTGACATTTCGGTTTTTCATTTTTAATACACTTTAACAAATTCTAAAATGCTGTGTCGCTTTGTAATTCTGGGGTATCGAGTGTTGTCTGATGAGGGGAAAAAAATGAAATGAAATGATTTTAGCACAAGGCTGTACCATAACAAAATGTGAAAACGTTAGGGGGTGAGAACGCACCGAAGGAGAGTTGCTTACCTAAGAATTGCGTATAATCTTGCTTTGTTTAATTTTTTTTATTAATTTGTAACTTTTTGCACCCACTTAATTATTGGCGCACATTGAAGCTTCAGCTATCAGGCTTAAGAAGCTTCATAAACTCTTCTGATGCACCTAACAGCAAACACTCGACGTTTTGGCTTATGATGTGGGTGTCCATGATCAAACTCTTTAAAATTAATTATTTTCTAACCAAATTATGGTCGCGGGGTCCCAGAAACAAATCTTAGCTGTTGCACTCAAGACAGAAAGTCACCCGCGGGGGTACCCGCACACACAGACTCCCACCTGGCCATTCTGAGCTGTGGACTAACTTCTTCGGCGCGGTGGTTCAACAGAACTAGTCACAGTGCCACCGAGCAAACCGTTAATTTACTTACAAATAAATAACGTGAAAGAACCTCAGGAGGCAGCGTAGGTGTTCCCGATGTCTTCTGCACTTAACAGTCAAGCCGACGGCGCCTTTGCTCTGTCCACTGCCCGCTGGGCACATCCAGTGACAATTGGCGTTGGGCAGCACGCAGATCCGGCGTCGCCTGTCCGGAGTTTGCACGTTCTCTCCCCTTTTCTACGTGAGGTTTTCTGCGGCGCGCGTCACAAGTTAAATGGCGAGTCTCCTTTACGTGGATGTGCGCGTCAGCCTTCCAGTCCCCAATTCCCAGTCTGGGCGCTAATTGCCTCGTGAGGACACCAGCTGCCCAAGACCCTAAACAGGGCAATTCGTCTAGAAACGTGTTAGGTCGTGATTGTCATTTGTAAAATCTAATGAGGTGATTGGGGAAAGCCGATCGCGGGTTTCTTCATTATGTACGTTCACTGTTCTTAAATAAGTTTTACTTAACATACCATAAGTATATGCAACTGTCATAAACAGGCACGTGTTCGGCTTGCCGTATAATTTAAAGCCCCGTTTCCCTACAAAAATGTGTGTCGAAAACCATTTGTGTCAAGAAATGCCTTGCGCGGCTGAAGGTCTTCCCTTTTATTGTGGGCTTCGAGGATGAAGGGGGAAGCCCGCTGTGCTGCTGGGTGGATTCGCGAGGCGCCTCTTTATATTCGGTTCACATTGCCGGTGATGTCTTTAGATGTTTGCCGCAGAGTGAACCTGACACAATTCAAAGGAGAGGAGCAGCCCTGCACTGCTGCTGCCACCGCCGGCTCGGCAGCGCACATGGGAAAATTTCAATTCTTTCTCTGCTTTGGCAATCAAAGACAACCGAGTTTCATTTATCCGCCCACCTGAGCGACTCCACGTCTCCAGCCAAGCTAACAGATCTCTTCACGGACTTTTGCCCGAAATTGCATTGAAATGGTGAGCTCGATCATAATGCATCCTCTGGGGGGCGATGGGCGCTTCCCTAACTTGTAGTAAATCTCTTTCCTTTCTCGAATTCTGTGTATGTTAAGTCAAAGCCCCTAATCGATAGATGCGTGGGCGAGCGCTGCAATGCAGAAAGCGAGGGAAACCCTCCTGAATTTAACAGGCGAAATAGCGCAGCGCAGAATTCAATTTCAAGGAAAAACAAAGCTGTGCTTAAATAAATAAATCAATAAACAGCCCCAAACAGGGCATCTGTGAAAAGGGTAGCAGGGCACGCTTATTCCACATACGACCTCGTGGAGAGGTTCGATTGAATCCCGGCAGCGTCGGACATAAAGGCAGGAATTCCCGAGCAAACCCACGCAAAATCAATTTGGAGTGAGAGTTCAACATAAACTGCAGCTCTGCTGAGCACCCTGAGAAACACCCAGTGGGCAAAAAAGAAGAATCCAGAATGGGGGCGGGGGGCTGTAAGATAACCGCTACCTCCTGAGCTGCCGTTAGCTGACAGACATTGTGTAAAAAAAAAACGGGTAGAAAGTTGCAGGCCGGGGTCTTCTGCAAATTAACATAGAAAAAAAGTGTTATAGAATTCATCACGTTTTTATAACAAACGCAAATAACAAAAGAAGAAAAGCGGGTGGAGGTTACGTTGAAGACTAAAAAAATGCGAGAAACTCACTTTCATGGCTGAACCTTTATCAGCTATGTACAAATATGTGCGTCATTCTGTGCAATCCGTACATCTACAGCGCATTCAGAAGTATTCACTTTATCCATCCATTATCCAACCCGCTAACTACAGGGACACGGGGGTCTGCTGGAGCCAATCCCAGCCAACACAGGGCGCAAGGCAGGAAACAAACCCCGGGCAGGGCGCCAGCCCACCACAGGGAACACACACACACACACACCAAGCACACACTAGGGACAGTTTAGAATCGCCAATGCACCTAACCTGCATGTCTTTGGACTGTGGGAGGAAACCCACGCAGACATGGAGAGAACATGCAAACTCCACACAGGGAGGACCCAGGAAGCAAACCTGGGTCTCCTAACTGCAAGGCAGCGGCGCTACCCACTGTGCCACCATGCCGCCCTGTACACTTTATTGTGTTACAAATTCAACTTTAAATTGGTTCAATTGACATTTTTGTCCATCAATTGACTGTAATGACAAAGTGAAAGCACTTTCAGAAAGGTTTACAAATTTAAAGTTCAAAAACTGAATTCCCTCATTTATTTAAGTATACACACATCCTTAATTTAGCACTTTGTAGAAACCCTATTGGCAGCAATTCCAGGTTTGAGTCTTTTTTTGGGGTACCTGGATTTGGGCGGTTTTTCTCATTCTTCCTGGCAGACCCTCTGAAGCTCCATTAGACTGGATAGGCATAGACTGGCAGTGTCTGTCGTCACCAGACATAGTGGTTGGAGTTTGATCCAAAGAGTTCAGTTTTTCTCTCATCAGACCAGAGAATCATCTTCTTCATGCTGTTAGAGTCCTTTAAATTGTGTTTTACTCAAGCGTGACTTCCGTCTAGCAACTCTATCATAAACACCTGATTGATGGAGTGCTGGTTGTCCTTCAGACATCTCAGTAGAGGCCTTCTGATGCTTTGTTAGAGTGACAATTGGATTATTGGTCACCTTCCTGACCAAGGTCTTTCTTGCCTGGTATGGGTTGATGGTTAAATCCAGAAATAGTCCTAGTGGTTCCAAATGTTTTTCCATTTCACAATTATTGACGACATTGGGCTCCTGGGAGCACTCGAAGATTTCCAAATGGTTATGTTGACCTGCCCTGATCTTTTCCTCACCACAAGTTTAACTTGGATGTATACAGAGAGCTTTTTGGATTTCCTGTCTGGGTTTTTCATGTAATGTGAATTGTGGGACCTTCTATACACAGGTACACGTGTGCCTTTCTAAATGACGTCCCATTGATTCAATTTATCGCAGGAGGACTACGATGAAGTTCTAGAAACATCTCAAGGATAAAAGCAAATGAGCACATCTTGCAGTGCCACAGCAAAGGGTCAGAAAACTTCTATTAATGAGAGGTTCCGGTTTTAAATTTGAATAAATTTGTAAACCTTTCAGAGAACATGATTTCACTTTGCCATTATGGTATTACAAGTGCAGATTGAGGGGCAGAAATGTCAAATTTGTCCATTTAAAATAAAATCTACAACACAATGAAGTGTGTGGAGAGTGCAGAGATCTGAACACTCTGTGAATCTGTTGTACTTATTAATCCACATGTTAAACTCTTAAAATCCAGCATCAGCTTCACACAGTGCCAGTGCCTTTCACCGCCTCCGGTGGGTGCCATTCTATGGTTAGTCACGTGTGCCATCCCTAAAAATATAAAAATGGAGAACCATAAAGACACCAACTTGTGAAGACTTGAAGGAACGGCCCTGGAGAGGCACTCTTAAACATAAAGGCGCCAAAGTGGTTCTTCAGAATGGTGCCACAGGGGAATCATAGTCCCCAAAAGAAGTGCCCACGTGAAGGTTACAAAAAGAATCTCCTATTTATTTAGATTTGTAAAATGCTCCGTAAGTAACCATGAACAGATGGTAACAGATTTGTGAAATACCAATGGGCTCCTGATTTTAAAAAGACCCTCGGTGTATACAATATCACCGGCTAAGTTTGGGTTTTCATGATCTTGGTAGTCAACTGTATATCACAGCTTCCTGTTTTGTTCAAATATTAAGAACCTTTTCAAAGAAACCCTCACAGAACAAAATGTGTTTTTATCAAGCAATGCCTCAATGAGGACTCCACAAGTCAGTAAAGTGCCATTTTAGAGCTGTGTGTGTGGGCTTTGTATTCATACACATGCTATTATGGAACCACCATTAGGATATTTCTCCACAACTTAAATAATAATAAGCATTCCATAATATCACAAAAGATGGATTTTGTTTTAATGTATTACATCAGACATGAGAGAATCACAAAAGAGGAGAATTCATAGTAAGAAAGGAACTAAAGACAACCAAAGCTCTTCAGTCCCTCCAGGCCTACCTCCACGAGTGCTTGCCCTGTCCAAAGAGTGAGCTGGCTCCTCCACTGGCACATCTCAGCTGTTCATCTCTCGCTCATTCTTCACTCAGACTTCCAGATGGATAGTCAACTTGTATTACTAGATGGATGTGCTGCTTTTCAATGAACATAAAAAGCAGACAAATGCATCTTAATAAAAGGATAAGTGTCTGTGTGTCCATCTGGATACTGTGTCTCTGTCATTCCAACAAATGGCACATCACAAACACTTGTAGTAATAAAATGTATTGCATTTGTAATTCTAACAAATGGCACGTCACAAAACTTTGTAGTAACTTATTTTATTACTATAAATGTTTGTGATGTGCCATCTGTTGAAATAACAAATACAATGCATTTTATTACTGCATGCTCTGCCAAATGCATTCCAATGGCTTGTGCGCTGCAAACTTTAACAATAAAGTCTACGTTCATTACTTTATTTACTACCCGTCTTAGCTAGCTTAGATTTCTGCATGTCTTTATTACTTTCTTGTATAGGGAAAATACTGTAATCAACCAAAAATTCAACGTTGAGATTTTGATGAATTTCGTCGTATTACAGTAGGCCTCCCTGAATTTCTCATATATGAAGTACAGGGAAAGTATTGGAATCCTCTAAAAATTCCATTTTGAGATTTTGACAAATATCGATATTTTAGACCTCCCTGAGTCCGAAAATACAATTTTTGGAATTATGTCTGTGTGTCTGTCTGTGTGTGTGTAAATACGATAACTTGAGTATGGTTTCACTGAGGTCAACCAAATATTGCATACAAGTGTTAGGTACAAAACGTAGATTTCTATCAACTTTTGAGCTATTTCAACTAACTGGCAGTGGTACTTTACCTGAACACATGCTCAATTTTTTTTTTATTCATGCAGCTGCAGAGACTGATTTATTGAACTTTACTTTTATAATAATTGTTCAATATATTATTAATTTGATTTGATTTGTTGTTGATGATTCATTAATGTACATAATATAAAAATGTAATCATTGTCTTGCGATTTACTCCTGAAATGTACATCCTCATATCTGAGTGTGCGAGAAAGTCGAGGGGAGACCACTCCTGATTTTTATACAAAAGCAAAAGATGTCTGCATGTCATTAATGTCCATAGAAAGGTTAATGGGTTTGTACAGTGTCTCTAACAAGCTTAGATTCGTAGATATGAACATTACTACACATAACTGGTGGTGTTTGTATAACAAATGTATTTCCTTCTATGTTTTTATATTTTACTGTCTTTATATATATATCTCTATTATAAAAAAAAAATCTTGGGATGAGACGTGACTTTTTCAGAGAGACACTTTCACATCCCACGAGATGAGACTTTGTGCCAAGAGATTTAACCACACCCGGGGCTGGAAATTAAAGACAAAGAGTAGATGGCAAAGGAGAACATCATAAAGAATTCAAAAACGTTGGCGCGATGCACATGCAGAGCAGGTTAGAAATAATGAAAGTACTAAAATTTGAAATTCTCATAAAAAAATTATAGTAAAGATCGCATTAGCACAAGCAAATGGAAATTATTACTCGGTGAAATAACGGAACAGCGAAAAGAGATTGAATATATCGTTTGGATTTAAACTTTACATCGGAGACTTGTAGATCGTCTAATTCGTGTTGCCATCAGGGAAAAATAGTGTTTCTTCCCAGTGAAGAGGCGTAACAATGAGAATTAAAAGATTTGTTGTTTGGTGAAAGTGAAATCCCAAGAGAGAAAATTTCAAGCCTCACGAGACAAGAGTTTATGCAAAGAGATTTAGAAAAGTCCTGTGCACATCTAAAACATTTACAACCACGCACACGGTTCAATCATTTTTCATTTGTGTGAATGCTATTGGCAGATACAGCTCGTGTAGAGAGAAAGAAACGATATTCACTCACGGGCAGTTATACATTGAGGTGTCACGATGTAATTCCAAACACGGAATCAAAATTCAATGCGAAGTTGACAAAAAGGTAAAGCAAAAAGAGATCGAAATATGGACATAGGTGATATGACAGAAGTATGTAGATATTGTTGGGGTTTAAAGTTTACGTCAGAGACTTGTAGATCGTCTAATTCGTGTTGCCATCAGGGAAAAGAAGTGCTTCTTCTCAATGAAGAGGTGATTCCGTGAGAATTAAAAGATTTGTTGTTTGGTGAAAGTGAAATCCACATACGCGAGCGGCAGAGACATGAAGTTGCTGGCGCGAAGTGCGGGCGGGGGGGGGGGGGTTGGCAAGCGAAGCAAGCAGGGAGTATACAGCATGTATAACATTAACTGAAAATGAAAAATTCTAGGGTAATCTATGCAATGAAATAAGTAGTACTGATTCATCCAAGCTAACGTTAACGTTGTCAGAGACTGAGTGGTCTTTTGCCCTTGAACCCCTGCAGATTTTATTTTTTTCTTTGGCTTAACTGGATTTTTTATTTTGTATTTTTTTTGCTTTTTCTGACCGATTATCAGGCTCATCTTTTGGACTTAGAATATGATATTTTCTATAAGGACTATACTTTTCAACTAATTATATATCTATGTTATGTAAGCTTATATTGACTTATTATTTATTAATATTATTTATTTGTCTTGTCTAATATAGTTTGTTTTTCTTTTCTTGTGACTTTTTCTTTTACATCTCGTAAAGCACTTGGAGCCTCTTTCTGTGTATGAAAATGTCTTCCAGAAGTAAATGCTGCTGTTAATCCAGTTCAGGGTAGCGATGGGCCGAGCCCATCAGAGCCACTTTGGGTGCAGTGCTAGGGTGGGCAGCAGTTCATCACCCATGTATTTTGATTTCAAGTCTGTGGTTTCACAAACAAAGCTGTGCATAAAGAGCAAATGGAGAAACAGACAGAGACTAGGATTAACAGACATGTCGGAGGAGTTCATCTCCCAGCTGATGAAGTTTCTTTTTAGGCTATGGTCTCGTTTAGACTACAGCATTTTGTTCCTAGAGGTTCTGCTGTCATTTCCTTGTACTGCCCATCTTCACTAGTCTTGCGGGCATTGCCACAAAGCACCGTTTCTGCAGCTTTATAGATGCTGCCCACACCGTGCTTTACCATTGAGATTGTGCACATGCATCAGACAGAGTATTCCACTTAACATTTAGATCAAAAGGGTCACTTCTCATCTCAGTAGTCCTTTGAATTTCCACCCACTTTGTTTTGCATCCTTCATACCTTCTGGCTAAAAGACGTAGACATTTGATGAGAGCTTTTCTTCAACGACTTTCATTTAGGCGCTCTCCTAGTTTGTTTGGCTCCCCAATGGTTACCATAAAATAAATTGGTCCTTTTCAGCCATGGAAGACTCTAATTTCTTTAGAGGTGGCATTGGCCAGTCGAGAGGCCTTCTCACATAGACATGTTAAAACTGTTAAGTCTTAATAACAGATTCTGAAATAGTAGTTTGTACTACTACTGCCTCATAAATTCGAAATCCTGCATTTTAGCCCCACATCTGGTCCAAGTCTTTGTGAAGTCTGCATATTCAGCCTGTGTCTTCATGTCTCTGAGTAGGTTTATCTTCAGCATCCAAAGGTCATGTGTGTCAGGCTGTTTGGTCCATAGAAGAAGGAATTGGCTGGCCCTGTGATGACTGGTGCTCTGTGCAGGGCGGCTCATACAACTGTCGGGAAAGATCATGAGCTTAGATAGATAACTAATAGGGTTATTTCAGTTCATCTATCTATCTATCTATCTATCTATCTATCTATCTATCTATCTATCTATCTATCTATCTATCTATCTATCTATCTATCTATCTA